>JADLZK010005855.1:0-59913 GCA_015847255.1 Hyparrhenia diplandra
AGGATGATATATTTCACACCTTTCATGACCATGAAAAGGCCTAAAGAAAAAGTGCTAAACTAGTATTGTAATACACTATTTATTTAAGACCTTATGTTATCTTTGAACAATTTATAGTGTCGCAAGTTTTGAATTTTCTTGTTCAATTTAAATCTCTTTTAGATAATATTACTATGTTCTCTTTTACCAACTGTTTATCAAATTTTTGTATTGAAGTATACACCGTATTAGATAATAGATTTATTTTGTTAGGCATACGTTGGACTCAAATCCTGGGTATGGCACTGTCGGCAGCCGGACCACTACATGCTGGTACGGTGGTGGATCAACACCGGCGTAGGATCTGCACTGCCGGCGCCCCACGCACAGCAGCCTCAGAGGCCAAGGTGGAGGCTCTGAACCGAGTATACAACTGTACGGTACAGGTACAACAATCTTTGATCAAACTCTCGATGAGTCATAGGCCCACAGTCACCAAAACCTTGTGCCACTTGAATAGATAATTGATCCGACGAATTTTGATTGTGCACATGCTACTGCCTGCTATGGTATTTTGTGTCAGGGCATTTTACAGCTAGTATGAAATATAGGCTAAATTAGGCTCTGCAATTAGTTTCTCCTTTTTTCTCTTGCAAAAGTATCTAGGCTCTTTAATTACGTGGTTAGCGATGATTGTACTCTTTAATTTGGTCATCTCAATTTCACAAATCCTTGTATGCTTATATTATATGTAAATACAAAGTTCAGCTTTCGTTACCCATACCTAAAATCACCCACCTTTTTTTTTTGAAACAAAGATCATCCACCCCAATTTATCCATCCCTGAATACCCATTTCCAAAAATCTGCCACCCAATTTATCCATCCCCGAAACTAGTGGATAATGCCCAAACAGGCATAGATTACCCAGTGGGTAAGGAGGCGATGAAATAGAAGAGACAAATCAGCAAAACCAACTCCTGCATACCTGCCTACCATCACCTGTCGCTGCGACCGACTGCCCACACAGCCCTGTCAGACACCTTGTTATGCGTTGATGTGTATCTTTGTTCTAACGTGTTTGCCTACTTCTGTTTTTTATAATATAAATTAGGCTGTTCACCCTCTCTCTAGCCATCCATAGATCTTTACATATTGTGAGAGCATTTATGTTATCATAAAAATTTAGAGTCCAGTCTGTAACCCTTATTATCTTTTTTTTCAAAAAAATATGATAAAGGAGCTTCAACAAATGATACGACAAGCACAAGAATTTAAACTTAACATGCAGATAGAAATTGTATGGAACTAATAACATTATTGATTTATAAAAGTGAAAATATAGAACCATGAATGTCACATGACATTATCTTTAATAAGAGCCATTGTAACTTAAGTTATGGTTTCAACTAAATGCACATGGAAGACATGCAGGTGCCATGCAAAAAGAGAGAAAAAACAATGTTTATGGATGGTAAATACATTAAAGTAATGCATAAGTTCATCACAACTGCATAAATATTATAGAGTATTTATATTGATATTGCGTTAGAAAATGGACATATAGAGGGAGTACATGATATGAGTAGTTTGTGTGAGTAGTTACTAAACACAAACTTCTAATACTTATTAAGATTCTGCCCGTGCAGATCTCCTTGAACTTACTGGCACAAGTTATGAACAGAAATAAAAAGGAAAGATTTTTCTAAACGATCTTGTGCTGACTATAGATTAATGAAATACTGATTCAAGAGGATAAATATTCTGACCATGGGCCCCAGTGGTGACAACACGGCCAATCATGCTCTGTTGTTCTGCGGGAAAACACTTCCAGAGTATCTGCTCCATAGGGCAATCGACGACGTACAAGGCCTTTAGTGAGCTAAGGTTCTCTGCTTGCTGCAATTCTTGGCAATCCTGCGCAAGCAAGAGGCGCAGCTTAGGAAGGTTGGATATCTTCCTCAAGGACTTGTTGTTCTTAACCTTGAGCCACACAACCCCGGGATGATCGATGATCTCCTGCAGGCTGTCAGCTCCTTCTATTTGGATCCTTTGTAGATTAACAATTCTGTGAAGATGATCAGGGAGAGCTCTCAACTTGGGGCAATTTATCAGCCGCAGGCGTGTAAGGCACGGCATAAGGGATTGCTGTTGTGTGTTGTCGACCAAGGTATCCATGCTTAGTGACCAATTCTGCCAGTTGTACATGTCGAGGATCTCAAGCAACTCGAGCTTTGGAAACACAGTGGTATATGTTCTAGATAGGATGCCGTTTCCAAGGAGCTCAGCACCGATGCTCACCACTGCGTCTGCTCCTTTGACATGAAGAACCTGCAGAAATGGTAGCTGGCCTGCTGGGGGAAGCTTTGGGCAGGATATGCAGTCGTAGAAGTGCATATGAGCCAGGTTTGGCAGTTTATTCTGCGGTTCTGAAGATAGCCAAGCTGGAAACATGCGACCAGGGAACCCATCAATAAAGACGTAGCTTAGGCTTGGTGGTGGGCAAAGACTCTCGTAGATCTCCTCAATCCTCTTCACCTTGTTGTCTGGGTAGTGAGTTCGGCAATTGACTTCCTTGCCCATGGTGCAGCGCAGGCCTAGCTCTTTCAGGTAGCCCTTGTCGCACAGTACGGGCTCAGTTGGCGGTGTGGCTGTCTCGAGCCGGATAACCCAGAGGCGTCGTATCATGGAGAGTGCCCTCAGTTCATCTAATCTGAAACCATCAGTACCATTTTGGAAAACTGATCTAAGGTTATCCATCTGCCTGAAATTCTCAATACCTTTCGGAATCTGTGCCAGTCCTGTGTTTCCTATCTGGAGGAAGCTTATTGTGGTCAGCTTCATCAGACTCGGAGGCAAAGCTGCCAACTTTGTGCAACCAAACACTGAAAGGCAACCGAGGCTTGTAAGGTTTCCGATGGACCCTGGAAGCTCCTTGATCTCGTTGTAGCTGAGATCCAGCAGCCTCAGCAGCGCCAAGTAACCCACCGATGAAGAAATGGTCTCGAGGCCTGCTCCACGTAGAACTAAGATGCGAAGATGCACTAACTTTCCGAAGATGTCCCTCTTCACCGATCTGCATGTGTCATGATGCAAGACAACGAGACACCGTAGGCGCTTCTTCTCTTCTATAGCGGGTATTTCATCAACGGCGTTCCCGACACCTAATCGGCGAATACTAGAAGGGAAACGATCACGCTTCTCATTCATGAAGATGGCTTCATTCTTTGTCAGAAATTGGCCAAGTTGCCTTAACAGGTCATGCATTGTTGATACTCCCTTGTCGACATACTCTGGCCTTGCCTGTAGCAGATTCCTCTTGATCAGCTCATGGTAGTAATCTTCGGCGATGTTATGTATCGGTCCGCTGCCCTCTTCCTTCACAAAACCTTCAGCAATCCACCAGTACGTGACATCTCGGTGAATATCGAAATTCTGAGGCAACAAGGCACACCAGAGGAAACACTGTTTGAGTTGTGGGGGTAAGTCACTGTAGCTTAAGTACAAAGCACCTTCTAGTTCTTCCGGAAACCCATCAATAGACCATCTTCTCTCCAGTATTCTCTCCCATTCTTCCTTGCTCGACCTGGATGATAGGACACCTCCAATGACCTTGATGGCAAGAGGAAGGCCATCACATTTCTTAACAATTTTTGCTCCAATATCACTGAATACATTTATTTCATCTTCGGTTCTGAAAGATCTCTTCATAAGCAGTTCTAGGCCATCAGCATCCTTTAGTCTGTGCATTTCCTTGACATCCACCACATTCATCTGTGACAATACGTCACGGCTCCTTGTGGTAACAAGTACATGAGCATCCAAACACCTCTCCATCAGAGAACCGAGAAGATTGATCCACACATGAGGACTGGTCATGTTATCCAGCACAAGAAAGACACTTTTTCCACTGATGGAATGCAGTAGAACTTGCACAAGCTGATCCTTGCTCTGATGATGATTGGGCTGCCCTCCTGCTTTTTCAATGGCCTCCTTCAGTAAATCGTTCTCAGTAATGCTCTGTGAAATGGACAGCCAGAGAAGGACCTGGTGAAATCTCTCTCTTATCCTACGATGATTGTATATCTTCTGAGCTAAAGTTGTCTTGCCAATTCCCCCCATCCCAACGATCCCATAAACTGATATCCTGCTCTGATGGCCATAACCGACAATCATGTCTACCATACTATCAGTAGCTTCCTTGATTTCTTCTCCAACAACATGGATTTCATCAACCGAAGCAGCCAGATGCCTGTTATAAACTCCATTTATTTGAGGGGCCTGAGCCTGAGCCTGAGGATACAACCCTGGAGGACGGAACATATCTCTGTTCTTTTGGATTTCTACAAGCCTTTCATTTACACCCTTGATTCTTCTGGCAATCATGTGGTCAAATTGAAGTTGTGCAAACCTAGAGAGCATGCGTAAATCACAACATCCTTGCTTCTGCGAGTGAGCCCTCATAAGATCTATGATGTCATCAACATCATACATGACATCTTTGACGTCACCCCACCATATTCCTGTCGTCTCTCTGTGTTCCATTGCCCTGGCATCAGCATCCTCATGAATGGAATCGAAGTACTTGAGGTAGTCATGGAGCTTCCTGATCTCTTTACGCACAGAGAGCGTCATCATAACCTCCTCCTCCAGCAGTCCAGCAAGCTTGTCAAGGCATTTGGATGATACACAAAACAACAGTGAGCCCATGGCCACCCTCTACTTGTCTTGGCTCCTCCGCTGCCGGTACTACACACAGCCAACACACAGCAAAGAAAGGGACGATGCCTTAGAAACTGCAGGCACTACTACAAAGCTTGGAGATATTAGAATTGAATCTTCGTACCTGAAGCACTCTGATTGATGTGGTGAGGAACGGAAGAGCGGAAGCAAGGGACGGCGGCTTGAATCGTGCAATTGTTGAGGCGTCAGATCAGATCTGTAGAAAGCATCCTTGGAAATTCTCACCCACCCTCAGCAGAATAGTTCTCTTTTGAACGCAACTACTTTCCCTTGTTTACAGGCCACCTAAATGATAGCATCAGGGTGGGTGAGTGGCAATCAGCCCCACCTTGTATTGCTGATCTGCTGGCTAAAGCTTGTAACCTTGCTGTTCATTGATTAATACCAGAATCATTGTCGCAAAAAAAAAAAAAAAAAAAAAGTAGTTGACGTTGACTATATAGCCTAATCGAATATGCCAACTAAGCGGGCGCAAGGAACACCTGTAAAAATGAGTAAATTGTCCATGATTAAACCTGTGACTGTAGAGAAGCAGCATTGCTTGGCAACCAGCAACTAAAGAGAAGGGTTTATTAGCTTATAAACTTCTTTTGACTAAACTAAGCTGAAACTAGAGCCAAACAATATGTTTTTTCTGCAGTTTTCTAGCCACGCTTCTCCCACAACTCTCATTTATAAAAAACTGGATTTGACCAGCTATTTTAACTGTGTTTTTCTTTTAATTTTGCAGGTTTACATGAAAGCGTTTGTCCCTACTACTGCTGTACTTCCTCTAACCTTAAATAACTACGGTTTTGGCTCCTGAGAAATAACTTTGACAAAATATATATATGTATGTATATATAAAACTTATTATTTAAAGTACTAAATTAATATCATTAGATAGGTCGTTGAATCTATTTTCATAATAAAGTATTTTAAGGTAATATTGCATACATTTTCTATATATCTAGTTATGTTTTTGTAAAAAAATAAATCTAATCAAACTTGCGGCACGGGAAAAACGATAGTTATTTGGAGACAGTGGAGGTATCAAGCAAGTCTAAGGACTTGAAATGCTTTAATTTGAATAGTGACCTTTGAACAACAAATTAAAGCGACCTGCTATATTCAATTCGGTTCAGCCTTTTTATTTTCTCTCCCTCGTGTTATCAGCCAGTCGATATTTCTTAGTCCGTCTACTCTTAGTTTTATTCGCCACCTGCCAAGTGCCAAAAATAAAGTAGTGCTACAACATTGTATATTCTCCCACTTGCCGATATTAAAAATCTTAACAAAATTGCAACCAGTGCAGTTTTCCATGACTAAGCGACGAAATACTATGCAGTTCTTAATGTATACTAGCAAAAGTGCCCGTGTGATGCAACAGGAGATAAAATAATGCGCTTGTAGATAACACACCAAGATATATATGGTTCAATGGTTGCAAGAAAATCACTAGCGAACGTCCTTCAATGGAGTCATGCGGCAGCGGTGTGTCTCTTCTACATAATACATCAACTGACCATGAAAACTTTAACCAGAACCAAACAAAAGTTCTCGAGCATTATTCAGGACCGATCGAGTTCATTACGTGCTATGCTAAGTGTAATGTGCGCGAGATGGGCATGACCTCGATCCACGTGGTAAACTTGTCGATGGCGACGAGCAGATGCGTGTAGCCCCCGGGCAACTGTGTGAATGCTCCCACCATGTCAAGCCCCCAGACCGCAAAGGGCCAGGTGACTGGTATCGTTTGAAGGGCCTACGCGGGGAGGTGCGTCTACTTGGCGAAGAACTGACACCCTTCACAGCGACGCACGATATGGTTGGCGTCGGCGACGGCCGTTGGCAAGTAGAAGCCTTGCCTGAAGGCTTTGCCTACCAGAGTTCGCGGGGCTGCGTGATGTCCGCATTCCCCGGCGTGTATCTCCTTTACGAGCTCTCATCCCTCTTTGAAGGTGCAGAGCTCCCTCGACGTGCCTCGCCTGTAGAGCTCGCGCTTGACGACGACGTAGGACTTGGCGCGGCGAGCAATGCATCTGGCCTCTTCCTTTTCGGCGGCACTGTCGTCCTTTAGCCAACCCGGGATGGGGACCCGCCAATCGGGCTTGGGGGCCTCATGCTCGGGGACGGCGAAGACCTCGGGTGCCGACGAGGTCGACCTCCATCGGCAAGCTCGAGCTCGGTGAGATCTCGGCCTTGTCGGGGAATGGCACAAAGGGCGTCTTGGCCGGATCGGAGCATGAGCTTTAACCCTCGCCCTCGAGTCGAATCGAGGGACGTCCTGGTCGTGAGCGAATACGCCGGGGGAGGGACTGTTTCCGGTCCGACGCGAGCTTGGCGAGGGCGTCGGCGTCTCCGTTGTATTGACGATGGATGTGTTTGAGCTTGAGGCCGTCGAAGTGTTCCTCGAGCTCGCGCACCTTCCGACAAAGACACCGACCATCCTCGGGTTGACGTAGTCGGCTTCCTTCATGACCTGGTCGACGACGAGCTCAGAGTCTCCTCGGACCTCGAGCCGCTTGATACCGAGCTCGGTGGCGATGCGGAGCCCGTTCACTAGGGCCTCGTACTCGGCGACATTGTTTGATGCAGTGAAGTGGAGGCGGATAGAGTACCTCATGCGCACGTTGTGCGGCGAGACGAAGACCGGTCCAGCCCCCGCGCCATACTTCTTCACTGAGCCGTCAAAGTAGAGGACCCAGTATTCGTTGTTGTCCGGTTTGGGCGGTAGTCGCTTCTTGGTCCACTTTCGGCCACAAAGTCCGGGAGCACCTGGGACTTGATGGCGTCGCCCCTTGGGGTGTACGAGATGTCGAGACCCCATGAGCTCGATGCCCCACTTGGCGATGCGTCCCGTGGCCTCGGGGCTGCGAATGACCTCGCCGAGCGGGAACTTGGAGACGACGGTGATCGGGTGCGCGTCGAAGGAATGGTGGAGTTTGCGCCGCTTAATCCAGCGGGCGTAGGCGAAGCCGGAGCTGCGGGTACCGGGTCTTGGTGTCGGAGAGGACCTCGCTAACGAAGTAGACCGGGCGTTGTACGTGGAGCGCGTATCCTTCCTCCTCGCGCTCTACCACAAGCACCGTGCTGACGACCTGCGAGGTAGCCGAGATGTAGAGCAGCATCGGTTCGTCGGGCTTAGGGCGGCGTGAGCACAAGTGGGTTAGTTAGGAGCTCTTTCAAGGAGTCGAGAGCGGCTTGTGCCTCGTTGGTCCAGGCGGCGCTCCGACTTCTTTAGGAGCTTGTAGAGCGGGAGACTCCGTTCACCGAGCCGTGCTATGAACCGGCTCAGCGCGGCAAGACACCCCGTAAGCCGTTGCACGCTCTTTACGTTCTTGATTGGGCCTATGTTTCGAATGGCCTAGATCTTCTCGGGGTTGGCTTCGATGCCGCGTTCGGACACGATGGAGCCAAGGAGCTTCCCTCGAGGGACCCCTGAAGACGCATTTTTCCGGGTTGAGTTTTACGCCGAACTCACGGAGCTTGCTGAAGACTTGCTCGAGGTCAGGGATGAGCTCTTCTGTGCGCTTGACTACGATGTGGTCGACGTATGCTTCAATGCGCTTCCCGAGAAGCTCTCTAAAGACTTTCTGCATGCACCTCTGGAAGGTGGCACCGGCGTTTTTTAGTCTGAAGGGCATGGTTACATAGCAGAACATGCCAAAGGGAGTGATGAAGGAGGTTGCAAGCTGACCAAGCTCGTTCATCACAATCTGGTGGTAGCCGGAGTAAGAGTCAAGAAAACAGAGTGTCTCACACCCGGAGGTGGAGTCAACGATTGGGTCGATACGTGGCAAAGGAAACTGATCCTTTGGGCATGCCTTGTTGAGACTCGTATAATCAACACACATTCTTCATTTCCCATTCTTCTTCTTAACTATTACAGGGTTGGCTATCCACTCGGGATGAAGCACCTCCTTAACAAAGCCCGCCGTTAAGAGCTTATCTATTTCCACGGCGCTGCTTGCCTTTTACCCGTCGTCGGCGGCGCGGAGCCGCTGCTTCACCGGCCGAGAGCCGGGCTTGATGTTTAAGGAGTGCTCGGCGACTTCCCTCGGTATGTCGGGCATGTCCGTGGGCTTCCATGCGAACACGTCAAGGTTCGCGCGACGAGATCGCTTTCCTATTTAGGAGTGAGCACCGACCCGAACGGTGCGTCCCTCCTCGTCCGCCGCCACCGTCTTGGCGTCCTGCTCTAGCTCGAAGGATCCCGCCGCCTTCTCGAGCTCGTCGGATGAGCTCGCCGCCTTGCTGGATGCGCTCGCCGTCTTCTTGAGCTCGTTGGAGTCCTCCGCCTGGACCCACGCGAGCATCTCGGGGACGAGCTTCTCGGACTCGATGACGGCGTTGGCGTACTGCATGACCTCCTTGTCACAGTTGAAGGCACGCTCGAAGGTGGAGATGACGGTGATCACGCCCTTGGGCCCAGGGATCTTGAGCTTGAGGAACGTGTAGTTGGGCACTGCCATGAACTTGGCGTAGCACGGCTGGCCCAACAGTGCGTGGTACGCACTCCTTAATAGGAGCACCTCGAAGGTGAGCATCCCCTTGCGAAAGTTCCTCGGGTCGTCGAAGGTGACGGGGAGAGATCCGTCCGAGCGGGACCGCCTGCTTCCCCGGCATGACCCTGTGGATGGGGTCCGTTGAGGGCCGGAGGTGAGCTCATGTGATGCCGAGGGCCCCCATGGTGTCGATGTAGAGGAGGTTGAGGCCGCCGCCGCCGTCCATCAGCACCTTACCTGGGCACTTGGTTCCGACGGTGGGGTCGACGACGAGCGGGAATCGCCCGGATGAGGGATGTGCACGGGGTGGTCCTTCTTGTCGAAGGTCATAGGCGCTTCTGACCACTTGAGGTAGGAAGGCGTGGCGGGCTAGGTGAAGAGGACCTCGCGCCGCGTGAGCTTCTGGTGGTGCTTGGATTAAAGACGTCGGTGGTCCTCCGAAGATGACGTTGACCGCGTTGTCCTCGAAGAAGACGTCCTTGTCGCCCGCCCCGCCGCCGACCCGTTGTCGTTCCGCCGCGGGTCGGGCGTCGTCCCCCGCCTCGTGCCGGACACGAACTTCTTCAGGAGGTTGCACTCCTTTAGCTTGTGCTTGACCGGGCTTCGTGGTTGGGGCGGGCGCTCGAGCATCTTCTCGAAGTAGTCCTTTGGGGCGTTCGGCCGCCACCTTGGCGCTCGCGTTCTTCTTGTCGGCCACCGCCACGAAGTCTTCCTCGTTGCGGCGGCGCTTGTTCTTGTTCTTCTTCTTGGCCCGCGACGTTGACTCCTCGGCGCCTTCGTCGGCGGCCTTCTCCTTGCCCCGGCCGGTGGTGCCGAGGAGGACCGCGGAGATGGCCTCCTCTCCACTGACGTGGTTCGTGGTGAGGTCGAGGAGCTCCTTGACCGTCTTGGGCTTGCGGATGTCGAGCTCGCGGACGAGTGTCTCGCAAGTTGTGCCGAAGGTGAAGGCGGTGATGATCTCCGCATCGGTGGCGTTGGTGAGCTCATTGCAGAGCTTGGAGAAGCGCCGGATGTAGTCGCGCAGGCTCTCGTTCTTCCGCTGCTTGCAGCTGCGGAGGTCCCACGTGTTGCTGGGGCGGGAGTAGGTCCCCTGGAAGTTGCCGATGAAGATGTCACGGAGGTCGCGCCAACCGCCGATCACACCGCGGGTAAGTGCTCGAGCCACGATCGAGCCGCGGTCGTCGAGGTGTGGGGAGGTTGCGGATGATGAAGAGCTCATCGTCGTCGGATCCTCCCGCTTGGCACACGCGAGGCGGTAGTCCTTGAGCCATACGCTGAGTCTGTCTCCCCGTTGTACTTCTGGACGGAGGTCGGAGCTCGGAAGCGCTGGGGAACGGTGTGTCATGGACCCGGGAGCCGAAGACCCGGGGCCGTCTCCCGTTCGGAGTCGAGCTCCTGTCGCGAGCTCCGCCCCGAGCTCGGGTGTCGTGAGCTCGAGGAGAACGCGCCTATCGCCTTCTCATCTCCGGCGTTGGGCTCCGACAGCAGTCCTCCTCTCCTATTGTAGGAGCGTAGGGCGGTTGTCGGGTGACGGTCGTCGCGGTGGTCTCCCGGCTCAAGCGCGGGTCGTCTCCTCCGAGCCTCGCCCGTCGCGTCGCTGGGTCGGCGGTCCCGCGCGGCCGCGGTTCTCGCCAACCCACCATCGGCGCGTGAACTCGGGGGAGTCGTCCGGGCCGGCCTCCTTGTAGAAGAAGCCTCGTGCTCCTCCCGAAGGGCGACGATGTGACGCCGAGCTCTCGCTCGCTGCTGCTCGGCGGCCTTCTCGATGAGGGACCGCAGATGCCGGTGCACCCGCTTGGGGCCCTCGGGCTCGGGAAGGTGACGCAGGAGTGCTGACGCTGCCGTGAGGTTTTGGGTTGCCTGACCAAAGACCGGCGGGAGGTCGTCGTCTTCGTCGGTGCGCCGGCGCGCATCCCTACCGTGAGCTCGAACTCGATGTCGCCCTCCTTCTTCGACGAGGAGGGCCTCCCGCCTCAGGCGATCTCGCGCTCGACCTCTTCGAGCTCTTTGAGGCGCTCATGGACCGCAGGCGGCGCGCCGTTCGGGGACCCGTCTCGCCCTGCGTCGAATGCGTGGGAGTGTGCTCGGAGGACTCATCCTCGCCAGGCTGTGGCGTGCGCGCACCCTCGGGGGTTTGGCACACGTAGCACTTGCGAGTGGGGTCAGCGCCCGCCAAGCTCAAGCTGCCGAGCGTGGCCTCGAGGCCGGCCATCCTGAGCTTGTTGCTCTGGGACGCCGGTAGGAGGAGCCGTCTGTCAGGGTACATCTCGGTGTACGTGACGAGAAACTCGGTGGTGGAGAGCGGCTCCTAACCTGCATCTTGCTGTAGGACGACGTTGGCGATGAAGAAGGTGACGCCGCGGAAAAGCTCTTGAGTCGGCTCAGGGCCCAAGATGTGCGGGAGCAGGGCCGCAATGTCGGCGAAGAAGCAATCGGCTGCCGCGCGGACAGGGCTCAGTGGCGCGGAAGTCGAATCCCGGCCGGAGCGAGCCAACCCGGAGTCGGCGGCGTCGCAGATCAGCTACGGTGTCGTCGGATTCCGCACCAGCCGAGGGAAAGTGGTCCTGACGAGGGAATCCTCGGAGCTGGTGCTGGTGAAGTCCAGCGTCCCGAAGCGTATCAGTGTGCCGGACGCCGAAGAGGTGGTGAAGGGAGCCATCGAAGTGGTGATCGTCACACTAGCGCTGCCCCTACCTGGCGCGCCGACTATCGTGGTCGTATACCACGGTCATAGTAATTGACTGGCTAATGTGTACAACGATGGCCTAACTCAAGAGACAATGACACGGGATTTATACTGGTTCGGGGCAAAATCAGTCACCCTAGTCCAGTGGAGTCACTATCTGAGCTCAAAGGCTCGTACCGGGGCTACTACAAGCAGGGCGAGAGAGGGAATGGCTTCCCAGGTCTTTGTATGATGGCGTCGAAGGTTGAAGATGAACTGTTATGATGTGCGATGATCCTTCTTTGTGGTCAAGGCACCCCTTTATAGTTCAAGGAGTGCGTACAGGGGGCCAGCAATGGGATCCAACGTGAGTAATAGTGCGTGTTGCCATACCAGGCGCGCGTGCACCGTTCCCTACGATCTTGAAGTCTGTTCCCTATCTTACTCGGTCCGGGGGAGCTCGGCGTAGGGGTCTTGGAGTCCGGGGCCCGCCCGAGGTCAAGAGCTCGGGGAGGCCTCGTCGGTGACCGGCGTGCTGTTGACACTCGATCGAGTGTCACGCCCGTAACGTCGCGTCGCCGTCGCCGCACGCCTCCTCGTCCCCGCCGCTGAAATCGCGGCGCCGCTGTCGCCGCGACGCCGTCCGTCGGGGCGGCGGAATCCAGCGGCGTGCAGGAACGTGTGGAGGGAGAGCTCGAAGGGAGCGAACCATCCTGTCCCGTGGCCAACCATCGAGCTCGGGCTCCGCTCCTGATGACTGCGCCCGTTGTAAGTTTGTTAGAGGGCGTGCCGTGGCTACGGGATATGTAGCACAACTATGGTACTCGAGTACCCCCGGTTCAGAGGATATAGGACTGGGATCTGATCTCCTGCGGATATTGTGGCATGGTTATGATGACCGATCCATAGGCATCTAGATCCGCCTTGCGCCGAGCTCGAGCTCGTACGCGACAGGAGGAGGTCCCGAAGCCGAGGAAGGCGGGTCAGTAGTTCCGAGCTCGTACAGTCCATGGGCTCGGAGCTCGCCTCATAGCGAGAGGAACTCGTCTAGGCTCGACCTCGCGGCGAGCCGGAGATTTAGAGCTCCTCCGTGGGCGAGCTCTTCGCAGGCCTTTGCCGCAGCCTATCTCGTCTGTGGGCCGTATTGGCCCCTGACGGTATTTGGTAACCCGGATCAAGTCTTGGGTTGGGGGATCCTTGATTTAGGTCCCCGACATAAGTCTTGTAAAGTAAAGACACAAAAACATACCAAACTCTGAAGACTTCTCCAGAAGCGGAGCATAGCTCCGCTCTCCCTAACTCTCAACTAGATCTAATCTATTACATTCGAAAGTCTAGTCCTAGATCTCTACATTGAAGAGAGAGTGTGTTCCTCACATTGGGACGTCTCTCTAATTAGTGAGATGGGATGAATAATGAACTACATAATAAAGTTTGGTTTTTCTCAGTTTGCTGTACAATTGAGATCAGTTGAAGCAGGTGAGATGCGTTAGAAGGAGTTGATACTCCTAGTTTATTTATATACTAAATAAAAATAGAAAAGGAGAGAGCGACGTTGCTATTCTTGTTCGGCTGCTTGTTGACCAGAGCAAAATGAGAGATGTTGAACTGCTGCTTGTATGAAAGTGTTGCTGCGCGCCTGCGCTCCATTTATTTCGCATGCGCAGCTTGTGGGGCCGTGTTACTTTGAATGAGAAATGGGAGCAGGTGGCAAGCAGGTGGCATGGGTGGCTAGGAGGACTTCTGATCGTTTACGAGAGAGGAGAACTGTGCATGGGCCCGCGGCTCATTTGATTACGAATGCTCGCCACAACTTGCTGCCTGGCCACTGAGGGCCCAACTGGACGCCTTCGTCGACCGAGCGAGGGCCCAATGGTCCATGCCGATGGTCCATGCCGCTGCTCCCCAACTTTTTGCAATCTGTCCTTTTTCTAAACAAATTTTACATCTCCCTGAGCGACCTAATGGCACGTTTAGACCCTAGGGTCCGAGCCACGACTTCCGGCGCCAAAGTAGAACGTCTCTGCGCCAGGTTGTGCGGCGCCAAAGATGGAGACAATGGACATAGTGGCGAACCAGGTGGCGCCAATGTGGCATGGAGCTCGGAGCCAGAGGTCCCGGTGCTGAGGTCGGCACCCCAGATCGTGGCCCCGAGGTCCCTTACTAGCTACGCTCGCAAATTTCCCTGGCCGGTCAAGCTCATTTGTTCCTCCTCGCTCTCGGTTTCTTCCCCTCCCCCACCTTCCCAATCTCTTTGAATCGTTGATTTGAACCGTGAAATTTTTGATTTGGTCCATACATCTTTGCGAGCAAGCTATTCTATCCCCACTCCTCATTTTATTTCTATTGATTTCATATATATTGCTAGTTTTTCAATACCCTAGTATGTGCAATGATTTTTTTTGTTTCCTATATAATGGTAGCATGCCAAGGCGTGGCAAAGCTAAGAAACAAAGGTAAAACATTGTCATTGTCGATTGTTCCAGTAGCGATGTGCTACTGTGGTGATCCTTGCAAAATAGACATACACTACTACAGCGCAGGGATATAGTAATACCAACTTGTGTTACTATAGGTTCGAAGTGTTTGTCACAAACCGGATCGATTTGGGCCGGAAGTGACACGTCGGGCGACGAGTTCGGCGGCGATGATGGTGAGGGCGGTGGTGATGGTGGCGGTGTTGGCCTTGGGGGCCGGTTGGGGTGGAGGGAGAAGGAGGTAGGGGGGCGGCTTGGGGTGGCGCACGGGCGCGGTGGGGGTGGCGGCGCGTGGGGGGCTAGCGGCGGGGGGGCGGGCGGCCGTGGCCGCCTGGGCGGCAAGGTGATGGCGTGGCAATGGCGGCGGCGTGGGGTGCGGCGGCAAGACATGCACGAGAGGGAGAGAGAGCCTAAGGCCGAGAGTCAAGTTGTCTTGGGAATTATTTTTCTTCTTAAGATTCAACCGATTACATCTCCCTTGTATTTATAGTCTTGGGAATACTTGCATGAGAAGTAGATCTCTCTTTATTTCCTAATCTATTTCTACCTTATCCCTAAATAGGATTACTTAACGAGGAAGCAAACGACGCGATGACGGTAGGTGGCGGCGGCGGCGGCGGGCGGGCGCGCGCGCCGCGGCCTTCCCTCCTCTCCCGGGTTGCTAGGCCGACCTTTTAGGGCTTTGATAGGCCCTTTTGGGCCCCTCTTGATGGCACATGACATTTCCCCACCGTTCGATGAGGCAGCGCGTCCACGCGTCGCCCAATCCACCCGTTAGGGGTGAAGGCGATGCCGAGCTGGGAAGACGTGTCAATTGGGTCATAGCATTGTTGGAGTTTGCCCATCTTCGTTGTGAAGTTGTTGACGAAGCGATGTCATCGTTGAAGTTGATGTCGAAACTTCAGTCGCCGAAGTAGATGCTGAACTTGTAGCTGAATGGTCGGGCGCGTTGATGGCCGGGTTTTCGAGGTATTGATGCCAATCATGTCGCACAACGCCCAAACGGTGCTCTCGCCTGGAGTGTGTTGGTGCTAGCGATGCCATAAAGCTTGTCGTCGGTTGCTTTATAGCCGGTTGAAGGATGAAAGCCTCGGGGGTAGTGACGAGGCCGACGAGGTAGGGGATTGATGTGGGTGGCGTGACCTCATATCGTCGTTGGTGAAGCTCGCAAGTCGAAGAATGCTAAAGACTACATAGTAGGTAGGAGCGTCGAAGAGACGAGCGAGTTGAATGGCGTCGTCCATTGTGCAGGGCGCCCCCATCGTAGTGCGTCCCGTTGCGTGGCATGAATCCCGTTGGCGAACTCAGAGGTGCTGATGTAGTCGTGACGTGGATTGTCCCGTGTCGAGGGCGTAGATGAAGTTGATCATGTCATTACCCTGTCGAGGTTGCCCGCGGTTCTGCCGGTAGTGTCGCCGTAGCTTGGCAACTTGAGGTGGCAAGGAAGACATCGTGTGTAGGCGTTCCCGTCCTCAAGTGGCACTTTGTGTGGCATGCAGATGAACCAGAGAAGTCTTTGCTATGATTAGGTGGATAGCGGCATACCTCGTGTCTCCCGGTGGAGCCGATGTTCCATTGTCGCGGTGTCGATGGGGGCGCCTTCGCGTCGGAGCCGGGCGCCGGTGTCATCGAGTCCGATTTTGGGAGTGAGGGTGCCCACAATGCACTTGCAAGTGTTGAAGCAGGAACAGTACACGTCTTGCCTCGATTGTGTTCTCGCCATTGTGGATGTCGGCATGTCCGGCGAGGTTTGGCGGATTGATCTTGTCGTTGAAGTTCAAGTGAGTGAACGACCGTCTCGTCGATGACGCGCTTGGGGGAGCGTCGGTGTTCTCATCTGTAGCGGCACCCATGGGAGGAACATTGTGGTTGTCGATGTCGATGGTGACGTCGAGGATGTCGGAGTTGATGTCGTCTCTTGGCGAGAATCATTGGTGATGGTGATGTAGGGCCGGAGCGGCGTTGTTGTTGTCCATGGTGTGCATGGCGTTGGCGATGTCTAGTGCGCCGTGGGTCGAGGTCGGTGACGTCGGGGCAAACGTCGGGCGACGTCGTTGTGTTGCCCATGTTGATGAAGACGTTGCCGGCGCGTTGATGCCGAGGACGTTATGGTTGCCATCATGGTCGTTGCGATGTTGGTGGGGGCGTTGTTGTAGGCGTTGTCGATGTCGAGGACGTCGGGGTTGAGTTGGTGACGTCGGCCGACATCCAGTGACGCCGTTGAGTTCCCTGCCGATGGTAGCCGTGTTGATAGCTGTCCTAGTGTCAAGCGGGACGTTGGTAATGCCATTGATGGAGCGTGACGTTGGCCATGGCTTTTCATCGGCGTTGTGGGCGTCGATGGTAGCCTGTTGGTGGGGGCTTGGGGTTGTGCTCACCGTGGAGGGGCGTTACGTCGACGGTGTCGGGAAGCACCGTTGTCATCGGTGGCGTTGGTGCGTTGTTGAGGAGGAGTCGTCAAGCCGACGGCGTTGTCGCGGCGTGTCGATGAGGTTGACGCCGTCGCGTAGCGTCGTTGAGTTCGGCATTATCGTTGAGGAGGTAGTGGTTGTTCCCGAGGAGGGCGAGCTGTGGTGCTTCATGGCAAAGGTGGCCAAGAGGATGGCCCTAGACGGAAGGATGGTATCATCATGACGTTGACGTTCACCGACATATTTTTAATCAACATTCTACCAATAAGGGGGAAACTATACCTTACTACACACATATACATTTATCACTTAAATCTTGTAGTGTCCTTTATTTTGATGGCAAGTGGCGACTAAAGTACGCCATCCGCGCATTATTGCAAAACACAAGCCTAGGAGTTGAGTTGGCCCGGCCCACAACTTTTCAAGACGAGGGAAGACATCGCGGGCCAGGCCAAGCCCGGGGTGGTGGATGTCGATGGTTTAGCCCCTCGGGGAGGCGGTCGTGCACCTTCCAAACGGGGTTTCCCGCCGTGGGATGGTAGGTTTAGCAAATTAGGGTACCAAGGTCGGTTTTGTACCTTCCATGTGGGGATGGACATTTTCCAATGAGCCCCCCTCTCCTCTACCTATAAAAAGGAGGCCATCTCCCACCATTGTAACACACACCTCACAAGAAGAGCCACTCTCTCCCTCTCTATTCTTCTTCTTCCTCCTCCTAGTAGGATTAGTAGTTTAGGATGTGGAGCTAGGCAAAGCTACCAAGGAGGGCTTGGCTCCTTGGAAGATGGATTCGGGAATAAATCTTTCTATGGTATTCTTCCAAAGCCTTGCTCTTATCTTATCTTGGTTGTGCATTAGGATTAGAGTCTTCATGTTATTTCTATACCTCATGATTTATCTTATGATCTAACATGTTGTTCTTGACATGATCATGACACATGAACTAGTCTATAGTTTCTATGTTGTGATATCGTCATATAGAACTTTATGCTTAAACCATTCATGCAATATAATTGGGTAGTGTCGGGATTGTCTTTGAATGGCGGTTCGTTGTGTCCTTCGGGGCTTGCTCGTGTCCTATTCCGACCATCCGTAGGGTGGGGGCCATGGGGACATGAGTAGTGTCCTAGTATGGACGTGGTGTCCTGGATGCCGGGTATCCTTCGAATATGAGTGCATGCCATGGTTGAGGGGGTAGGCGGCTTGGTCGTGACAAGCCTTGACCGTCCCTTGAAATCCCCCCCACGTTCGTGTGTCTTTGTAGGAGTTCGTAAATGCCTTCCTTCGGGCGGATGCTCGGGAGGGTCCATTTCATTCTCGGCTCCGACCTCCCGCTCATGCGTGTTGCGACTATCAAGCGGTTCTATGCACGACCATGACTAGAATCAGTATGCTCCACTTAGGTCTTTCTTTATTCCTTATTTTTCTTTATCCTTGAGTTTGGCTTGAGTGAGTGTGTCAAGTTATCCCTTTACCGTTCCTTTATATCCTGTTATGAGCATTGGTCCATTACATAGTCATGTTATGGTTCATGTCTCTATTAGATCCTTTTCCACCATGCCTTCCTTTGGGAAAATATAAATAACGATACCTTCGAATACTTCCGGGTGAAATGCTACAATGATAGATCCGATGGTATGCGGATGAATATCTTCTTAGGCAAGATCTATCACCGTTGATGTGCCTAGTGTTATCACCGACACGGTGGTTTCACTTAGGAATGTCAGGGCGCATGGCGCCGTTATTAGAGATGGGTTCTAAACTTGTTTCTAGTGATTGCGCTTAAGAAATGCAACACATACTTAAGCGTGATGTAGTTGGAGATCGTAGCCATGTTGTCTTCGAATAACTGTGGTGGATTGCCTCCATGATCATCTCCGGGTAGGATGGCGGCGAAGGGGCCATCGAATCTTGACGGTGGTCGGAAGCCATCGGTGGTGGGAACGGTCTCCGGATACCGTAGTTGTCACAAACCGCATCAATTTGGGCGGAAGTGACGCCGTCGGCGACGAGTTCGGGGCGATGATGGTGAGGGCGGTGGTGATGGTGGCGGTGTTGGCCTTGGGGGCCGGTTGGGGTGGAGAGAGAAGGAGGTCGGGCGGCTTGGGGTGGTGCGGCGGCGGCGGTGGCGGCGCGCGGGTGGCTAGCGGCGGTGGGCGCCCCGGCGGCGACGCCGCCTGTGCGGCGAGGTGACGGGCGCGGCAATGGCGGCGGCATGGGGTGTGGCGGCGCACGTGCGTGAGAGAGGGAGGGAGGAGAGAGAGCCTAGGACCGGAGAGCTGAAGCTGTTGGGAGTTACCCCTTTATTTTTCTTCTTAAGATTCAACCGATTACATCTCCCTTGTATTATAGTCCCGGGAAGACTTGCATGAGATCTCTCTTTATTTCCTAATCTATTTCTACCTTATCCCTAAATAGGATTACTTAACGAGGAAGCGAACGACGTGATGATGACGGTGGCGGCGGCCAAAGCCGCGGCCGAGCTTCCCCCTCCTCTGGGCTGCTAGACCGCCTTTTAGGGCTTTTAACAGGCCCTTTTGGGCCCCCTCTTGACGGCACATGAAAGTGTTACTAGCTCTCTTAGTAACACATTTTCTTTTGTGTTCCAATTGCCTATGTTATTATAGACTAGTTTATTGTAACACATTTATTTGTCTATAAGAACATTTATTTAGTGTTAGAATGATTTTTATTGTAACATTTTTTTGGCTTTAGTAACACTTCACTCTCTGGTAGATCACATAGTTTGTAACACATTTAATTATCTATTGGAACACTTATCAAGTGTTACAATGAATGTCCGCTGTAACACTTTAGTTAGTTCTAGTAACACTTCTACATTACGGTAGAGCACCGTATGGGACACGGGAACACATGGTTTGTAACGCTTGTTTATATCTATCGTAACATATTTAGATTATATAAAACAAATATTTATTTCGTTTATACATATGGTGCACGCAATTATTATAGAATCACACAAACATAAAACTTTGCAAAATCACATAAACCACATATTTCAATATATAATCATAGCAAGATCCACATAGCATAGGATAATTTCAAACAATGTGCTTGTTCAAATCAAATCATAGTGTATATACATAATGATATGGCTCTACAGATTAAATACAAATAGTCCGTACTACAAAGAAAAATTCTAAGAACTAGCTAGGATTCATAAAGTCCACTTCTTTCATTCTCTGTACACATCCATGTGTGAAGTCAACAATTAATCATTTCAACCTGCAAATAAAATATACGTTGTAACATTACAGATTAGGCCACATATATACATTGATGTAAAGTTAAAAAAGGTAGTTTGGACATACAAACATCAAAGGCCAAGCGATTGAGACTCATTTGGCTTGAGCATCACCAATATTGTTGCATGTAGGCACTGGTGATAAGTACCGAGCCGATTTCGTCACAAGGATTGGCCCGATCTTCACGATAGTAGGTCACGAACAAGAATCACACAACTCTCTTTTACTGTCGCTTTTTCTCTCAGTTTGGGTATGTGTCTCTCATTCTTGTATGGGTTTTTATGCACAATCACTTCAGCATCTTATGCAACAAGATATACATATGTGTCATACTTCACCATGCTCTCGATGGAGTTGGAGTAGCAATTGTTGCAAAAGAATCATGAGCTGAAACCTCCTTAGATGCTATCAAACTTGCATCGCTTGAAGGGAACATATTTACATTGGAAATGCCTTCAATCAGAACTTTATGTTCATATCACAAAAAGAATTATGACCAAGTCCTGATCTCCCTCATCAAAAATTGGGGGCTGATCATAATTCACCACATCTTTTTTTTCATCATGAACCTGCGCCACACAATGAAAAAAGACTAGAAGGAGGCATTATCATGTTAGGAAAAAATAATTTGTCACAAGATTCATCTTCTCTATCACTCATTTTGGCATTGGGTACACTCAATTATTTTGAATCCCCTTCCCTAGCCATCATAACTAATCTTTTTTTCCTGGTTTTTGGGTTCTTTGAGGCTGTGGGGTTTTATGTGGCTGTGGAAACTCTCCCTCACTATTTTTGTGGATCACTCTTAAGTGTTTCTCACTCTCTCGCTGAATTTTTCTTTTTGTGGAGGCTCCATAATCTTCAGCACCAAAGAGCGCACGAGGGTGAGAACTATGCCCAAATAGACTACCATGGGATTTGGTTGGGCTACATCATTGTGTAGCACGACCGCACGATGTAGGAAGACGCTCATCGAGCATTTTCTCCATGGCCTCCAACAGTGAGTTTTCAAAATAATGTAACTCAGCCCGAAAAATTGGTGGTTCTTTTTCTCTATGGCTACCACCACGAATACTTGAATATGGTTCTGCCATGTTAGGTGCAGCAAGACAAAGTGGAATGGAAATTTTTTTGTGGAAACACTCAATCTCACCTCTTACTTACCCAAGTTTCGCCTGTTCTCAGGACTGTGATAGTGCTAGTGTTGGTAGCTTCGACGGAGGTGGTAGAGAGGTCGTAAGGATTACGAATCAAAAGTCTCGGTTTAGGTTTTTAAGGTGGAGCTATAGGTGGCTAACAAGGAGGGCTGCGGTACTGTCAATCGAGTGGTTTGATGCGCTCAAAGATGTGAAAGTTGCTGCTATCAAAAATTTCCACCAACTCCAAGATGCAAACTAAAATCAACAATCCGCAACACAAATTCTTTTCAAATTCCTTTCTTTTCTATATATTTTTTTCTACCCTTTTTTTGAATCTTTCCTTTCTCTTCTTCTTTTTTTTTATCTTTTTTTACAACAATAACAGCGGATGACAATCGATATATATAATGATGGTGATTAGCAACTTGAAGAACACACAAAACACAGGATAACAGTACTATCAAAGGGCTATAGGATATAAAGTAGATTGAACAATGATAAATATATGGATGGTGTAAAGACCTACCGTGTCAGCTAAAGCTCTGATACCAGATGATAAGTTTCTAACCCGATGTTAGAACGAGATTAGGATAACTTGCTGTAGAACAACGGGGATAACTAGCTTTATACTTGCCAAAGTTGGATGCGACCAAGCGACGGGGAGGGAGGCACCGAAACCGCGAAGACTTCAACTCGATCTTCGAACGACTCAAGGAACCACAACCGAGCCAATCCATACAAGACGGGGCAGCCGTACTGGAACCCGTAGAGTACTTAGTGGATCTCGAGAGATCTCTTCACAATTCCAAGAAGAACAAGGAAGAACAAGGGTGAGTAAGGCACTCGGCAGCTTGGCTGCAATATCACTTAGATTAATCTCAGTTCATCAGAAGTTGTTGATAGCTTACACATAGGGGGTATTTATACAAGGAACAACCCTCTAGGATGGGTGGAAACATGAAAACAAAGTGGATGCATCGCTAGTGTGAAAAGGTTCCACAAAATGAGCTCCTGAGTTGTTCCCGCGTGGCTGTTTGACTTCTGAGCAGTCTTCAATGTTTTGATCATAAATCCTCCTAGGAATCTTCAAATGATGCAGGGGCTGGATGCGTTGGAAAGCTAGCTCGATAAGCTTTCCAACGATGTATAGCATGCTACATGAAACTTCATAGATCGGTACAGTTTTACGCACGAACTTCAGCTTCAGGATGTTGCCGAATGACTTGCCGAATGATCGGAACTTTGCCGAATGACGAGGATTTTGCCGATTCCAGCTTCTTGGCCTTCGTTTTATTGATTCTCTTCGATGTACCTGAGTAATAACAACATACAAGACTTAGGTGGCATAAAGTTCTCATTAGTTTTTAATTGAAATTCATAAAGTAGCATGTGTATCTTGTATTGGAGTTTTTGTAATCGGTTTATTAAAGACTTTGGTTGATGTAGTGATCGGATAGGTTGGCGTGGTCATATCAACTGGCCTTACTAATGACTTATCTTTTGATATAGAATGATCAATACACACTCTATAGAATTTTCTTCCTGTCTGCATCAGTGCACAAGAGAATTGCATATGCCACACTAGCCTCGTTTTGATATTTTGAAGTCATTAGTAGCACTACAAATCCAACCTAGATTAATTTGGCATAATCTTAGTGAGCAACAACCCATATATGTACATCAAGATCATGCAATTAGAACAAGTGATATTATGTCTATCTACCTTCATTAGAGGAGATTGCCTATGTGTGTGTGAGGCTTGTAGCTTGTAGCCTTTTCATGAGCCACCTCCTGGTATGCAATCGTTCTAGTCTATCTAGGCCATCCATGATGACCCTTACACATATAAAATCAAGTATGAAATAATAAGACAGAAAATCTACTATAAGTATAGCAAAGTGTGGTTCATAGCAGGTAACGCCACGCTACTGAAGGTGTCATGTCCAACAGATTTGTAAGTGCATTGACAAAGGTGGCATACATGCATTAGTGAACTACAATGAAGTAACCGAATGAAGGAGGTCCCTACCCGCCTTATATAAACGGGGGATAGGGTTACAAATAGAGACCACGAGGTCGGGTAGGATATATATGATCTGTTTACATGATTTTCGGGGTCGGAAACTATCCTATCAAATCGGCATCTTCAGGATATCCTCGCCAGGTCGTGCGGGATGCGGGCTCTGGTGCCTTGATCCGCCTCCACGTCGTGGGCCGAGCTCTAGGAGGTCATGGCCTAGGAGGACGAGCCGTGGGTAGGGGGGGATTCCCGCACACACCCTTAGAGCAACTCCAACAGTTTGTCATTTGTGTTTGGCATTCTCAAATTTTGCCAAAAAGCTCCAAAAACTCTCTCGAACAGTTTGACATTTGGAGTTGACAATTTAGTGAGTGTTGGCAAATCAGGCCGTTTACGCGCATTTATGCGCGCGCTACTATGTTTGGCATTCACGACACATCCGTACGTATTAAAAGAGGTGGAAGGGCATAAACATAATTTTGTTTCTGCCTCAGGGTTCCTGAGGTAAGTTTTCAAGAGGTGGAATGATATAAACATAATTTTGTTTCTCTTCTAGAGTTCCTGATGTAAATTAGATATGAGTTTAGCAAATGAATTCTGTCAAACTGTTGGAGATGAACTCTTTTTAGACTTGGTATTTACATTTTAGATTTAACAAATAGAGAAATTGCCAAACCAGTTTTGCCAAAGCTGTTGGAGATGCTCTTACAAAAAGTATTTGCATTGAGCTTTCATTGCCAGTGTGGATGCACAAGTAGACGACTTGTTGAAGCAATTAGTATAACAGCACGCACGATACAGACGGGCCCATGGATCTCTCCATATATTCTAGTTGTAGTGCGAACAGCCAACAGTGGTATCAACAGTAGAAATGAGGTATCAAGTGCGAGTTGTGAACACCACCCAAATCCACCCTGCCGAAACCACCGAGCAGTCACGGGCGCACCACACCGATCACAAACTCTCCTTCCTCGACGTGATACACGCAGCCGTGATCCCAATCCAGCGGCTGTTCTTCTTCGATGGACCGGACCTGCCGCCCTTCCTGTCCGTCGTCCGGAGTCTACAGGTCTCCCTTTCTGCCACCCTCGCCATCTTCCTTCCCCTCGCCGGCAAGCTGGCGTTCCGTCGCTCCTCCGGCGACGTCATCATCGACTGCTCTCCTGCCGCTGTCTCCTCCGGTGTCGAGTTCATCGAGGCCGAGTTCTCCGGGAGCGACCGCGACATGCGCCGTCTTGCAAAGGATGAGGAGCACGACACGGAGACGTTCATGCAGCTCGTCCCGGAGATCGACCTTTGTCAGCTTCCGGCACAGGTTCTCGCGGTGCAGGTGACCAGGCCTGCTGTGGCGGCGAGCAACGGCCCCGTGGCGGTCGGGGTGTCGATCCTGCACGCTGCCGTCGACGGGCAAGCGGTGTGGCAGTTCATGACGGCATGGTCCAAGGCGTCGCGGGAGGGCTGTCTCGGTCTCCGCAGCACACCAGGGCTACTAGTAACGCCCACGTTCGACCGTGGCGCTGTTCGGCACCCCAAGTCCGAGGAGCTGTGTCGCACTTTCTTGCGCTTCTTCGCGCCTGCTCTGCCACTGGTAAGTGACGTGTCCGTGTCGTGTCACTCGCAACAGTTGGGCATTTGTATTCGTCATTCATGTCGCCCTACCCTAATCTGTGTATGATTGTTGTCCACGCATTCTTCGAATAATTTGCTTAGCTGAGGCCACCGTCTTCATCATCCACACTAGACATCACGCAGCACATCAGAAGGAGAACTTTCATGCTTAGCAAGGAACAGGTCCAGGTTCTGAAGCGATACATCGTCGCGCAGCAGAGCTCATCCATCAGCGGGCATCCCCAACCGAAACTGCCGACCACCTACGTGGCCGTGTCCTCCCTGGTGTGGACGTCCATGGTCCGCGCCAACAAGTCCCTGAGACAGAGCGACGAGGCCCACTTTATGGTGACCGCGGACTGCCGCCGTCGCCTCAAACCACCGCTCGGCGACGGCTTCTTCGGGAACTGCGTCAAGCCTTGCTTCGCGAGAGCCAACGTGGGCGACCTGCGCCGCCAGGCTGCCGGCCTCGCGCACGCCGCCACAGCCATCCAGGAGTGCATTCGCGAGAGCCTGGACGACCTCGAGGACCCGCTCTCCGACATAGCGCGCACCATCGAGGTGTACCGGGGCATCTGCGATGGCGGAAGACTCACGGTGGTAGGGTCGTCGCACAGATTCAAGGCGTACGCGACGGACTTCGGCTGGGGCGCGCCCACCCGTGTCGAGCTAGTGTCCATGTTCACCAAGGAGATGGTGGCGCTGCTTGGCACAACGGACGGCAGCGTACAGGTCTCGGTGGCCCTTGATAGGGAACGGATGGAAGCTTACGTGCAAAACTTTGTCGTTCCACTTCCACAGTAGCGTGAGCCACTGTGCCTGCCGGCGGCTGATGTTCGTGCGCGCAAGCATCGTTTACTACTGCCTATTAATTCTAGCTTCAGCACCGCGGATAAATTTAGAACATGTACAATACCCTATTTTGATCTGTGCTAAGATTTCTGCCCGTTCACAACACAAATATATAAAAAAAAATGTAACACCATGATTATTAAAGTTTGTACCTGTGTTAAATCATAACAAAAAAAGGAAACGATGTTCAGAGTGTGATTTCCCGGCATTCTGTTGTAGACGATCATCATTTACTAGGGAGATGTCATTGGGCACCTTTTGTTTTTTTCGAGACTGCGTCGTTGCGCGTATTTCATTAAGTAGAAAAAATTTTCAAACAAGAGGCAATGGTAACCAAACCATTATTGATGCAAAACTTAACCACTACTGGATACATCAACTGGAATTACATATTGACCTCTTGCTTGTTGTTTATCAGCCACTGATGTTCGAGTCAATTATCGTTATCTATAAGTCTATCTATGCATGTACGTATTTATGGTAGTTGAAAAGTACCCTACCATATGTCAAGTTCAGAGCATGCACAGTAAACAGGGGAAAAGTAGCCGGCTAGCTTAGTTGACAAAGCCAACAAAACACGTGGAAAAAACATTTACAATTGGCACAGGACGAAGCTGTCGCAAACAAATTAGGCAATTTTTGTCACCTCCCACCAAGAACAGTTGGTCTGATCTGTTCAACAGCTTTGGCGCTTCGCACAATATTTCGAGCAGCACGTGTCTAAACAAACAATGGAAGCATTAACAGTTCTGGTGGATCATAGTCTATTCCCAAATGAATAAAGAAGAAAAAGGACAGAACCTCTAAGGTGACACCGATGGTGCATCTGCCTGCATTAGTGCATTTTCTGGGTTTGTAGGTGGCTTGTCCTAAATATTTCTTTTTAGTTGCGATGGACTTTAATAGTTTGAATAGTATCAGGATGTGGTTCATCTAGAACAAAGTCGAGCAAATTTTCTGAACATGAGTTACTTGGTTGCTACCAGATGGATGAGACTTTCTAAACTTCCAAGGAACAAATTAAACATGTTCGCTTCTCTCAAACTGTAGCGTAAACAAGGAAAGCAAAAAGTCCACTTGACCGGCGATGTTGACGGATATGCTATCACAAGGAAGTGGAGTACCTTCAGTCGCACCATCTTTTTTGTTTTGTAGTTGCCGGTGGTAGAATAATTAACGGATATGCTATCACAAGGAAGTGGAGTACCTTCAGTCGCACCATCTTTTTTGTTTTGTAGTTGCCGGTGGTAGAATCCCCCCCCCCATTTGTCGTGTAATTACTAATTAGTCAAGTTGTTTACTTTCTTTGCTGTGTTTGGTCTCAAACTGTTTTAGCCGAGTCATTGTCCAGATAGCGCGGAGTGTGGAGCTGTTAGTTTGGTTTCGATGGTACGTTTAAGTTGACTTAGGTTTCGATGGTCTTTGTGTGAAGTTGTATGGGAAATTTGTATGTTTTTCTTTGTCCGGTTTCCACTCAAAAAACTGAGCCAGACTCTTATTTTAAATTTCCTCTTTCTAATAAAACTCCATATGATGTGATGATAAAATTGAACTCCATCAGATCCGCTTGTACTGCTATTGATGTTGTCCAACACCGGACTAGCCATGTCATGCAAAGCTAGCCACCATAGTCCATTGCAAGCTGCCAAGCCAAAATGTCACAAACCGTTCTCCGTGTCAACGCGAGGGGATGACTGAGGCGTGATGTAGCGTAGGATGGTGGCGGTGCGGGGGGAGCGCGCGCGCACACAGCCTGCCGGGCGACGGGGGCGGCGGCGCGTGTGGGCGGTGGCGGCTGAGAGCAGAGAGCTGAGGGAATTAACCCTAAATTGTTCTTAATTGATCCATCAAATAGTTGCCCTCATATTTATATGAGGGGTTTACAATTGCTACGGGACAGGCCCATTAATCTTTTCAAGCTCACTTTAATTAAAACTAAATAAAATTGCCAACAAAGCTATTTAATAATTAAATATACAGCCACTACGCTTATCCCGGGCGAATCGTTGACTGAGTGTGACATCTCTCCCCGCCTGGAGATTCAGCTCGTCCTCGACCTGGAAGTCTGGATAAATTTTGTTGAATAGCTTTGCATCTTCCCATGAAGCATCTGCTGCTGTTCTGTTTTTCCATTTGATAAACACCTGAAGTTGTCCTTGCCCGACCCTTGTCTTGAGCATAACCTTAGGTTCAGGGACTGGTGTACCTTCGTGTATGTAGGGTAGTCTTGGTATTTCAGAAGGTATCTCTCCCCGATGTGGTTTAGCATACTGACATGAAAGGCATTATGTATACGGGTCTGAAAGGTCCTAATGGCTAGGGGGGGGGGGGAATAGCCTATTAAAAATTCCTGCAACAACACTAAGCACCCGGATTAGTAAATAAGATGGTGAAGCTAAATAAGCGGTGCTACAAGCTATCTAAGCAAGCCACAAGCAAGAGATGATATTTCTAATATCTGTAGGATCACTCAAGGGCTATGTCACTAGATTACTCCTAGGTGAACAAACAAGTCTATCTAATACAAGAACTAGGAGCTAAACAATTCTACTCTACTAAGCAACCCAAGCAATTCTACACAAGTATATCAAATGTAATGCTAGAGATGGTGATCGATATACCGACGGCGGAGTGTAGAGGTTGAAGCCAATCACCGTGATCAATTTGAAATCTCCAACGAGCAAGCACACAATTGACATGATGATTTTTACCGAGGTTCACGTGCTTGCTGGCACGCTAGTCCTCGTTGTGGCGACACACTCACTTGACGGTTGCTAAGCTTAATGGCCGGTGCCAAATCCCCGGTGGGAGCTCAAGCAAACCGATCACAAGAGAGGGTCCAACAAGCCACGAGCAATCCACTAGTGCTCCTTTCACGAATCTCCCATGGGGTAAGGAACGACCCCTCACAAATCCACCGGTGTGGCCTCGAACAAGCTCCAATCGAGCTCAACACCGCCTCTTGCTCCAAACCGCTAGGGAACCAAGCAAATTCCCAAGAGAAACGAAATCCCGCGGCTTCTCCAAGGATGAAGTGCCTCTAGAATGCAACCGACGATGCAATGCACTTCTATCACTCTCAATCTCACCAAGAATTCGAGTTATGGATGGAGAGATGAGTGGCGGGGAGTCTCACTTGCTCACAAGTATGTTAGGGTGTTCAAATGTGCAAGAGAGAGGTAAAGGACCCGGCCATCCAAGTATTTAAAGACCCCCTCTCGAAATGGAGCCGTTGGGAGGATTCTGCGGGGTGACCGGATGCACCAGCGGGTCCGGTCGTGCTTCCGGTCGCAGCCAACCGTGCGTCCGGTCACAACCTGGCCCACGGTACCGACGGCGTCGAGCACGAAGTCCGGTCGAGCACCGGATGCTTCCGGTGTGTGCGTCCGGTCAACCATCGACCACACACCGAGAAACATGCTCTCTGCCGGACTCACTGACCGAACGCTCCGGTCAAAAACCGTGAGTCCGGTCGAGGATCCCGGGCGCCCGTAGCACTTTCCTCGCGTGTTCTTCATCTTGTTGTCGCCCTTTGCTTCAACCTTGCTTCACCTCTTGCCATGAGTTGCCAACACGTCGAAGATGATCACGTTATCACTTATGTTAGCATGCACGATCGATTAGGCAAGAACGAAGTTAGTGCTCTCATGTCCTAAATGCAATATGCAAGTCAATTGAAAATAGAAGCACTTCACCAAAGGATTATCGCGGCATCCCCTCTTGATAGTCGGCTATCTATCCTATAATGTGATCACACGCTCTATCGTGTCTTGATCACCGAAAAGGAAAACCCTATCAAGAATACCTTTGCCTTGATCTCCGGGTTCCTTCCAAGCCGATCACCGAGCTTAACGATGCACCATGTCCATCATCATCGCCCATGTTCATGATCATCATGCTCCATGTCATCCACGTAATCCTATCTCAAGTCATACACTTAGAGCAAATGATTAGTACCACAAGTGTGTCATCAATTTTCCAAAACCAAACATGAGATTTCAATCTCCCCTTTTTGGTAATTGATGACAACCAAATTCACAAAGATATGAAATAAAATTCAATTGAACTTGAATTGCTTGTCCATAGCATTTTGATCATGAATCATAGTTTGGACAAACATTTCAATGTTCGGTTTGGTAGTAGTAGCTCCCCCTACATATGTGCTTCCATGTGTTTGGATTAATTTGGCACATATGTATGGATAGAAATTTGGGGAGAGATACTAATACCAAAAAGAGATGCTAAGGTTCTAGAATTCGGACCTTTGAAGCGTGAAACCAATCGGAGTCCTTAGCATCATTGTAACTAGACATTCATCAAAACTCAACATACCCCATGAGATCAACATTATAGGCTTAATGTGAGCAATGTCTAGATACATCCTATGCATGCTAGTTGATCAATACATCAAACAATTTTCAAAAACTAGCATACACCAAGCAATCATGTATATTGAATTTAGATTGCCAATGCAACATTTCATTATGATCATGCACATACAAATGCACAAATAGTCTATGAGCTTGCTCCCCTATTTGTGTGATCCTTTCCAACATCTTTGTGACTTATTTCTCCCCTTTGTCAACAATCACCAAAAAGGTGTAAATGAGAGAAATCAAGTCAATCAAAGTATCACATGTGGTCTCATCTAGATCACTTGCCTTAACATGTATTCAAGTTTGAACCAAGGACAAGCTTTTCACACCTCATATGCATAAGGGTTATCTTGCACCATGTTAGAATACACATCATTAGCTCATTTTCTAGAGTTGACACTAGGATTGCAAGCACATAAACATGTCATATGCCACCACTAGTTCATAGAACCAATCAAAGCAATAGTGGTGCCACACATACATTGAAATCATTTGATTTTCCATGAATGAGCCTAGTAACATGCATGATGTCTAGATGCACTTACAAGTCCTTAGTTATATATGAATGCCATGTCAACCAACTTTTACCTTGGGTGTTGTCGAAGGAGAGGCATGTCATATAAGTGGGGTGCATCAACTCAAGTTGGAGAAGTCAATAATGTTCAATTCTCCCTTTAGCATGCAAAATCTTTTCTCATCAAGTGGCTTGGTGAATATGTCGGCTAGTTGATCTTCGGTGCCAATGCCCATGATACAAATGTCACCCTTTTATTGATGATCTCTTGGAGTAGCTTTGCTTGTGTTTTTTTCTTTAGCATATGTGATTAAATTGAAGTCACCTCCAACAATATATGGTTCTACACAGTCATCACAGAATTTGGCAAGCTCTCAGAAGAAAAACAAGTTTGTGTTCCTCTTGAGCTGCCCCATAGACTACTAGCAAATTCCATTTTATCTTCATGATTTTGTCCCACAAATTTAACTTTAGGATAAAATCTCCTTTTTCTGAAAAGAGCCTACATCAAACCTATTCAAATTTGCTCCCACTAAAATGCCTCTAGATTTGCCTTTTGATGGTATCCATTTCCCATAAAAAGTCTTGGTTAAAGTCAAATCTTCTCGAAAGAGAGATGGTTCGCAACCTTGAACCATTGTCTCCTCAGTAGGCCAATGAAATCAAAATGATGCTAGAAAATGAGATTATTTAAGTATGTAGAGACCCCTGTTTTTCTTAGGCCTCTACAGTTCCAGAAAAGACCATGTAACATTTATTTTTTCTTTTTCTTTTTCTTGGAATTGGATTGAGGGTGAACAATTTTCTCATCCTTATCCTTTCTGGTCAAGCAAGAAATTCCCTTGGCTTGCCTTTTTTTATATATATTGGGGTAATCTTTACCCTCTTTTTGGACAATTTGCCCATTTTTTTTGAATGAGCTAAGATCTCACTCTCATAGAATGAGCATCTTGCAGCCATTCAATCAATCTATCATTGACATTACCTTCTTCTTCCTGTGTATCCTCATTTGAGACTACAATATCACTATGTAAGTTCTGTTGTTTAGCATGCAAATTATTCCTGGCTATCTCTAGATTTCTTAACAGATCAAAGGAACTAAAATCAATATTTTTTGTATCAACACCCATATTAGAAGGCAATTGTTTAATGTGCTCAATAGATAAATCAGAGAACAAATGATTTGAATTAGAAGTACCTTCCAGATTTTTCTTCTTGGCCATTCTGTCATTCTTTTCTTTAGTGGTGAGAGTGATGTCATTCTTGAGCCTCTCACTCTTCCTGGTAGGCAGTGTCTTAGATTTGGCAATTATCTTGTCTTCTTTGATAGGCACAGTATTGTGGGTCAAAGGAGCATCAATATTGCTCTTTGGTAATTCTTCAGCTTCAACACTCTCCTGAGTGTTGACAATGGCTTCCCCAGAAAGATCCATCTCAGTTACTATATCATCTTTGTTGACAGTGCAAGATGCTTCTGTCTTATCAGCAATACTTTTGGTCACAGATTGAATTTCTCTATTATCCCGGACTTGTTTCATATTGGTCCCACAGAGAATTCTCCATTTGCCCGACTTGGTCCGTCTCAGTATTATCATTGTCCTTGGAACATCCTTGGTCAATGTCCCCAAACCCATCAAGGCTTTTGATCCTTTCTGCAAATTCAGGTTCTTGCTTTTCCTCAATCTCACAATCAGAGTCTGAGTCCAACTCATCAAATCTATCAGGTATGTGTACCCTCCCTTCCGCTTTATCTATGTCCATGCCATTTGTCGCCTTGAGATTCCCCTTGTTCTTAGTAAAGTTACTAAGCTTGGGTGGAGCAGATGAAGATATTTTGGGTGGGGCTAGTTTGACAAGTACTCACAGTGCCTGCTTAGTACTATGTTTCTCAGTACCACTAGTTCCTTTGAAACTAGTATTGAAAGAGTTCCTCTGTTCCTGATGAATATTATCAACTTTAAATTTTTTGGCAGGAGGAGGTTGTTGCTTGTCAGTAATCTTGACCCCAGTCTGTTGATTTTTTGATGGGATTTCAACTTCAACTTCTCTCTCAAATACAAATCTTATCATGACTTTGCCTAATGAAGCATCAGCAGTGCTAGAAACTTTGATTATGTCTCTACAAGCTATTTTCATTCTTACAAATTCATTTCTCAGCCTGGTTTTTCATCAATCTCCATAGTTCTCCAAACAAGCCCACCAAATTTTGCACAAGCTCTAATAGACCTTTGGTCTGTGGGAATGTCCCAAACCCTGAACCAGGCCTCCTGGAGTTCCCTAAGTGCACCAACACTGGCTGAGTAGGGTTTGATTTCCATCTGAGCATCCACCCCTCTCATAGTCATAGAAGGAAAAAAAGCTGAGATCCTTTACCATCTTGGCATTAGGGAACCTCATACTAAATTTGTTACATTCCAACTCCCTTTGCAGTCCACTTCCAAGTCTCAGAACTTGGTAAGTGGAGAAATTGCTTTTCAATGTCAGCTCCAGAAGCTTGTCCAGATTTGATAGTAATGATGGTTGTTGATTCTCTCTCTCTCTCTAGACTGGTTCTCTACCTAAGCAGCATAGAGTTCAGGGGCAGAATTCCATGGAATGCACTGAGTACAATCATATGCCATGTGACCTTGAATTCCACAGATCTCACAGCTAAGTCTTCTACAGTCTTTAGTCAGATGGTTATATAACCCACAAATATCACAAGGAGTCCTATTCAAAATGATAGCACCCTGATTATCTTGCCCATGGTTGAAGTTACCTTGGTTTGTGATCTTGGCTTGCTGGCTAAGTTTGCTTCCCCACTGTTCATCAGGTTGTTTCTGTTGATCTTTAGCAGCTTCCCACTTGCTTTCCACCTGATCATCTTTCTTGCTTTTCATCTCTTCACCTTGAACCGGTGCTGTTTCCTTACTAACACGGTCCCAGACTGAAGGATTGCTTCCAATTTGTCCACCTTTGTCTTCATCATTCTCTTCCTTGCCCTTTGCATCGTCTTTGTTGTTTCTTTTCCAGGTGTAGTTGCGGCTTCCTGTATGCTAATATCCTCCACCTTGATTGGCTCCTCCGCCTCCGCCACCACCACCCTGTTTGCACCCGCCGCCCGGCTCTGCTGCCCGACCATGGCCCCCCGTCTCCACCTCCACTGTTGTGACCGTATCCACCTCCGCCACAGCCCTACCCATAGCCGCCGCCACTCCCCCCTGCCCCGGCCATAGTTGCCGCCGCCACCCTTGTTGTATTTGCCACGACCATACCCTCCACCGCCACCGTAGCTCCCCCGATTGCCTCCCCCGCGATTACCACCACCTTGATTCATCTTGACGAAGATCTCTCGAGCTGTCTCAACCCTTATAGCTTCCGCAAAGGATTGCTATGATGGGGTTTGCCAGAAGTGTCCCACAAATTTTGCGAGATTGGATCTTGGAGGCGTGGATCGAATAGGGGATGGTCGGGGGATTGCTTTCGGATCTCGATCTGGTGGTGTTTGATTCGAATTCCCCTGAATCGCGGTGACTACTGTCTTTTCCTCACCGTTGCCTAGAGTTGGTCCACGTGTGTCTCCTGACGGTGGTGGGCCAACAAGCCCAGGCACCACCTGAATCTTGGGTGGTGACCGAAACCATCTCTCCAGTTGAATATGTGAATTTCTAGGAATAGCCCTCTGCGTTTTGCCTATCGCCACCGTGGGAGACCTCGCTGGCGGTGACTGGTCCTTAGCAGATTTCCAATGCAATTCGATCGGAATTGTAGTAATCTTGATAGAATTTTCTTTGATTTGTTCGAACGGTAACTTTCCGTTCTTGAAAGCATATTCAAACTGGTTCGATTTCATGTTCACCGGAGTAGAGAAACCAATGTTCTTGTTCTTGCTTTTCCGATGGTTATTCGGGAGAGGGCTGGGAACGCAGCTCCATCTCTCAGCCATCCTCTCAACTCATAATCATGATCTATTTTTTTTGATGCCATGGATTCCCACCAATCTGATGAATCCCATGGTCGATTTTACTTTGGCTAATCCCTGTTGTTGCCTCACCATTCCCTAGATCCTTCGTCTTTACCATCGCCGAAGTCACGGTTGATGATTCCCCACCCTGCTCCGCCGCGTTTCCATCTGCACCGCCTCCGAGATCAACCACCGTCTTGAGCGTGTCAACTCCGACCGCCATGACTGGTGAGTCCCCACCGGGGTCGGCTCCCTCTGCCAGAGCGTTGACGGCGAGACTTGCCGCTGCGAACGCCCTTGATGACATCATCTTTCTCTCCTGCTGGTGATGAAGCTCTGTAGATCAACTGCTGGGGATGGAAACGAGGGATTATAACTCGGCTTTTAAGAAAGCCAGCATAAGTTTTACAGAGTAACTGCTGGGGATACCAGCTACAAAACAGGTTCAAAATAGGAATAAAAGCTCGACAAATCACTCAATCTATCCAACATCTAAATTTCTATTACATCAGTGGATATTAAAGTGCTAGAGTGAACGTCTTGAGCCACTTCAGGATCTCCTCCTTTACTTGAACGATTCGTTTCATGTCTTTATCATTAAGAAAAATTGTCCACCGCTGCATGAATGATATTGCAAGATATATTACATCAGTAGGAGCACTGGGAAATTTCTTCTCACTTGCCATTTTATTCCTGATAATCCATGGAGGATCTCCTCCTTTACTTTGAACGATTCGTTTCATGTCTTTATCATTATTAAGAAAAATTGTCCACCGCTGCATGAATGAGATTGCAAGATATATTACATCAGTAGGAGCACTGGGAAATTTCTTCTCACTTGCCATTTTATTCCTGATAATCCATGGAGCCCATGAGAAACAAGCAAAGAGAAAAAACCAATAACCGAGTAGGCAATGGCCCGTTGCCCTTTAGCCACTGGTGCATAAAATCCATCAGAGACCTAGGCACTTCCCGAATGTGCCAAATCTCTTTAATCACACACCACCCAAATTTTGCTAGATGACATTTGAATAAAATATGATCAATGAATTCTAAACCATTTCCTAGGCCACAATCTCCTTATCCCTTCCAGCCCCTTTTGATCAAGGATTGAGCCATCTCTACAGTTTGTTATTGAAAACTTGCCATAAGAAAAGTTGAATTTTCAACGGTATCTTACTCTTCCAAATGTCTCCATCTACCTTACTGGGCATAATAAACCTATAAAGACTTTTGTAGTATACGGTTTAGACATAGAATAGGTTGGCAGTGGCGTTTCCGGCATCCTATGTGACAAGAGGGTACCACGAAGCTAAAAGGGAAGTTCTAAAACGATTCGCCCGGCGATCTTTGTTGAATGTTGGCCTACAAAAACACTAAGTGTGTGACCGAGATGCGTATGTTGCGTTGGTTTTGCGGGCATACTAGAAAGGATAGAGTTCGAATGAAGATATTCGGGATAGGGTGGGGGGTGGCCCCTATCGAGGAGAAATTGATTCAACATCGGTTGAGATGGTTTGACATGTTCAACGGAGGCCTCCCGAGGCGCCGGTGCGTAGTGGAGTTCTAGAGCGGGTAGATAATGTAAAGAGAGGTAGAGGCCGACCTAGACCGACTTGGGACGAGGCGTTAAGCGAGACCTTAGGGAGTGGAATATCTCCAAGGATTTAGCCTTGGATAGGAGCGCTTGGAGGCTAGCTATTAACGTGTTCTGAACCATGACTTTGTTTCCTTTTCTATCTACCCTAATCTTTATCCTTTTGTCTTGTGCCTTTCTCGTTCTTTTATGTTTCATATGGGTTTCATCTCTAGCCTACCCCAACTAGCTTGGGACTAAAGGCTATGTTGTTGTTGTTGTTGTTATCTCCCAGACCACCCATCTTTGTTGCCTGACAACTCAATGATTCTCAACTCATTTTTCAAATCCAACCATCTATCATATTCTCTAGAGGAAAATGATTTCTTAAAATCCATAGACCATTCATCGTCCACCCAACAATCTCTGACTAAGCAATCAGGCTTTCTAGCAAGGATGTACAAGTCTTCCTACAAGACGGAGGTTGGGCTTCTTGATGCGCTTCTCCACTGGGCCTGCTGGTATGGGCGCCGAGCAGAAACAAAATACGGGCCAGCATTAAGAGAGAACGTAAGTGGACGTAATAAAAATATAGTACTAAATAATAACTTTACAAACAACTGGATTTAGTAGACTTTAGTCTAGATAGATTCATAGTGTAGGTGTAGCCCTGAAGCGGGCTACCCCCCAGTAGGACGAATCACGTAACTAAACTGGAATGAACACACGCTGGTGTACGCAATCTGTAGCACTCTTCTATTGATTTTCCGTCTGTCCCTTACAATGCCCCCTTGGGGGTCTATTTATAGTCCGTAGACTTTTACAATTCCGATTTTGTCCTCCTACCAACCCTAGTCCTCGGCGCGTCCCGCCGTCGACCAGGGGCAGCGTGGTCTTTCCCTGTCTTAGGCCCCCACCTGCCCTCCTTGAGCTGCTTCGACGTAAGACGGTGGGTACCTGCAGATGATAGACATTCGTCAGCGGCCCTTCCAGCCTCGCCGTCGAAGGTGACCGCTTCCGGCCCACCAGGCCGAAACCCAGAGGATTCGAACCAGGCCCCCGCCCTTGGGGCCTTGAGCCAAAGCTTTCGTAATATTCGACCGGATGCTGGCACATCCGCTCTACGTGAGTGCCCGACCGCTAACGCTCGGAAGCTACGACGTCCTGGCACGGCGGTCGGCGCCGGCGCGCCGGGCTGTGGGCCCCCGTTCGCGACCTCGGACGACGAAAGCCGCGACATTCGGCTTTCCCGGCTGAATGTCGTGGCTTCCGTCCCAGCGACGTCATTTCGCAATCGGATCCTGCTAGTAGGGTGTCCTTTCGCTCGCTATGGCCGAATGCCTCCGCTTTCGTCCGTATTACGCGAAGCTCCCGCCGTTCGGACTTCATCCTTTCCGGTCTTGGGTTCGAACGGCGCCGAGACCGAATCTTGTAACATTCGGCCTCGTGGGTCGAATCTTATCTCCTTCGGGATATCCTCATCGTGGTTTCTCGGCCGACCATAGGGGGGGTGGGGTTCCGCCTCCCCCAACCAGTAGCCCCTCGAGTCCAAGGGTGAGGTCCTTTCGTCCTCCCCTCGAATTTGGTCGTCAAGAAACACCCCGGTGCCGAATGCCCGATGACTGTTTTTTTTATCGATATATATATATATATATTATTTATTTATTTATTTATTTTTTTTTATTTTTATATTTACTATTACTATTTTTTATATAAATTTCGGAATTCGAAACGCTGGCGCCTCGGGCCGTGCGTTCCGAGGTGATGGATTGGACGTTGTCTCGGGGCGCGAGCCGTTTTCCCTTTATAAGGAGGTTGGGGCCTGGTTGGTGAACTCTCCCCCGGTTCATTTGCCTCCCGACAATCCAGGCCTTCCAGCGCTCCCGAGCTTTCGGCGACCTCAGCTTTCGGCATTTGAAGGCTTTCGGCGCCTAGCTTCTCCACTCCCAAATAAGTTGCCTTCTTCTCTTCTTTTTCTCGTTTGGTTGAGTTGGGCGCCCATTTTTTTATTTTAGGGTTTCGTCGTTTTTTTTCATTTTTGTATTCTAGGTTTTGTTGATTCGGTAGAATGTCGGGTTCGGCCGCTTCGGGGTCCCGCTCTTCGTCAAAGAGCTCCGGATCTACCAGCAGCTCGTCGAGTTTGGATCCGGCCGCAGAGAACGCGATCAACGCGCGACCTCTTCAGAGTATCAATCCGCATCTGTTTTCTAGCTCAGATGAAGACAGTTCCGAATCTACTAGCCCCGCCAGTCCTCAAATTGTGGACGACATCGAGCCTGAAGTTGATATTGACGGATCTCCTGTTGGAGGACATATTTTGGCAGAGCCTGAGCCCGACCTTTCGGCGCAGGCGGAGCCTGAGGATTCCTTCGGAGCCCCTGAAGGGTCAGATGACGAAAGTTTCTCCATCGCTGAAGGTTCCGGGGAGAATCCGGGGCCTCCAGCTTGTCGTGAGGTTTATTGGGCTGGGACCTCACGTGTTACTGAAGGGGTTCTGAATGATTATGTGCGTAGGGGGTTCATGGACCAATGAACAAGGCTGCTTTGCCGGGCTCCTACCGGGGAGAAGGTTCCGAATCCGAGGCCAGGCGAAGCACTTGTATTCAAGGATTTCTTTAAGGCTGGCTTTCGTCTGCCATGCGAGGATGCATTCATTGGCGGTATCCTTGATCGATTCGGCCTGCAGCTTCATCATGTGACTCCGAATGCTTTTACTCGGCTGGGGGCATTCGTTTGGGCTATGAAGATGATGGGAGCCCCTCTTTGCGTGGAGACTTTTGTTCAATTCTACGCTCTACACAAAAAGCCCAAAAAGATTCGGGACGTGAGAAAGAACGAGCATTGCTACGTACAATTCGGGGCTTATACCTTCATTCCGAAGGGAAACATTCGTCTCGCCCCTACTTTCTGCAACAAATGGTCAAGGTGGACGCAATTTTGGTTTTATGCTCGTGTCAGTGCTAGGAATGAGCAGGAGGCCTCCACATCCGGCTTACCTATGAACAGTGCTCTTGAGAGCCGAATGGTCCCCCTGCGCGCTAAATGTCACGCTTCTTACTTCGAGAACGCTGAAGGAGATGCCGAAGCTATGATGGCTTTCCTTGGGACTCTAGCCAGACAAAGTACACGTGACCTGGTCGAGGAATGGATCGCTATGGGGGTTCGACCCTTGAGTTCTCGAGTGCGATTCGTCATCGATCCTCCGAGATATGACTATGAGACGAATGTGGTTCAAGCTGCTGTTCCTACACGCTTCCATTCGAAGAAGGCGTTTCTGGAATTTGTGGTGGACGAAGCTGATACAATCCTTGGATCAGTGGCAAAACGCGAGTATAACATGGCTTGCGAGATCATCGGGGAGAATGCCCGAATCAACAGGGCTTTCGACGCTATGGGGGTACCTTATCCTCACCGGCTGTCCCCGGAGGAAGCTAAGGCGGAAAAGGCAGCCCGGAAGGCGGCCTACCGTGGGAAAGCTGTTGCTCTTGATTCGGCTTCGCTTGAGCGAATCAAGAGGCGTAAGACAACTCAACGTAAGAGGCCGAAAGAGCCCATGGACGTTGAGGTAGGTTGTGAACCGGCTAGGGTTCCTGGCTTGCATAGCCGAAAGGTTACCTTCGGCCGAACTCGTCTGTTTGGCATTGTTACCTCTGCTTCGGTACTTTTCCCTATCCTTCTTGGGGGATTTTGGCCGTATTTTCGTCCACTACGTTTTTTGTTGGAGTTTGCTTTCGTACACGCGCAGCTTTGCTGATTGTAATGGTCACCCTTGTGTTTTTACAGGTCATCTCCAGTGATTCGGAGGATATGGCCGGAAAGGGTGTGAAAGACCCCCTTGCCACCTTGACGGATGCCGGAGACACGATCTCTTCCGGCCCCAACTTCGCTGCGGTTAAGCGGCCGCGCGACACTGCCGCAGCTACGAATGCTGCGGCTTTGAAAAAACAGAAGTCAAACAAGGAGGCTCCGGCTTCGGCTACCGCCCTTCCATCGTCTTCGTCACCCAAGGCTGCCCCGGGTAAGTCTCGATTCTACCGGGAGTTTGTCAAGACTTCCGGCGTGTTCAAGGATATCCTTTTCGGCCACGGCACACTCTCTCTTGGGAGCACTTCTAGCGACTTTAGGGAGCCCGTTGTGTATTCCGGGTTTAGCTCCCCTAAAGAGATGAGCCCGCGAAGACAGAGGACTTACAAGCTTGCTCGTTGTCTAGGAGTGCATTCGGACTCTCGAGTGGTGGCGGGGGTGGATCCGCACACTCTGCCCCTTCTTCCTACGGAGGCGGCAGTTAAATTCGGCACCGACGCTTTCGTCCTCCTTCACAGCCCCTCGGACCGAAAAGGAGGCGCCTTTGAAGACGGACAAATTTGCTCTTCGATGCTTTCAACTTCTACGCCACTGGGGTAAGTTGTGGTTTCGCTCTTTAGTTTACGAATGTAAGTTTCGTTCTATGTACTGATTGGTGCTTTGTTCTTGGTTTTTCTTTTTGCAGTCAATGCTGGTGGCCCGAACCCTGGAAAAGAAGTTCCAGGGGCAAGGCAGCAAGGCCCTTGAGGCGGAAAAAGCCAAGGCCGAAAGTCTGGCTAAGACCCTGAAGGCAGCCAAAGCTGAGAAGGGGAAAGCCGAATCTCGGGCCGAAAGGGCCGAAAAGAAATCTGTGGAGCTGGAGCAAAAGGTGAAGGACCTGGAGGCTGAGCTTGAAACCGAAAGGAAAGCTCATCAGTCGGTTTCGCATGCTCTGGAGCACGAGACGAAGGCTGGTGTTTCGGCCTTGCAACGGCTGTTGGCTTCTTTCGGCGACGAGTCTGTTCCGCCGCCGGGGCTGAGCCATAGGGAGAGGCTTACCGGCTCGTACAGGAGATTCGCGGTCTGTATGACCGGGTGGACACCGGAAGAGGCTACGCCTCTTTGGAGACCATTCGGGCATTCGGTACCGCCCTCCATGAGCTTGGGTGTCCCCATATGGAGGCCGTGGAACCCAAGGAGGATCCGGCCGCATATTGGAAGACCCCTGCTGAGGTTCTCCCTGTAGCTGGCAGATTTTATGAGGGGTTCTGGCAGAAGGGCGGCAAAGACCTTGCTCTGTTCCGTGCGGCCGAATCTAGAGCTTCGGTCAGTTTGACTCTTATTTAGTGTTGTCTTTTTGGGTCTCGGCCCTTGGTTATGTTTTCTGACGAAAGGCTTGGTTTTATTATTCAGAATGCTGAAGAGAAAGAGGAGATTCGCGCCAAGGTGCACGCGTTCATCAAGGAGCGGGATGGCCAGACTTCTCGTGACGAAACCGGTAGCCCCTCCGCGGACGGAAGCCCTCCTGTGCAAGGCGATACCGAAGCTGCCACTAATAGGGTAGAGGATGCCTGAGAGATTCTTGTTTCGGCCATGTCGGCCTAGGGGCTTGTAACGATACATGTTTTAAAGTACTGTTAAATCTTTTGGCAGGTTCCCGAGGAGGGGACCTCCGATTTTATGGATGAAGCTCCTTTGAAAGCCGAGGGTGATGGTTTCGGTGTGAGTGGTGCCTCGTGGCACAGCTTTCGGGAAAGATTCCCTGACCGGATGAACGACTTCTTTTCGTCGCGCCGACGAAAGATTGCCCGTAACGGTCAATCAATTTTGGATTTTTGGAGTACCTTTGTCCCTTCGAGAGACAGAGGAACTTGATTCGTGGCGTGTTTTTGGAGCCGAAACTAGAGGAAGAGGACGAAACCGATCCCCCCGGCTCCTAGATATCGATATTGTAAAGTTAGGGATCTTGTATCATTTCGCGTGTGAATTTGCCAAGCCGGATGTTTTTGTTCAAGTCCCGGCCCTTTCGATGTGTTTTCGTTTCTCACGAATACGTGTGTTTTTCTCAAGAAACCCCCCTTTAGCTAGGGACGAAAGATATGGAATGTGCCGAAAGTAGAGGCAAAGGGAAACCCCTTGAACTTTCGGCTCTTGAGTATAGGTGTGTATGATGCCTTTAATTCTTATTAAATATGCATATGGCTGCTTTCGGTTTGGATTATTTCGTTTTCTCGGAAAAAACATCGTCTTGTCAAGAACCCCCTTTTGCGAGGAAACGAAAGTTATGTGTTTTACCGAAAGCGATTTTATTTTTAACTTAAGTATCGTATATGGCTCGTGTTGTGTATGCGGACCTGATCTTACATATCTTGCACATTCGGAAATGTTGAGGCTACAGCTTTCTCTTTTCTCCTAGCTAGCTGGTACATGCGGCCAGGGGTAGATTTTAAAGCCCTAAGTACCCGAGGTCGAACTGCCGGCTTGACATTGTTACGTGGCCAGGCTGAGACGAATGTTTCGTGTTTCGACCTTCGTCTGTCTACCTTCTTGTACACTCGAGCAGCTTCGATTTTGCCTTCGTCATGCCGATGAGGATGAACTCGTGCAATGGAGAATGCTGTCCTAGGTTTCACCAGAGCATTCGGTGCTTCAGATTTCTGATGTTCGGGTGGGTTGAGCTGACGTTTCGCTAAAACCTAGATATTGTCGGCCACCTTGAGTAATCATAGATGTGCCTGAGTTGGTCGAAACTCTTCCTACGCAACTCTTTCTAGGGTAGGCCTTAGAGTTTCCTCGTGGTAGAATTGTCTTTCGACACGCTTTATCATGACAGCATCTTGTGGGCAAGCTGCCAGAGCCACTCACTATTCAGCTGTTTCCCCCTTTGTGGCCGAATGCTGGCTATCCTTTCTTGATCCCTCTCAATCCTAATGAGCCTAAGCTCTTCTTGGGCTGTGACTTTTTTGCATTGCTCTTGGTAGCTAACTAGGGGTATTCCCTAAACAGCTTGTGGCTGTTTTCTGAGGGGTATGTGACCCTTGGGTCTTGCTTTATAGTGGTTTTAGCTGTACTTGCCATATCCTGGGCTTTTATTGTCATGATTGCCCGAGGATATGGCGTTGGGAGGTGCGTTGTGATGCATGCTTCATTAAATGGAAGCACCTACTTTGGTCTCTTTATGGACTTTTAATGGTTGTTTGCTTTTAGTGTATACTTTGGCAATGGCCAAGCTGCACTTTTGCGGGCTTCACCGCTTATGCTCCGTTTTTGACTTTGTGGTCAATTTTCGGATGACCCGGGCTTGTCAGCCTTGGCTTTGTTATTTGGAAGTTGTCACTTTTGGACTTCCTTCTGACTTTCGGTCCTTTCTGACCTTAGTCTTTCGGCTTTTATGCCTTGGTTTGCTGATCTCTTCAGCATATACCCTTCTTCGGGCATGAGTTTTGCCGAATATGTCAAGTGTGGCTTAGTCACCTCTTGCTTTCGGCTCTTTTCGTGTTAACACCATGCTTGGGGAAAAGGAACCTTTATAAGGGGTTCACGACCGAGTGTTTCAGTTGCCTCGTTAAAAAACCTCACACCCTCGAAAGGGATTCCCCCGTGAGGAAAAAAAGAGCGCAACCCATTGTGGTTTCATACCTTAATTATTACAAGCCATGATAAAGGAAAAGAAAATTACAACTCCTGTTTCGAGGAGCATTCGTCACGCGTAGAACCTACGGAGGTTATCCGCGTTCCACGTGTGTGTGGTTTCGTCGCCTTCTTCTGTCTTGAGCCGAAACACGCCGGGCTTGACCATGCTTGCGACGACGAAAGGTCCGTACCATTGTGATTGTAGCTTGCCCTGCTTGTCCGCATGCCGAATCAGGACGAGGTCGCGGGTAGATGTTCTTGCGGAGTACTTTCTTGTCCCGCCCGACTTTGGGTCTCCTTGTGGTAGTTGTCGAGGTTTTTTGCCGCCTGCAACTTTCGGAATTCAGATGTGTCGGTATCTACAAATCTTTGAATTTGTTACATCGATATTTGTGTACGAAACGAGCCGAGCCTGAGCTCTTCAGGTGTTATGGCTTCTTCCCCGTAAAGGAGGCGAAACGGAGTGAATCCGGTTGCTCGGGACTTGGAGATGTTGTGGCCCCAAACCGCAACGGTCATTTCGGCTGGCCACTTTCCTTTGCTTGCGTCCCACAAAGACTTGGAGACGGCTGAGAAGATTAGACCGTTGGCCTTTTCGACCGCCCCATTGCTTTGTGGGTGATAGACTGAAGCGAAAGTCACTTTGATCGAAAGCTCCTCACAAAAGTTCCGAAACTCCGTTGAGTCGAACTGTTTGCCATTGTCCACCGTTATGTAGGACGGAACCCGAAGCGACATGACTATCTCGCCGCCAAACAAAAAGCGATTAAGGTTGCCGAGGTGATTCTAGCCGGAGGTCTTGCTTCTATCCACTTGGTGAAATACTCAAGTGCCATGGCTGCGAATCTCACATTGCCTGGAGCTGTTGGTAGCGGCCCTACTATGTCTACCCCCCAGCGTTGGAGTGGCCAAGTGGGCACTATTGACCTGGTGGGGTTGGATGGTGCGTTTTGCTTCTTGGCGAACATTTGACTTTCGCATGTCTTCACCGGTTGCTTTGCATCTTATTTCTTGGCGATGGCAAGAAAATCCTTGTCTCATTGCTCTATGGGTTATTTCGTGAGGTCCCCGTGTGAGCTCCGCACATACCTCCATGGATTTCGTCCGGGAGCTTTTCGTCCTTCTTACGTGGCCGATGCACTTGAGCTTTGGTGCTACGATGCCGTCTTTGTACAGCTCACCTCTTATGATGGAGTAGTGCTTGGTTCGTGACTCCATTATTCGTTGCTCATGCTTGGACTCGTTCGAATGTTCCTGCGGGGAATGCGAATATTGGGCTCCTCCAATCATGACTTGCGATGGCGTGAATGGCCCTTGGTTCCGCTTCTTCTTTCTCGATTGCCTTGGTCGAAAAGTTGTTGGAAGAATACGCCCGGAGGGGTCGGAATGCCAAGTCGCAACCGCCTTTGCCCGGCTCATCGCCTTCTCTGTTTTTTTTCGTTTTTGCGCGGTATATACTTTATGGAGAAACCCGCGAAATGCTTCTCCATTGCTCTTACCGCTTGTAAATATCGACCGAAGCGGCTCCACGGCGTGTACTCCTTTTCACGGTGCCCGCTTACTACCCGCGAATCAAGTCTGAATGATACATCTCTTGACGCCCATTGCTCTTAGCCGTAGTGCTAGCGATGCACCGCTTCATATTCGGCTATATTGTTGGTGCTTGTGAACTGTAATCCGGGCCGCATATCGATGGATGGACCTGGCGAGGTGTGAGTATGGACGAAACCCCGCCCCTTTGTCGCACCGGGCTTCGCCGCAACACGCAATCCAAGTTGGTTCGTTAAAAACTCTTTGGATTGCCTTCGGCCGCCGGAGTCCGATGCGCTATGAAATCCGCGATTGCTTGAAACTTTATGGCCGATCGTGCTCGAAATCGATTCTGAATTCATTGAGTTCGGCGGCCCATTTGCCTACCCTACCTACGGGTTTTTTCTGACGAGCCTCCAAGGGCTGAGAGGAAACAACCCGAATCTTGTGTGCACGAAAGTAGTGCCTCGGCTTTTCGGCTTGCCATTAGGACCGTGTAAGCTATTTTCTCTAGCTCGAGTAGTTAAGCTTTAGGCTGGCGAAAGGGCCTCGGATCACGTAATAGATAGGGAACTGTTTGAGCTTGTTGTCCTGCTCCTTCTCTTCGACGAGGATGGCGCTTACCGCGACCGGTGATCTTTGCTAAATATAATAATAACACCGCCTTTGAGGATGGTTTTGACATGGTCGCCGATTGGTGAGGTGAGGTAGTCTTGAAAGGCTTTTTGCCGTTCAGTCCCCATTCGAAATCCGAGCTATCCTTTAGCACTTTGAAGAAGGGTAAACCTTTTTCGGTACGACCTTGAGATGAATCGCTAAGAGCCGCTAGCCGACACGTGAGTCTCTCGGACTTTCTTTTCGGCTATCAGGGGGGCTTCATGTCCATGATTGCCGCGATCTTATCCGGATTCGCTTCTATGCCTCGGGCCGACACTAGACATCCCAAAGATTTTACCCTTGGTGATACCGAAAAGGCACTTTTTCGGGTTTAGCTTGAGCCCACTTCGCCTTAGATTCGCGAAAGTTTCCTTTAGGTCACTAATGTGCGACTCTTTCGGCTGGCGATGACTACTATATCGTCCACATATGTTATGAGATTCTTCTTCTTCTTACGCTCTCTAAACAACTCATCGACATTGCGGAGAATGTGGATCAGGCATTCCTCGGACCTTCGGGCATTCGCTTGAAAGCGATAGGTTCCCCCGGGTGATGAAGCTTGTCTTCTCCTCGTCCTCCGGGTTCGGATGTATCCGATGGTATCCAGGAGAAGCGGTCGAGCAAGCTCATTCTTTCGCGACCGAGGCTAAGTCAATTAGGGTGTCTATTCTGGGGAGAGGGTACGGATCTTTCGGACATGCCTTGTTTAGATCGGTGAAGTCTACGCACATTCGCCATTTCTTGATGTCAGGGTCGGATGTCTTCTTCTGAACCATGACTACGTTAGCTAACCATTCGGGATATTGAACTGGTCTGATTACTCCTGCGTCCGAAAGTCTCTGGACTTCGGCTGCTGCTGCTGCTGCGCTTCTCTCCTCGGATAGTTTTCTCAGCCTCTGTTTCTTAGGCTTCCTTTATTCGCCACGCTTAAGTTATCTTGAGCGGGTTTTTGGCTTACTCCTCTCGGATCTTGGTGACCACGCGAACACATCCGAGTTGGAGTCTAGAAATGCAGACAGCTGAGCTGCTTCGTCCGGCATGAGCTCTGAGCCGATTATAATCTCTCTTTCAGGCCCTATGGAGGATATCGGGACCTTCTTTGTGGATTCGGCTGACTCTACTTTCGGCTCTTTGACCTTTTCAGCTTTGGGTTCCGACTCTTCTTTCTCATCGTCTTCTCTTTCGGCCTCAGTTACCTCGTTGATCATACTGTATCCAGGTATTAGCCTTGCATCTATCTTCCGAGCTGCTTCCTGATCTCCCCATACGGTCACGACGCCGAAGGGAGAGGGAATCTTCATGCACAAGAAACTTTGCTTAATTACTGCATCGAACTTGCTTATGACTCCTCTGCCGAAGATGGCTGTGTAGGGATAGTCTATATTGACTATGTCGAATGTGATGATTTCGGTTCGGCATAGGCCCACTTCACCGAAAGTCACCGCGATGTCCTTCTTTCCAATCGCGTCTATCCTCTTTCCCCCGAAACCAAACAGGGCATTACCCGCCGGCTGCAGTGTCCTCCGTTCCATATTCATGCTTTGGAAGGCCTTGATAAACAGAATGTCTGCCGAGCTTCCGTTGTCTATCAGGATGTTATGAAGTGTGAACTTATCCACATTTGTAATCGCGACGAACGCGCCTCGTATGCGGGTAGTCTCTTAGCCGGAAGTCGCCGTCAAATGTGATCGGGACCATAGACCATCTTTGGGCTGTTCAAGGGCAGCTTTGGGTGTAACCGTGTGCACTCTTCTCACGTAGTCCCTTCTGGCTCTTTTGTTCTCGTGCTCGAGGTTGGATCCGCCTGTGATTGCATAGATGTGACCCTGGGACGGAAGTACTGAGTTTACCATCCTATTTTCCTGACTGCTTTCGGGCTTCATGTGTGCGTTCTGCTGTGGTTGTTCCAGGTTTGCCGGAGAGGACGCCGCCATTGATGGAGGCTGGGACTGCGGGATGTAACCCGGGTAGTTCCAGGAGTACTGGTGGTGGTGAGCCGGAAGAATGGGGGCCTGCTGCACTAATGGAGGCGGAGGTGGCAACTGAGTACTTTGATAACCGTAGTATGCATTCGGCTGAGCGCCTGCTGTTTCTCTCGTGTTGAACACGTGCTTTGGAGCTTGGCTACCTTGTGAACTTTCGTCCTTTGATTTCTGTTCCCTGGCCATTTGCCCATACTTACAGTCTCGACTAAAATGACCCATGTTTTCACCACAGATGAAACAGTACGGTACTCTTGGACCATCTCAGCCTCTTCCGCGACCCTTGCCCCTTGAGCTTCGGCCACCTCGGTTGGATTGATTTACTTTGGAACTTGAGGCGTCCCCGGATCCTGGTTCTTGACTGGGTTCGGCCGTTTGAGCCGAATCATCTTGCACGTTGTTGACCGGCGAGGGGTCTTGCCACCTTTTTGGTCGTTGTTTGCGTTTGGATGTGGCGATTGTTGCTTTTCGTCCTTTCTTCTTCGCCTTTCTTCTTTTCGGACCTTCTTGGACCGCAAACTTTTGATCTGATCGTATAGCTTGGTCAAGGTTTTGGGCTCCTCCCTGTCTAGTTGTGCGGCGCATTGACCTATAGCCATGCCTTCGATTGCATTTGCTATGACTACTTCATCGATACATTCGGCGCCCGAGAGCACGGTCGTACTATCTTTTCGAGGTATTGTGTGAGTGACTCTCCATCTTCTTGCTTGAGCTTCAGGAAATCTCTGGTTCCCTTTTTCAAGGCCCGGAAACCCTCAAAGGTGATGATCAGCTGCTCCTTCAGCTGCTTCCAATTTCTTATCGAAAGCGGACGAAGGGCAATGTACCATTCATGCGCAATGTCTTCTACCGCCATTATGAGAGATTTCGCCAGGGTGGTCGAATCCCCCCCTGCCGAATGTACTGCGGCTTCATAACTTGCGATGAACTTCCTTGGGTCCGATTTCCCATTGAATGATGGCAATCTGGGCTTGTACCCTATAGGCCATGGACTCAACTGTAATTCCGGTGCGAGTGGTGAGACCGGATCGACTTCCCTATCCGCGACGAAACCGATCGTTAACCCTCCTAGGGATGGTGCAGTGTTTTTCTCCATCTGAGCTATTTCACGGAGCAAATTCTCTTTCTCTATTTCGGCGAGCTTTAACTGCTCCCGAGCCGAATCCTCTCTCCGCTTGGCTGCCTCTCCTTTCATCATTGCGTCCCTCTGAGCCCTCAACTCTCCGAGCTCGGCTGTGCGAGGCTCAATTCTTGGATTAACTTGGAACGTTGTTCCTGCTCATTACCTGCTGTTTCGCGCTCGAGTGGCTGCTCTTCTTCTGAGTCTTCTTCGTCTTCTTGAGCTTCGGCACCTCCTGCTTCGGAAGGGCCTTGGCCAGTTATTGCCCCAGGGCCTGTGTCCGCATCCTCCGCTTCCGGCGGCCCCGACTGGCCGGGAGTGACGGTCTCGCTCGGAGGGTCCGACGGAGGATCCGCCGGGAGGAGATCAATGGCCGGTGCTACCGGGCGCCGCCTTGGGTCTACCTCGACACTGGAGCCATGGGTTACCCGCAGACAACCACGGTGGGCGCCAATGTTGGTGTAGCCCCGGCGGGCTACCCGTGAGGGACGAATCACGTAACTAAACCTGGAATGAACACACGCCGGTGTACGCAACTGTAGCACTCTTCTATTGATTTTCCATCCTGTCCCTTACAATGCCCCCTTGGGGGTCTATTTATAGTCTCAGAGACTTTTACAATTCCGATTTTGTCCTCCTACCAACCCTAGTCCTCGGGCGTCCCGCCGTCGACCGAGGGCGCATGTCTTTCTCTGTCTTAGGCCCCCACCCGCCCTCCTTGAGCCGCTTCGACGTAAGGCGGTGGGTACCGCAGATGATAGACATTCGTCGGCGGCCCTTCCGGCCTTCGCCGCCGAGCAGACCGCTTCCGCCCACCGGCCGAAACCCGAGGATTCGAACCCAGGCCCCCGCCCTTGGGGCCTTGAGCCAAAGCTTTCGTAATATTCGGCCGGATGCCGGGCACATCCGGCTCCACGTGAGTGCCCGACCGCTAACGCCGGAAGCTACGACGCCCGCACGGGCGGGTCGGCGCCGTGCGCCCGGGCCGTGGCCCCCGTCGCGACCTCGGGACGACGAAAGCCGCGACATTGGCTTTCGGGTGAATGTCGTGGCTTCCGCCCCAACACGTCATTTCTTGCAATCGGATCCCGCTAGTAGGGTGTCCTTTCGCCGCTATGGCCGAATGCCTCCGCTTTCCGTCCGATACGCCGATGCTCCCGCCGTTCGACTTCATCCTTTCCGGTCTTGGGTTCGTAACGCGTCGAGACCCGAATCTTGTAACATTCGGCCTCAGGGGTCGAATCTTATCTCCTTCGGGATATCCCTCATCGTGGTTTCTCTCGACCCGACCATAGGGGTGGGCGTGTTTCGCCTCCCCCAACACATAGATAGGTGTTCAAATAGTTTATTGTTACAGCAAGCAAATGGCAATTCAAACAATTAGGAATTCGTCTCAAAGTAAAATAGACGAAGAAAAATCTTGGAATTCAAGAACGATTATGGATTACTAGGTATTAGGATTTTTTTATTAGAAAAATCCATTTTTACTAACTCTAACGAAAAAAGAATAACTACTGCTTAACAACTTATATGCATATACAAAAAAATATCCTAATACCTTTTTCCTTCCTTGAATCTTTTAGTTTTAGTTAGTTCATGAAAAATTTTATGCTAGAAATTTCTTCTTATTCATAATGGATTTACCTGGACCAATACATGAGATTCTTGTGCTATTTGGGGGATTTGTTCTTATACTAGGAGGTCTAGGAGTAGTATTACTTACCAACCCAATTTATTCTGCCTTTTCGCTGGGATTAGTTCTTTGTTTGTATATCCTTATTCTATTTTTTATTAAATTCCTACTTTGTAGCTGTCGCACAACTTCTTATTTATGTGAGAGCCATAAATGTCTTGATCATATTTGTTGTAATGTTTGTAAACGGCTCAGAGTGGTCTAAAGATAAGAATTATTGGACGATTGGAGATGGGTTGTGATCAAATAGTTTATTGTTACAGCAAGCAAATGGCATGTAGTATATTAAGAAAAAATTTATAGGATATACATCAGAAGTTTAACGATATGGTAATTGTATCATAAGAGGAGGTGACAACATAGAAACCATACTGTTGTAGTCCAAACATATAAGCTGGTTCCTGAAGTGTTTGGTCTGCATCTAAAAGTCTTGTAAGATGACATAAAAATCATAATTGTTGTAGTCCAAACATATAAGCTGGTTCCTAAAGTGTTTTGTCTGCATCTAAAAGTCTTGTAAGATGCTGGAGATGCCGACGTAGGATTCGAAGTAATATCTGCATAATGGATAAATTATATGGTTTAAGGTGAGGTATGTCCAAAACATGGCAACAAAGGGAGTGTTTGAGTTTTTTTATGGATAATGAAACTTGAAATTTATGAGAAGAAATATACTGGCATCGTTTCTAAAGTGTTGTATGAGTCATCATTTCTGCTGGTCTTCTGGCTCGACCCGCAGGGGTAATAGGACGATGTTGGTGAAGGTGTGCCCACACGGGCAGCATGGTAAACAGCCTGAGAATTAGAATAGGTTACCATTTATATAATGGGTATAAACTAAGTTCAAAATAATATAGGAGCATATCAGGTGAAGCAATAGTGAATATAAAAAAAAAAGACGGCACATACACTGTACGGTATAGTGGTTGGAATTATATATCAAATGCTTGTTAGGAATAGTTTGTTTTGGAAATTAGTTCAGAATTTGTATGATTTAATCGTATTGGGAACTCGGGCTATGCAGAATTTAGTATAACTTTAATCCAATCCTACCATTTGTATAAAGCCAAGATTCAGTAAGCAGATATAGCAGTACTAAGATAGGAGGTAGGTAGTCATTGTGTAATTATTGTTTAGCACTCAATTTTGTGACAAGCATTGAAGCCGCATCTGTCTTACCGCAATTACATTTTGCAAGAAGCACAAAACACTTCAGGCAGCATACAAATTAACAACTACAGAGGGTGGGCTAAAAAAATAAAATTGTTAGCATCACAGAAACTAACAATTACAAAAGTTGTTAGTTTTTTTTAGGAAAAAACTTTCTTGTAGGTTACTATGTAGGTTTTATCTCAAGGGGTATATCGATCCAGGATCCTAGCTAAATAAATTATGTACTAACTATGATGGACCTTGTCTGTGTCGGTGTTGATGTCTGATCTTGGGCTTTTAGGATCTAGAAGCGACTTTTAGGGTTCAGTTTGGTGGTTGCAGACAATTCACGTGGCAAGCATTAGTAGGAAGGTCTAAACAAGAGTATCAGCACATATATTGTAGACGAATAAAAATGGCCTTGCTGACATCAATTTTAGGTAAATTAATATCTAACTGTTTAAACTGAAAGGGTAAGGATAAAAAGGGAAGAGAAATATATTGTAGACGAATAAAAATGGTCTTGCTGACATCAATTTTAGGTAATTAATATCTAACGGTTTAAACTGAAAGAGTAAGGATCAAAAAGGGAAAGAGTGAAAAGGGAAGAGAAACAATTGTCAATACTGCTGGCATTTGTGGGGAGTCAAACAAACCTTTATAGCTGCGAAAGAATGGGTTCTCTTCATTTTTATGAACTCGCCTTATAGAGCATAATAAAATTGGAAAGACATCTGAATCATCTGACAACCTGAAGCATACGTCATGATATGGCCTGAGTTTTTTTTTTTTTTTTTTTTTTGGGAAAATTTTAATTACTCGGCAGCTGGTAGACAAAGAACTAAAACTGGTTGCCAGATATAACAAAGTTTACACAGGCAAACTTATAGGGAAGTGACCACTTAGCTGCAATGCTTTGCAACCCCAGCCTGTCATTAGGAGCCTGAATCCAACATCTTGTCGCGCTGAAACCGGAACCTGGTTGCTGATCCAATGTTTCACGGACCATTTAGATTTCGTTGACTCAAATCCAAAGCATAACCGCATGGACATCCTGTGTGATCCCTTCCATTGCTCCTGGAATTAAATTAGACATGGCAAATCCATGAGAATCAGATGTAAATAAATGCATACAAAACAGGCTCTATGAGTCAGAAATTCCAATAGCTCCAACTGAATTACTTTGTCCGCAAGTTTTCACTTGTTTAAGTCCTGCTGTGAAAGGCTAATTGGATAGTAAAAATAAAGTTGTTGTAAATACACTGAACTGTAATGCAGAAATGCGAATGAGTTTTCTGACACATATGAATCCTGAGAATGTCATTATAGAATTTGGCCGATGGAAGCATCAAAAGTTCCTTATATCATGCTGTCGGTTCCCTGGGGGCTTGTATCCCAAGAAGCTTGTAGCCAGCACCAAATAAATCTAAGGCTGACAAAAGGGACTGGATAGCTGAATCGTTTGGAGTCATCCAATGTCCCTGGAAAAATAACAAAATATTGAAGGCATTTCAATATGTCTAAGGCACCATATGTACAATTTAGTAAATACATACAAATGAAAGGCAGTATACTAATAGAAAAATTCTGAAAGGCACATCAACTGAATAATTAGATGAACTATATGTGATTTTCTGGAAGTCTAGCTTTTTTTATTTATATAAGCTAACAAATGTCAAGTGTGCATCCATAAAGATGATTCAGAAACCAGCAGTCACCTTTTTTGTGATGAATATGTCTACTTTGAATGCTGAATCCAGATTGTTTCATGTTATACATTATTGCTAAACTCGAAAAAAAAAGAGCTTTGGGTTAATGATGTATGAAGTTGATAAATAAGGAGAGGACTGAAGCTTTTTTCATAAGGAAAAAGAAACAAAGAAGCTCTGCCATGCTATGAAGATGGCTGGTATGGCAAGAAAAGGTGACTAAACTATTGTTTTGAACGAATCAAGGAAGATAAAATTCTGGTAACACCTCTTTCATACCCTCTCAATTTGGCATGTCTCAAGGATCCTACACTCCCTGCTACAAAATCGAAAGATTTATCTAGAAGTTTGTGAGAGAGCCAAACTTGCAGCATGCTCTATAAGGTCGGGGTAGAACACATGCTTAAAAATTCAGAGTTGCATTTGTAGAAGTATGTACAACAGTACAATGCGGTCTCTCAGCTCGGGCATTTTGTTTGTTTGACAAGAGTATATCAGATAGTAGGAAATAATTAAGTTGATGTGCCACTGTCCTATGAGTTGTCAAAAAAGGGGCACTGCAAATAAGGGCAAGCATGTATAAAAAACAGAAACATTACTGCATTACTGTGAAACATGGTTGTGAAGGATTTTTCTTCGCTCTTTCTGGAAATATCTGGTTACTGAATTGGAAGCATCCGCATCATACAAAAAAACAAAAAATGTTGTAGATTCAGCTAAGATTTCTCACCAGATCCATGTTGCATTGCTGGCCTGCCTCATTGAAGCCACCACCACAGGACCTGTGCAACACAGCAAGAGAAAGCTAAGTGCTGCAACAACAACAACAACTAACAAACCGAGGAGGAGTTAGAGACCTCGGCATCGACATTGCTGACAACACCTCCACAAATCTCGCATCTGAAGGTCTGCGCCTCCGCATGTGAGCTCGTCAGAATCATGCATCTGAGCTCGTCAGCATCTAAGGCCCTAGCTACGAGATGGAGGAGAGCAGTGCGTCGGCATGGGCTTCCTCCATCCAGGGCAGGGGCACCCGTGGTGGTAGCTGCGGCCACCGGCAGGGGCTGCTCGCGCGTGTAGCGCCCAGGCACGGCCGCATCCGGGGCCTATGCACGGCGCGGCGTGGCGCCATCACCCCACCAGCGCGTTGCACGCGGTGTGTGGAGGAGGCGCGCGGCGCCTGGGCCCGCCGGACGCACCACCACGTCGAGGGAGATGAAGGGGAAAGGGAAAGAGAGGGCGGGGCCGGGACGGAGGCACGAGTGGGTGGCGGAGGAGCACCGGGGAGGCCGCTGAGTCGGGAAGAGGAGAGATCGAGAGGTAGGGTTAGCGGAGCGGCGGCGACACGCCGAGGTCGGGCAGAGCGGCGGCAGTGCTGGCGAGGACGGCGAGGCGGAGGAGGCGAAGAGAAACTTCGGCAGAGATGGAGACCCGTTTGGCGTCGTACAATATTTGAACTTTTGAAATATGACCCACATCACGCGAATTGCATTCTTTTGAAAATATGACCATTTCGGATTTTTTCCTATTTCTAAAATTCTTGGGCTTTATTTGCACTGTTTGGACAGGAGAAAAGACTCATTTGCCCTCTTCTTTTCTTTTCTTTGCTGAACGAATCAACTTCATGTTTTTCTCCGGTTCTCGTGCACGCCGCTACGCCTGCTGCTGCCCGCCGTGAGCCGGCCGGCCGGCCATGCCCCCCCCATCCCCCCCCCGCTCCCTCCGCGAAAGCTCGCTAGCCTAGGGGAACGACCCCACCGGGGCCGCCGCCGCCAGAGGGCCGCCGGCCGCTAGAGCACCGCCGTCATGGTCGCCGCCGCCGGGCGCGGCGCGAAGCCGCGCGACGCCGCCGCCGCCGCCAGAGCATCGCCGCCATGGCCGCCGCCGGCGCGGCGCGGCAAGCCGGGCGCGGGCGAAGCCGCGGCGCGGACGCGGGCCGCCCGCCGCCAGAGCATCGCCGCCATGGCGCCGCCGGGGCGGGCGTGGGCGAGCGGCGCCGCGCGACGCAGGCCGCCGCCGACGGCGCGGGCGAGCCTCGTGCGGGCGCGGGGAGGGTCGATCCTCTCCGGCTACGGCGAGCGCGCTCCGCGCGCTTCTGGGAGCCGCGTCGCCGGCGCGGTCGGGCGACGGGCGCGTGGCCTCCGCGCGCGGACGAAAGAAAGTGTCGTGTTCGTTCGATCCGTCAGGGCGAGAGAGGAAATAGACAGAGGGTAAATGAGTCTTTTCCCGTGCCTGAACAGTGCGGATATTTCTGGGATTTTAGAAATAGAAAAACCCGAAATGGTCATATTTCAAAGCAATTGGCATGATCCGGGTCATATTTCAAAAAGGTCAACGATTCGGGTCATATTGTGCGGGCATGTCAATAACGGGTTAAATTTAGAAATTTCTCGGAGAGATGGAATGAGAGGGAAACTGGGGACAAGTTTTTTTTTTATTTTTTTTTTGCCCGCCGGCTATATTTGGGAGGGATGAAAAAATCGGAGGCTGAGACGTGGACCAATCAGGGTAAGTTACTGGCGTGCTGTAGCAAAGATGACGTGGAGGAGGGGCTGGCTGTGCGGGAACGATCTTAGGATTGTATTACCTAATGAGATGGAGAGTTGCTCAAAGCTAGGACAGAGAGGAAGTTCTAAAACTTGTCTTTGTAGCTTCTTTTTAGTCCCTTAAGCTCTCTTTCTTGTTGTTTTAGGCTGCTTAGTTTTGAAGTTCTGAATCCAAGGGCTCATGAAACTTTTAACTGCTATATCCTAAGTGGATACAGAGTTTGGCTTTTATATCTTCTATCTGAAAAAGACTCCTAATAATTAGTTTATTGTTCTGTTCATGATCCGAATTTATGGGATATGATTATATGAGTTAGAATAGCATACTTGTAACTTCAATACAGAATTATTTGATTCCAAAACTTACTTAACAAATGTGTTCAGTTCACAAGTGCAGGCCACAGGAATAGGTGAGCACGCATCAACCTAAAAGTCTATCTGGGAGAGGTAGAGGGAACGACTCTGCAGCATTATAATACAAGGGACACAGCAGAGTGCAGGTGTTTTTGGGTGTCTTCAGTCATTTGCTCCACGTGCAGGTCACCAACACACATATACAACCATTCCTTAATATGCTGATTAAGACGAGTTTACATCAGAGCATCATGATGATCGTTAAAGAGGTCAACTGGGACGACATGGGGCATGGATTGAACAAACTAAGCTTCCATGAAACGAACCTGAGCTAGCCAGCCTGACATTCCATATTATGGATCCTAGCATGCCACATGCCTCTGAAAAATTCCGAGGAACGTGCCTTGCTCCCTGCCAGCTTCATTCACTTGAACCATGTGATGCATCACCATCTCGATCAATAATGTGCTCATTATATATATACGCAACTCAGATCGATCCATCACAACCAGCAGAAACTTGTTGCAGAGTCAATTAGCTAGGTAGTCAATAGCCATGGCACTGTCATCGTCTTCTTGGAAGGTTGTGTTGGCGTTCCTTGCAATGGCAATTGCATATACCACATCAGTGGTGGCACTGCTGTCTGATGAAATCGAAATCTCCTGGGGCCAGGACACCTTCTTCTACATGGATGGCGACATCGACACGCTCGCGCTCGGCCTCGACCTCACCAGTGGCTCCGGATTCAGCTCCAAGGATGCCTATCTCTATGCCCGGTTCGACATGGAGATCAAGCTCGTGTCCAACGACTCGGCTGGCACTGTTGCCACATTCTATGTAAGTTCGCTGCGACGACGACAAGTCTATGTCGCCCTGTTTTAAATAGCTAGCTATAGCGCTATAGCTTTTCTAGAGACACGACGCTAAGCTATTCGCTTTTTTTTTTCCGCTATGACAATTTTTCCCACAATTTGCCACTATAGCTGCGCTAAGTTGCATAGCTTAGTGCTTTAAATAGGTAGCTATTTCCAAAACTCAATCTCAGACTAGATTGCACTTGTGTGCTTGAAATTTAATTGGTATTTCCTACTTATCAGTTATCATTTGCTACTAATTTGATATTTTGGACAACCAAATTTTTTCATGAACCATGTTGTAATGTCATGTTGTAATATTATTTAGACTTGTGGAATCTTAGAAACATATTTATGTTCATCAAATTTGATATTTTCCATGTTTTTGGCTTTGATTATTGGTGTTTTTCATATCTTTTATAAAAAACGCTATTCTGGCATAGCTTCGCTATAGGTACGCTATAGCTACATAGCTTTTGAAAAATTGGTGCCGCTATTTTGCATAGCTAGCTATTAAAAACAGGGCTATGTCGTCCCGGCGCGGTGACCGCGGTCACCATGCCTGTTGTTGTATGTTTTCTCTCTTGGTCTCACGGAATGGCACTGCAGCTGACGCCCGACGACGTGCCGTGGGAGTACCACGACGAGGTGGACATGGAGTTCCTGGGCAACGCCACCGGCGAGCCACACGCTGCACACCAACGTCTACGTCAATGGCGTCGGCAGCCGCGAGCAGCAGTTCCACCTCTGGTTCGACCCTTCTGAAGATTTCCACACCTACTCCATCGAATGGAACCCCAAATACATCATGTAAGTAAACAGCACAGCAACATCGTCGTCTCTATCGATCGATCCTCTTCATCACCAAGCTCAAACTGTTAGAGCACTGCTTGCAGATTCCTCGTCGACGGCACGCCAATCCGCGTGTACAAGAACGACCGGGCGCGCGGCGTGCCGTTCCCGACGTGGCAGCGGATGCGTGTGCAGGGGAGCCTGTGGAACGCCGACGAGTGGGCGACGCAGGGCGGGCGTGTCAAGACGGACTGGACGCAGGCGCCCTTCTACGCCTACTACCGCAACTTCCGCGTCACGCCGTGCGTTCCGCCGCCCGGCGTGGCGTGGTGCGCCGACGAGCCTCCACAATCCACGTGGTTCGACCAGCGGCTGGATGCGGCGGCACTCCACGAGGTGCAGGAGGAGAACATGGTCTACAACTACTGCGAGGATTCAAAGCGGTTCAAGGACAAGGGGCTCCCCGTAGAATGCACCGGGGCCTAGATAGCTTCACAATGTGTGGGTGTTTGTAAATTCAACTGGTCTTAGTGTTGATTCAGACGACCATCCTAAATTTATTTATTCATTCATTCAGTGATCAATTATATAATTGTTACATACATCTAATATACCAAATAAATACACAATATATATTTCACGGTGAATTTATCGGATGAATTTGACATTACATATGTTAATTCTAGAAACATGGAGAAAGTTAGAGAAGCTTCACTTAGGACAACTAAAATGACGTTCCCCTGGAACTTGGTTAATCTTGATTTAAAATAATATACGTATGCCATGGTGTTTTCCATGGTACGGTTGTCAATCGGTTTTATTGTCATTTTTATATAATTTTTGTTATATAATTGTTACACTTGTGAGTTTATTTGTTTCTTTAGCACTTCCTACTTTAATTGTGTCAAGTTGTGTATGAGTACTCCATCCGTTCCAAATTATAATTTGTTTGACTTTTTCAACCCTAAGTTTAACCACTCGCCTTATTCAAAAATTTGTGTAAAATATTACTTCTTTTCTTATGACATGCTTTATTAACAAAAGGGCCTTAAGAATCACTTAAATTTGACTATGTTGGCATAATTTTTTTTTGAATAAAACGAGTGGTCAAACTTAAGGTTAAAAAAGTCAAAAAAGAAATATAGTTTGGAATGGAGGGAGTAGGAGATTAGTCAATGAAGATAATGCGGATGAACTATATGATCCAATAATAAAGTACTAATGGGCCCAAATAATTTGTAAACAAGAAATGGTCTATTGGAAGAATGAAGAAATGAATATAGAGTGGTCTCTGTCATAATTTGTTTGTGGAAAATAAGTGGAAGTTTGAAAACATATTGACATTGAGCAAGATTGCAACATATGAACAAATATGTGATCAAGGGCTTCGCAAGTGAAGGAAATATCATATATATGGTTAACTTGAACCCCTCACATGATTGATTTATGATGCAATAAAAGCAGAAACATGATTGCTAACACATCAAGGAATGTGAAGAATAATTCAAATTAATGGATAGTGGAATTCAATGTGGACATATTGAGATGCCAGGGTACGTGTATTAAAGATGGTTAGCATAGTGAATGTTGCAAACTATACTTGTCTGTAAAGGACCTGACAATAGGGATTTAGGGAAAGGGCATGGTTCTAAATGACTTGTGCCTTTTATTGGGCTAATATTGATGGACAGAACAATGCCATGAGTAGTCACAAGTGGCTAAAACATCAACTGTGTTAAAGAATCCCAACGAACTCAAAGGGGATATGCTCAAGAAGACCGTGCAGATTTCAGCTAAAAATTCAGTTGCTTGCAGCTCGCTATCTTAGCTGATTTTAGCTAGTTATCTTTAGGTCGTAGAGGGGCGGCATGGTGGCAAGATCCACCATGGTCAATGACGAGGAATCGATGTCAAAGGAGCCGCACTGAATCTTGCTCCCTACACCTATAAATTTCCGATGGGCCGCCGTGCCGTGCCCGCCCTGCCATGCCGCCGCCGTGCCTTGTGGGGCCGGGCCGCACCGGGCCCGCGGCCCGACCTCGAGCCCGAGCCC
>JADLZK010005856.1:0-94067 GCA_015847255.1 Hyparrhenia diplandra
TATTGTTGAAGAAAATTGATTGCGATATGAGATGGTAAAATACTTAATAATTATTACAAAGACCAAATGTTCACACACACGGGCACTAAAATCTTGTTCGGAAAGTACATGCACATACATCACAAACCGAACTTGAACTGCAGTTTTTAGCCAAATGAGTTCGGTGCACACTTATACAGCACAAAACATCGGTGGTTCATTGCATGCAGGTTGCAAGGCCAGGCTGAGGTGCTCCATGGCTATCTCTTCTCTTTTGTTAACATGCAAGGCCTATTGACACGCGTACACGGATGCATGGAGTTTGAAGCAATTCATGAAACTCCACACTACGACAGGTCACTACGTTGGGGAAATAGGAGAAAAGAAATCACCGAAGCGTAATCCCTAATAGCATGAAAGCATTTTTTTGTAGCTGCACCGAATAGTTTGGCCAAGCCACCGAATGTAGGTTACAACGGTTGTAGCAGGAGCTTAGCAAGGGTGCAACCTTGCAAGTGTTCTTATAGTACCGAGAATTTTACCAAGGTGCAAGCCAGCGTAGCGGCCGGATCGGTGCACAGAAGCAGTGTCTTACCAGCTATACAGCTGGGCATACATGCACGAGGCTGTAGTCCAGGGCCACCCGAGTAATAGGTCCACATCAACTAAAGGAAAAGGGCACACTACTACACCCATCTGATAGGTTACTGAAATAAGTTCTTGCTGCCTACAGGCCCCGGGGGATGGGCCAAGCGAACCACGAAGTCATGACGTTTGTCGTTCGATGCAGAGCACACCACGCCACCAAAAATAGGCAGAAGTCTTCTCCGGGACGGCAGATGTTAGCGAGCCAGTCCAACCAAAAGCTTGAGCACGGTTAACTGTACCTGTGCATGAACATCACCCTTTGGTCAATGGACAGAGGATAATTGGTGCCATTAGCGAAAATGCAAATGTAATATTCTGGGCTAATGAATAAGTTGAATATTGTCTATTGAATTGACATACATCATCCCCATAATTTTTAACTGAATTTTTCCTGCATTTTCCGATTTACAAAGAGCAGATAATGATTTAAACGGTACTAAAATGAAGAGGTCACAATTTTTTTTATGTCTGGCATAGCACCTACGAAGCAGACAATGCAGCGGAAGAAATGTGTGCAGGATTGTGTGTTGTTGTGCAATTATGAAACCAGGCAATGTAGAAAGATTTTTATTAAACTTCTCTGGATTCTGGAGAATAGACAAAGCAGAGATATAAAGACAATCGATGAACAAGAAGTGTGGAGCTAAGGGGCCTACCTCATCTAGCTGCTTCCCCAGCGGGAGAACGGTCTGGAGGAGCGTTCAGCACCAGCAGCCTGAACCTTGTCATGTGCAGTGCTGTAAGAAGTTACAAAGAAGACGCCATGAATTAGCATCACATTCTTTCAACAATGAGTTTAGATTGATAGATTGATGCAGTGCTAAATTTATAAAATTTCTAAAGGCTAAAACAGGCAAAGGTTGATAAGTCACAAAGCAGTTTTAAGAAGCTAGCTGCATAGCAATCTTCAATCTAAATGTGTAAGGTAACACCTGGCTGTTCTTAGAAGAAAACACTATAACCATACCTAGAGCCTGGAGCATCGACAGCATCATCTGTAGTTTCACCATCGTTTATATAGCAAGCCTACGGCGAGAGCGAGGGATCCTGTCACCCTTGGTCTGAGCACTGCATATGAGTAGCAGTTAGGTACAAATGAAAACTCATGATGAAAAAGTTGGAGGCACAGTAAATATATTACCCTCTCCCATGCTTATTTGACACTGGTGTCTCAATTGAAGCAACATTCGCCGCTGGAGTCTGCAGGAAAGTGGAGGCATGAGATTACAGATGGAAAGTGTGGAACAGGCGTGGTAAAAAGTGGAAGCGTCATAAGATACATACCTTAGAAAGATCTGGTGAAGACAGGGTGCTAGCCGCGCAAGAGGAGCTGACTGCTGAAGTGTATCCTGGCTTCCACTGTTGCTCGAGGAATCATCAGACTGAGCAGCAGAATCATATCCAGCATTATTTGGAGCAGCAGCATGATGCCCGTGTGCCGTGACCAGAGCGGAGACATTGTAGGTTTCTTGGCCTTGTGAAGCTCGACGTGTCATGGTAACTGCAAAGGTAAACCTCGAGAAACCAATTTTGTTATGTCAGTGGGATATGCAATTAGGGCTGTCGATGTCCTGAGAAGCTGCTGGACAGGCTTGCCAATCATCCGCCGAGCGGTATCTCCGAAGCACACCATTTCAGCCTCATCGGTGCCATCCAGTGCAGTGAAACACACTTTGTACCTGTCATTAGATTGTGTTTAGGGCCCAGCCATGTCGTATCATGGAACTACGAGGGAACCAAGCAATGAAAGAAACACCTACTTAAACTTGAAGGAAGTCTTTGGAGTACGGAATGCACTTGTATCCAGTACCATCTCGGGACACAAGATTTGGCGCACTTGTTGCATGATGGGGAACCACCATGATGCACCGGGAACAAGAGGCGTCAATAGTGACTGGGGCAAGTGAAATGATAGCCATCTTCCTGCATTGTTGGATATAGAGATATAACATGGAAAAAGATGGAATGACAGGCATAGGATGTTTTGTACAGGCAACCATTATAATGAGAAGCGTTCTTACAGAGAAGTCATAAGGGTTGATCTGGTTCATTTCGAAAAGGGTCTTCTCCTCAAGCTGTGCTGATGTACGGCTCTGACACGCTGTTGGACTGGTGATGCAACCGACCGCAACTCAAGTCTCTGGCTCTGGTAACTGCGTAAAGGTAAGATATATTAGCTAATGAGGGGTAAATGGCAGGTAAAGGAGATGTCATGTTCTGAATCTTGACAACATCATACCTTTCATACAGCGGGCGTGCCTCCGAATGGTTGGATTGAAATACCAACGCACACGCGTTGCCACTTAAGTAGTACCTGCCTGAAACAAACGAACATGATGACTGGATTTTGTTAGATTCTATGAACGGCCGTGTGTTCACAATTAGAAGGCAGTTGATCATAGAACCGGTGAGAAAGCAGTATTTACCCTGGTAGGATTTCATGAGTCCCCCCACAAACAAGACGATGATTGGCCTAGCCTCATCCCCTCGCTGTAGACCCCTTTGAGTATTGAAGGCGGGGTGGCTCTATGTCCCCACAGGGTGATCTTTATCTCAGAGTAGCTGAAGTTGAGGGGCACAAAGTTCCAGATTAGATGATAGCGGTCTTTACAACAGCGCGGTAGGAAGAGTACATTCTGAATATGCAATGTACTACCTTAGGTCCCTAAGGACTATGTGCCTGGACAGCGTAGGTGGCTTGTTAGGCAGGTGCACAGGCTGCACGTCGGACACCTCCACCAGCGTTCCAATAGTATCTGCGGTTGTAGAACACAAAGTATAGTAACAGGAAACAAGAAGGAACTGGAATAATTTCCTCTGGCCAGACAGGAACTCACCTAGGAAGTTTGTTGTGTCACCAGATAGGCGGAAGGCCATCAATAGGAGTGATCTTGTATGCATATTTTGGGAAATCAGGCAGATCAGTCCTTGCAGCTGAGATAGTGGTGTGCAGGGTGAACTCCACCATGTATGGAGCATCAACAGCCCTGTAGGACGACTTTGCGTTGGAGACTCTGAACCCGGCCAATGACATAGATGCCATCTTCGTCTATCTGCGGGCTTTTTGGCTTCAATTTCAGGGCCTGGGATTTCAGCATAGAGGTTGTTTCCCTACAGTGTTTAGCAAGTCAATGTCAATAACCAGGTAACGGACAATTCTATGTACCATGCAGTAGTGTGTGGGAGTTCAACTCCAAAAATCTTATGCTGGTTAAGCATGCATTGAAGCAGTTAAAAAGGAATGGAGGCAGACCTGCTCATCAACAAGGACAAGGTCAACATGCTGTACTGCCCCGTCATCGCTCCCTCCGCGGTATTCCCACTTGCGACAAACACGAACACAGATGACCGCACGCACATCACCAGGACGAAGAGAGGACAGAGCCGAAAAAGCCATTGCTCCAAGCTGCAGGTAATCATGTTATCAGTAAATTGCATTGGTAAGCAGCAAAACTGAATGGCTGTGAACAGAGGCTAAGAACAGTTTGGAAACCTGAGATAATGATGTCATTCATTAGAGTATGTAAAGAGTCATGGTACAAAGAACCGAGCGGTAAAACATACGCAAAACAGGGAAAACATGTAGAAAAGACAGGGGCCTCAACATTACTATGGATGCAAAAGTGAACGCATTGTTTACATAGAGCATCAATAAACAAACTGTATATGAGATTATTGGTATAGGAATCCAAAAGCCTTCGGATCAAACCGAAGGGGGTCTTGCCAAAAAACCACCATGGCCTTTGTGCAAAAAGTGTCCACATAGAGGCAAAGCAATAAGACTATGATGTTTCCGCGGCTGGCTGAGCCGCAGACAATCTCTCTTGGTAAACAATATTCTGTGTCTCATCTGTACAGTTACCATCGGCATCTTCTATGAGCATCTTAAGACCTTGCTTAGAAGTGACGCGCGAGACGGCAACATATAGCTGCCCGTGACTAAAAACAGGGCTTTTTAGGTACACGCCAACATGTTCAAGAGTTTGGCCCTGGCTCTTGTTGATGGTCATGGCATAGCACACCTTGGGAATTGATGTCTTTCTAACTCAAATGGTATCCTTTTAGTTTTTAGGGTTAGACAAATCCTAGGGATGCCCACTATCTCACCAACATGTGTACCCGTGATTATCCTTGCTTTTATTACCATCTGACCTATTTCTGTAACAATCAATCTTGTTCCATTGCATAGGCCACCTGCTTGATCCAGGTTCCTAAGCATCATTATTGGCACACCTTTTTTAAGACAGAGACGGTGGTGTGGAAAATTATTTCCATTAATTTCATTTAGAAATTCTATAGGATACAGTGTATCGCACGACTCATGGTTGTCCTTGGATTCGGCAATCCTGTCACAGCTTAGGTACTCCTACGGCTCCCGTGTATTAGCGATACCACGTATGAGTTAATAGCATCGGGCGGCTTCATTTGTTGGTGTTAAAATGGCCCGCGCCCTCGAAGATACTTTGCATCGGCGTAATGACTATGCAGATCCGATAAACGGTGTTGACCATGTACGCGACTTTATCTTCTTGTGGCATTAGCAATAGCTCGGGGGTATCTTAATTTGTCCTTGTGTCTCACTATCGGGTGTCTAAACTTTCGACCTTGCCCTCACCAATATCTAGCACCCACTGCTGAAATCAGCAATCTCTTTTGTGATTGGGAGTCAAGGTCGGTCTACTAAGCCTCATGTTTATATGGAGCGGTAGAACTCTAGCATGTCTCCACAAAGAGGAGTTTACTATCGCAGCATTCACAATCTCAGCCCTACCACCACCTGGAATTATAGGCAGAATCTGGCATAGGTCACCACCTAAGACAATGGGTCTTACCACACGGGAAAAAGTAAGTTCACAAAGATTTTCGTTTGTAAGGCACCATGATATCCTTAAGCCGCCTTATCTAGAGCTTCAAATGCATGTCTATGTGTCATTAGAGCCTCATCCCAAATGATAAGAGATGTAGATGCAATTAGCTCACCAAGTTTCGAACCACGCTTTATATCACAAAGAGAGTTCTCTTGTAAATCACATGGCGCCTTAAAGCGTGAGTGGGCGCAACTTCAGGATTCAAGCAGTAACTATGAAGCCCGAAGCAACTCGGGATGAAGCAACGGATAGCACAATCTTTTGGTGTGAACGCATCCAAGCAACTATGGACCGCCAAGTAGAGTTTTTAGTTTTGGCGGGGTAAACTATGTTCACGTATTTTAGCCGTGTAGTATCGAAAAAGATCATGAATATCATCGAGTAAATAATTTCTAAGGTCCTCGTCACAAACACTGAATTCAGCATTACCCATATTGATTCGAAGCCTGTACTGTATATCATCAGCCATCAGACGCCATACTTTCTCAAAAAATGCTCTCTCATCCTTGACCTTACAAAACAAAAGCATAGTAACAAAGAGTTTCCTAAAAGTCGTGGTGGTCATTTTGCCCAAGCAAAGCGACCTCATCAAAAAGCTTTGTACCATTCTTGGTCATCACCGAGTAGGCCACGGGCATTGCACGCTAATCTAAATGTGGGATAAGCAGTGCCATTGTGGGTCCTAAGCTCTTCAAAACTTCTAGCACCTTTGACTACCAAAAGCAACATCCTAAGGTAGTATCGCTCACCAGCAGAAGGATGCACATAGTATAGCCCATTTTATTTTACGAACCTCGCCGCCTACGTTCCCAGGACCTAGATTTAGTGTCCCATTTCCATTTTGTTGGGAACTCACAGTATGTAAGATCTCGACCAACATGATTGTACTGGTTAGCAACGAACCATTCAAATCGAGGGTTGTCCTCGCAGAATTCTAATCCGCCACATCGTTATATCGGTTGTTTCGTCAGTAAACAATGGGGTTGTCATTTGAAGGTGCGCGACCAACCTCTCTTGGATAGTGCCTATGTATATCAAACCCAAATATTCGCCAACAAGCGTCCTGCTCGCATATATACCTACGGTCTAGGTATTCCCGAACCTCGTCAATAGTCTTAGTTTGTTCGTTATAGGCGCCGATTCTCCATTTCGATTCTTTGTATATAAACCTACCACGATCGGGACCCTTCGTAACGATACTTGAACGGTATTTAACAAAAAGCCTTTGTTACACCATTCTACATTGATGTGGGCCTGGTACTTTTTAAGCAATGACATATTGTACCGGCACAATGTAGGCACTATCCAATCTTTTACCACCCTTTTCAAGATATCTTTTGTTGTCGATCTCTTATATGCAACAAAACCGTTTTCATCTATCTTGTTTCAAATTGGTATTGTTTTGAAATCGCTTTGAGCATTTATCTTTTTCATGCATGGATGGTTGGGATGGTTGGGACCACATGGACCGTGAACCATGTGTTCGACCACCGGTACATACCCAAGAGGGTCTCAGACACGGGTCAGAACCTCAAAGACTTATGAATCTATCTATGAAAGCGGGTGTTGGGTGTAAGGTATCTTGTTTTACCAAAACAATTATATGGGCATGAGGAAGACCACGTTTACGAAACTCCACAAGATAAAAGACTAACAAAAGAAAACGGGAAAGAACCGTTATTTAAAAAGGTCATGCGCATGGGTAAAACGACATTACATGGAAAACTTACAAGCGCTTACGGGCCCAAAAAGCGGTACCACCTCGTATGTCGCCCGGCCGGCTCCTCAAGTTTCATGTTATAGACCACGACCACCATATCACGCTTCTATCGGTTGGTTTCGACCAGGTTTAAAGGCGAGGGCGGCAAAGAATTTCGGCCACTTTGGATTGGGTGTGAATGTGACAAAGAAATCGGGGGCCGTGCACTCTATAGATGGCAATTGCATCATGATAATTACGGATCATGTAGCGCCCGCCACCGCATGGGAAGCGAGCGAGAATAGTTTTTTCCAATCTCACTTCCATCTACGCACCCTTTTTTTCAACTAAGATCGACTATGCCCCGGAAGGGACTCTACACGCAGATTTGGCCGGGTTCTTCATCACGCACTGCAAGTTTTTTCGCCAACACATGCACGTGCATCGATTTTGGCCCGAGTGGACAGAGGCAATCGTAGCATGTGAATGGATTTGGCCGGTCCTTTCTATAGTGGAAACCATGGCAGTAGTAATCTTGCATCGTTATTTTGGTGCGCTTGTTCTCACCTGATGTGTCTACGCCATGGTAAGACACGCCGATTTGGAAACCACGATCACCATGGGGAAACAAAAGGGGATATTGCAGGGCCATGAAAGCAGGATGTAAAGGAGACGTGTTCTAAACGGTCGACCTCTACGCACCACAATATCACGCTGAAAAGTATCTAGCGTAAAATCTCCAACAACAACCATTGCAAGCTGCTCAGCGGTAGGAAGGTTGTCTCGAACTGGATCTCCTCCCTTGCCCCAACAAGCCCGACTATGAAATCATCGCCATTTGTTATGTGCCAATCTGTCCCCTGGCCCACCCTAAATTTTTTTACCAGTGGGTTGTGCTCGTCCAGCATCTTGAGCAAGCGCTCAGCAATACCAGAATCAAGAGTTTCAGATGAAGACTCATCTGGATGCACGCCCCGAGTCTATTCGCGGCTCATTCATTTGTATCATACACACATAGAGCGCAGAATTTCGGGAGTCAAGGTGCACGGAAGGAGGGACCTATCGATGGTGAACCCGGAACACTTTGAAAACGGGAGGGCCACGACCATTGTTTAAAGATCTATCAATGTTTCCACCCATAGATGTAAAAGCAAACAAACAATTGTATTGCCGTATATTCTTTAGGAATCGTCTACACTCGGCGTCACCATCAAATCGGCCAATGACCTAAGAGGCTCGGGAGGGCCTTTATAAGGAGGTATGTCCACCTTACCACCCCTACAACATGCATTGTAAATGATCCTACCTTCTCTCAAACTGGATCGACCAAGCAATGGACTCACGCAAACTGAATATAGCGCCACAATGTCTACAGTGTAATCGGCCCTCCATAGTATGAACGCCCCACGTAAGACTCTAGGCACCCGCCGATCACCCAAAAGCAAAAACAAAACAAAGGCCATGAAAAGAAATATAAAATCAGTAGGATGAACACGAATGGGAACATAGAAAGGCTGCACTCAATGTAGGATAAAGGAGGGCCAACCTTTTAACGCATCGATGTACTCTTGGGTGAAATGGCCACGCGGATGCACCTGCACTATCTATCGGGCCTAAAAGAGCAAAAGACGGCCGTCACATGGCACACATCAGCATGGGTACATCTAAAGAGGAACCGCTATGAACCCGGTTGGAAGGAGGCGGCACCGACTTAGCAATTTTCTTCTCGGTTTAAATACCTCATGCGTTCTGCCGAGATTTAAGTCGTAAGGGTTTGGGCATACGATGGGCACCCTCCGCTATAGCAAAAGCGCCACGTAAACGATTAACGTAAGACCAATGGGACTGCAAAGTAAACGGTCCGCAGAGACAACAAGAACAGCACATACACTTTCTTTTGGTCAGTTTTGGAGGTCCGTGGTCGCACCCGTGAAGAAGCTAAGCGGCGATAAAGACGAGCAAACCAAATAAGACATCATCCAAAGCTAATTATCTACAGGACACATGAGACCATGGAAATATGCGGGACGGTCACATACATGACTCTCCCGGAAGGTAAGAAGTCGTTGGGCGGCCACGGCGACCTCGCATCTTAACATGCGGCTACAGGAATAGAAACAAACAAATCATGGTGGGGAAAACCATGGGAGCGTGGCACTTGAAGGGAATCCCCAAAGGATCTCTCGAATCAGAACCATTCATACAACACTTCGGTTCTCAAAAAGAAACACCGACTGTCCACACAACACCCATTCTTTGAATAGAATTACGGTCTGCCCACACAAAGAAGAGCAATCAACATAGGAGGTAACCTAAAGAACAAGATTTAGCATAGACACCTCTTTCATAAACAGCACATGGCCATGAGCCAATGGATTGTTCACCTTTTGCAGCAGGTGGATGGCTGCTCTCCTAGTGTACAGTACACTCTGCCTAATGGTCGACTATGCAGCCGTAGGAATTGAGAGAGTACCATATATATCCCCATTATATTGTTCATATCCTCATTATTGGAGTTTCAATTTTTTAAAATTTTGTAATTAAATACTCAATGTGCACAACTGGACATGACTATAAAAATGGCTGCTGCAGTGTAGATGCATTCCAGATGTCTAGGTTGAACCGTGGACCTCGAACTGAATTGCAGCACTTGGCTAACTCATATACTACTCTACTCGGAGGTTACATGCAAGCCAGCAAAGCAATGGCATGTTCCCCCAACATACACACATTCAGGCTTGAGTGGCATTGGGAACCCATTACGCTCTACTTACTATAATATTCTACTACTGTATTGACATATGAGTGGCATTGGCCTTTCTTTGTTATCTGCTACCAATAGTTTGATTTCAGCAACCAGACTCTGATGTGGTGAGTCATTTGGCGAAGCATCTACTCTATTTCACAGGGCATAGTGTGAGGACCGACATCCAACTGATCATGCCACATGATCAAAAGGAGGCATCGGCGTCAAGCACATTAGAAGGAAGACCACAACGGGCCAAGAAGGCCAAGAATGCTAAATTGTTTGTGCCGGATTGGGTGCGTGAATGTGTGAGCCCAGCAGCGAAGTGCGTGTGTGAGTCATTCTCCAACCTGAATACTAAGATTGCTCCAGCCAGGCCACCACTAACGGTCTTGAGTTTGGACGGCTTCGTTGGTCAGTCAAGCAAAAAGGAAGCAGAGCATGCTAAATGATAAGAAGCTTGGAGACTACAGAGTAGTAAGCATCAATGAAATCGTAAAAATCTAATAAATTAGATGGAGATTGTTAAGGAGTGTAATTTAATTCGGTACATGGAAAAATGAGACCAGAACAATGGTTACATGTTCTTGGGGCAAAAAGTATAGTGCTCGTCCAGATCAAAAATATAAGATCGGAACTAAAAATAAATAAATTTGATGCAGCTGGGAGAAACATTTAGGAAACGTAAGAAACAAAGGGTCACAAACTAAAAAAATAGATCGTTTTGCTCTTCAACTCTCGACTTTTCTACACGCTCACAACGAACATGGAGGCACCGTGTATCTGTGAACCCAAGCAGGACAGAATCTAAACAAGAACTCGAAAAGGAAGGGGAAAAAAACAACGACCCCCACACCACACAAGACAAGGTGTAAGAATCTATAATTTCGAAACTGAGAATGCGCGCATAGAAGTAATCGGAACGCGTGGGGACGGGTAAAGTAGCCATACCAGCAGCAGGACCGCGCGGTCTGCTTCCCCAAACGCGACAGCACCCGCGCCGGCGTTCTCCCCCCTCTCCGACGGCGACTGCACACGGCCTCCTCAGCAGCTGGCAGGGGATCCGAATCTCCACGGCAAGCACCTGCAAAAACAGTCAGGGCAACGGCACCGGGGACGAAATCGGAGCAGCGGCGTGCCGAAAGGTCAAACGCGTTAATCTCCGGCGAAGGGGCGGCGGGAAACTGAGAGGGAGGAGGAAGATAGACGAAGACGGCGGCGGGGGAAGAGAAAAGGCACTCACCGAGCAACGGCGACGGAGGGCGGGCGAGAGCGAAGGAGGAGCAGCAGACTTTATCTTGCAGTAAAAGGAGTCGTGACCGTGCGACTGTGAAAGGGAACCATCCAATAGCCGCTGACGTGCGGGGGCCACACTGTACCGAAGGCCGATGGCCCCACCAGCAGGCACGCAGCGGACCAAACCGCACTAGCTGGGCCCGTTTTCCTGATGACCGTGGCCGCTGGCTCGTCCCACGCAGCGGGACCCGTGGCGTGATGTGGCCCTTGCCTGCCCTTGCGCTGACCGGCCTCCACGGTGTCGAAAGGTCACTGGCCCCGGGCTCAACGTTGTCGAAAGGCCACTGGCTGGTAGAATACCTGGCCCACCGTCATTGGGACTGCACCCCAGCGGATTATCTGCCGTCTGGGACGCGAAAACGCAAAAGAGAAAGAGGCAGGTCGCAGCTCCCCAACGAACGTGCGGCAACCGGTGACGCAGCCAGCTTCTGAACCGCAACGACCCAGCCAGCTTCTGAACCGCAACCGACATATGGGACCAGCCACGGCCAGCCATTCAACGGACGACAACGCCCGGCCACGGCCATTCATGCGACGACAGCACCACCAGGGAACGGGCCCGCGCAGGACATAGAACACCAACGGGCCAGTGCACAAGGTCAACGCGACCAGAGGCACCCAGCAGGAATCGAACGGCCAGGCGAAAAGATGATGTCGTGGATGCCCTGGCCGAGGAGTTCCTCCACCGCAAATTTTCTCTTTAAATGCAAACTACTTTCTCTCTAATGCATCCCAAAAACGATCCGCGAGGCCCGTTTTTGGGAGGCGCTCCTTCCCGGCTCGCATGGGCCATTGGCGATGATAAGCGGAATGTCCCGACACTCGCGCTCACCTCCTCTCTCGCATCGGTGCCGTGCCTCGCCCCCATGGCCGCCACGAGGCGAGAAAGCGGCGGAAGTCGTCGGCCTGTGAGATCCCGGCGACATCACGCTCCGCTTCCGCCCATCGCGCTCCGCCAGCGCGCCGCGCCGCCGCTGTGGCGGTTGTGCCTTCCGCCCGAGTGCCGATGGGGGCTTTCCACCTGGTCGAGCCGCCACACCCGCCGTCCGCCTGGCGGCCTGTTCTTTGTCGTAGCCGACTTCCCACCGAGGCTGGATTGGCTACTGTGGTGCACGGAAGCGCTCGCATTCCGCGCAAGTCCCCGTCCGCCTCGGCCTTCACCGTCTCTGCTTTGTAAACTAAAAAATTCGTTTTCTTTGTTAGTAGTAATGTATTGCTTAATTATTGACATATTGAGACACATGGACGGAAAAAATTCAAATAGATCGATCGAACATAGAATTCAAACTCTGATGATGACCGTATATTAGCAACATGAACGTGTAGTTTAACTTCGTAGTGTAAAGCACGGTCTTCTTCAAAGAATCAACGTCACGACACTGACGTGCGCAGACTTATTAGATCATTTGGTAGCAACCAGAGCATGCGATTTCTATACTCCCGACGAAACCAGTGCGACTTGGTCGAAAACATCCGGATAGGTGTGATCGCTTCCTCGTTCGTCATCGCTGTTGTAGCAGGCGGTTTGTGCACACAGCGCGAACATATCATCGATCAGTAGAAAAGCAGTTTATTTGGATGGCCGCGGGATACCTGAATTCATGCGATTTCTAAAATCATGCTCAAAGACTCAATGACAAGAAAAACATAATGAACTTGGGTTGATAACCTGGCTTTATACTGTTTTGTTGTAAAAGAAAAACACTGTATCATACTATCATGACTGATTTTTTTTTTTTTTTGGAAATGTGAACTTTTATTAATTTCAAGAGATTACATCAAGGTGATACAATGTCTTGAAACATTTCGGGCCTTTGTCCTTGGGCACACAGCCTTTGATAGTTTTAAATAACCACACACATTATTAATAACTGTCAATCCACCGTCACCCATGCGCTGGGAAAAAAACTCCTTGGCCACCCGCTCTAAGAATCGAGAAGTCGCTACAAGCACCTCCTGGGAAGAAGGTCGTTGCAAGATAGCCCACGTACAGAGCCAATGCGTGATCGAGTAGAGTAACTGTAAAAAGAAGAATGATTGTTTTCAAAAACCACTGCATTTCTCAAGCAGAGCCGGATGGACCAACACAATGCCGCAAGGCGTCGGAAAAACAAGTGATTTAAATTCTTTTCGGTATTTCCATTCAGCCATCCAAAAAAGGTTATTTATACTAGTTGGCTTCCTTAGACCCCAAGCCGTGTGGACCGTGGTCCATACCATCCTAAATAAAACGACAATCAAGGAACAAATGTTGTATCGACTCGTTTTCACGACGTAAACAACACTTTAGAGATCCTTGCCGGTTTCGTTTAGCAGATTATCTTTAGTGAGGACAACACCTCGCCTAAGATACCAAAGGAATATTTTAATTTTGAGGGGCCAATGAGTTTAAGCGAACATGACATTTTACTTTATATTTTTGTATATATATGGTCAAGAGACACAACCGGACTCGTCTTCTTTCCCGTGAGTGAGATACTCACGGGAAAGACCCTTTTCCCCACGGGAAAGACTATCCCGTGAGTTACTCACGGCGGGTCACAGGATAGTAGGTATCGGGAAAGGATCATTTCCGTGAGCGAGGGGTGTTGCTCACGGCTTATCCTTCCCCATGAGCACCCCTAGCTCGTGGGGGGGGCTACGTTAACGGGGACAATTTGGATCCCCGTTACGGTCCCACAACAACGCAAAAAAATAGAACGGCGTGGAGCGGGTCTTTGCCGTTAAGCGGGCCCCTTGCTCACGGAAGAGGGGTCTTTCCCGTGAGTAGCTCAAGGCAAAGATTTCCCCCACGGGGACGACACACATATTCCGGTAGTGAGATGGACTTCCTTTGAAAAAAAAAAAAAAAAGGTCAAGAGATGGACTTGCTCGTAGTTTACTTTATGCACACCACCATTATTGATTGTTTCTGCTGCTGAGCTAATCCACGTTCGTGGAAAAAATGGACTGCTGCCGGCGCAAATACGGGGTCCTCGGCCGGCCGTAGTGCGCTTAACTTCTTCGTCGTGCCAAATGGCCCGCCAGGCCAAAGCAAGCACCAAACCAGGCAAAACAAGCCACTACCCATCGGCATCTATCTATCCTCAAGATTCAAGAAGCAGCGTCCGGCATGACAACCGCAAGCTTAGTGGTGTTGCTGCTGTTACTATCCGCGTCCTTGTCGACACTCGTATCCGCCGGCGACGACGGGGCTGCACTGCTGGCGTTCAAGGCCGCGATCAGCGGCGGGCACGGCGACCAGCTTGCTTCCTGGAACAGCACCAGCGTTGGCGGCTTCTGTAGCTGGGACGGGGTCAGGTGCGGGGCTAGGCATCGCCGGCGAGTGGTGGCGCTAAGCCTGCCCTCCTATGGGCTCACTGGCGCCCTGTCCCCGGCCATCGGGAACCTCACTTTCCTGCGAGTGCTGAACCTGAGCTCCAACTGGTTTCAGGGGAACATCCCTGCAAGCATCGGCCGCCTCGTACGCTTGCAGACGCTTGACCTGAGCTACAACAAGTTCAACGGAGAGCTACCTGCCAACCTAACTTTCTGTGTCAGGTTACTTTCCTTAAGACTCGGCCACAACCAACTCCATGGTCGTGTCCCTGTTCAGCTTGGCAGCAAACTCACAGGCCTTCAGTGGCTCTCATTGACTAACAACAGCTTGTCAGGCGATGTCCCAGCATCACTAGCCAACATGTCATCTCTGTACTTTCTTGATCTTGGTTTCAACCAGCTCGAGGGCACCATACCACATGAAATCGGCAGCTTTGGAGGCCTACGGATCCTTTATCTCCATGCCAACAACCTCTCAGGTGTGCTTCCACAATCCCTGTACAATTTGTCCATGCTGCAGGGTTTCTCCGTAGCTACGAACTCGCTGTCTGGAACTATCCCTACTAATATTGGAGAAAAGTTCCCCAGCATCGAGTCATTTAACTTTTTCCATAACCAGTTCCATGGAATTATTCCACCTTCCATCTCCAATCTCTCTGCCCTCATGGATCTTGTACTTGCAGAGAACAGTTTTAATGGCCACGTTCCTCCTACTTTAGGGAGATTGAAAGGTCTCGTTCGTCTCTTCTTGGCTTACAATAAACTAGAAACGAACGAGAGTGAGCCCTGGGAATTCATCACTGCACTGGCAAACTGCAGCCAGCTTCAGGTGCTGTCTATTACCGATAACTCCTTTAGTGGAAAACTTCCTAGTTCAATTGCGAATCTATCAGCAACCCTCCAATTTCTTGCTATAGGAGACAATAGCATTTCGGGGTTTATTCCATCCAACTTTGGTAATTTGATTGGTTTGATAAGTCTTGGGATGGCGAATACTTCCATTTCCGGGTGATTCCAGAGAGCATTGGTCAGCTACAGAACATGAGTGCTAAGAGGCGAAAGGGAGGCGGAAGCGAAGCGTTCGGTCGCCGCCGGCGGGGCCGGCGGTCTTCCTCGCCTCCGATGGCCCCTGGGGGCCTCGTGAGGTGGTGGAGACCGCGCTCCCTTGCGGCCGGTAGGGGTCCTAGGGTTAGGGTTAGGTTTCCGGCGGCGGCCGGCGGCGGCGGGGCGGCGGCGCCATGGAATAATGTCCTCTCGAGCTCGTCCCCGTCTCGGTGGTGCTCCGCTCGGCGCCGCCGGCGGGTTCGTGGAGGCGAGTCCGGCTGTGCCGGCTCCTCGCAGACAGGGAGCCCGCGGCGGCCGCCGCGCCGTTCGCGGAGCGGGCGGTGCTCGTGCCGCGTTCTTCAGGAGGTCACCGTCTTTTGCTTCGTCTGCGTCCGGGTGTGACGCCGGTGGCAACGACGGGTCAGTCTCCTCTGCTTTCTTGGACCTCTGGTTTGTCTGCTGGCCATGGTGGTGGTGGGTTTGGTTGGTGGTCTCGCCGGCGGTGGGAAGGAAGTTGCCGATGTCCTTTCAACGGAAGATGCGTCTCGGATCGAGGCGCTGATTTTGCGGCATCTACTATGCGTGCTTCCTCTTCTTCTCCGGCAACGGGCGGCTCCGATGTGGTGGTGGCCGGCGGTCGCGGGCGGTTCCGATGACGGCCGGGCGAATCTTGGAGAAGGTTACGGGTTCCAATTCTTGCGGCTAGGTCCTTAGTGTCCTTGCTTGCTTTTTGTTTTGGTCCTACGGGCCTTCTTGTAAAAGGGTTTGTACTGTTCTTGCAATTTTAATGAAAACCCCCTCTGTTTTAAAAAAAAAAAAAAAAAAAAAAAAACACTAGGTTGTCGGGGCCTCATACCATCATCACTAGGAAATCTTACACGGATGACTGAGCTTCTTCTATACAATAACTACTTGGAAGGGCCAATTCCGTCATGCTTGGGAAACTTAAAAGAATGTTTTCGCCTTGATCTCTCAACGAACCGACTCAATGGTTCAATCCCCGAGAGAGGTCTTTGAACTTCCCGCACTCTCTTTCTACTTAGATTTATCATACAATTCATTGTCTGGGCCACTTCCCTTTTGAAGTTGGTAGCACGGCAAACCTTAACGGCCCAGTATCTGTCGGGAAACAATTTGACCGGCAACATACCTCATAGTATTGGAAAGCTGTAAATCATTGGAATGGCTAGTGCTAGACCCAGAATTCATTTGAGGGCACTCTACCTCAATCTTTGGAGAATTTAAAAGGCCTTGGTGTACTCAACGTGACCATGAACAAAATCTCGGGCGTATTCCCGATGCCCTTTGTAGTATTGGCGGCCTACAAGAATTGTATCTAGCACACAACAACTTATCAGATTTGATCCCCACATGTCTTGAGTAATTTGACATCATTGTCAAAATTGGATGTGTCCTTCAATGATTTGAAAGGTGAAGTACCAAAAGGGGGTGTTTTTGGAAATGAAATGAACCTGTCCATTGATGGGAACGATATGCTTTGTGGCGGAACACCTCAGCTTCATTTACCTCCATGCTACATGTTTGCTGCGAGAAAAGAAGAAAAAGGCATTTGTCAAAATCCCTTGAGATTACCCTAATATCATTCAGTGCACTTGTATTCTCAGTTTCAGTAGTTTCTCTTATTGAGTTGATCAATAAGAAGCTCGAGAAAAAGAAATGAAAGCCGACTCATAATCAGAGCTGAGGAACAATATGAAAGAGTTTCCTATCATGCATTGTCAAATGGGACCAATGGGTTTTCTGAGGCCAATTTGCTTGGACAGGGAAGCTATGGCATGGTTTATAAATGTACTTTACATGATCGGGGCATTACAAGAGCCGTAAAGGTGTTTAACACACAGCAGAGTAGGACTATTAGAAGTTTTGTGGCTGAATGTGAGGCACTCCGAAGGGTGCGTCACCATTGTCTTATAAAGATCATCACTTGCTGCTCAAGCATCACTCATCAGGGTGAAGAGTTCAAGGCACTAGTTTTTGAGTTCATGCCAAATGGTGACCTGAAGGGGTGGCTTCACCCTGAATCGACACACTTTCCCAAACAAATACTCTTAGCCTTGAACAAAGGCTACAGGTTGCTTGTCAATATCTTTGATGCTTTAGACTATCTTCACAATCACTGTCAGCCATCAATCATTCATTGCGATCTCAAGCCAAGCAACATCCTTCTTGCGGAAGACATGACTGCCCGAGTTGGAGACTTCGGCATATCAAGAATCCTTCCAAACAATGCTAGTAGAACCCTGCAAAATTCAACTAGCACAAATGGAATAAGAGGCACCATTGGTTATGTTGCTCCAGGTAATCGAAATAGTTTTTTTTTTTTTACTTGTACATTATTCCTAGTTCTTGTATGAACACGGCATGTTGACTTTTTTTTTTTTTTTTTTTTTTTTTTGCAAACACAGAGTACGGTGAAGGTTCTTTTGTCTCAACACATGCTGATGTTTATAGCCTCGGTATATTGCTGCTTGAGATGTTTACTGGAAGGAGCCCAACAGATGAGATATTCAGTGACTCATTAGATTTGCACAAGTTTTCAGAGAATGCTCTTCCAGAGAGAATATGGGAGATAGTTGATCCGACAATCTGGATGCACATAGATGCTAAGAATAGAACTACACAAAGTGGAATTCAGAAATGCTTGGTTTCTGTTATTGCTCTTGGAATATCCTGCTCAAAGAAACAACCTAGAGATCGGATTCTGATACAGGATGCAGCTGTTGAGATGCATGCTATTAGAGATTTTACCTTAAATTTTCGGGATCTCATTTGGTGGATCACAAAGGAGTAGCAAATTTGGGCCACATAGAAAGTCCAACCTATTTAAGCGAATGGTCTGTCTGTTCAGATGGACAGTCCACAGACGGACAGTCCGTATATGTCGACAAGTCTAGTATCTAGCAATAGTGTTAATTAGTCTACTGTACCTATATGTCCCTATGTTGTATCTAAAGTGTTTCTATCTCATTCATGCATATGAATTGCAACTCATGAGCATCATGTTCACTTACATGACAATGCATTGATAAAGGAACTGAAGCAACTAAAGGAAGCCATCGTTCAGCCTGAATCTGTTGGCCTCCATGCCAAGCACCAAGGCAGGCAGGGCCTAAGCATCCTACTTATTGAACAATTGCATTTGCATAAGATGTTTATTATGCAGCGTATGTGTATGCATGTTTATGTGATGAATGACTAGATCCCATGTTGAACCTTAATCCTTGGCTGATTCATCTCTATACCGTGAAGTGTTGTTTGTTCACAAATATTATTATTTTTATTTATATGTTTTAACTCTACAATAAAGTTGGATTGCTTTATAATTTGAGATATAGGGAGCACAACTTACTCAAGAAAAATGTTATGATAGTTTTTGAAAAATTATTTCTGCAAGACTTTCATGAAGCATGATTTCATTTTTTTCTAAGTTAAAACAAATTTTCTAATATGAAATCGGAATATAGTATTTTTAAATATATATTTATTGTAAAAATTATTTGAATAAGTTTGTGTAAATTGTTTCTGCATATTTACGTCCTTGAGCTACGTTGTAAGTTAATTAATTTTCATCGTAATTGACGTGACGCCACGTAGGACAACTGACTTAACACTATGCCACCCAAAACCATTTTTGAGATCGCATCGAGAGGTAAAAAAAACACTAAAACGAATATTTTTAAAATTTGAAAAAATATATATACAATTTTAATTTTCTAATTGAGAAAAGTAAATCAGACTCATAGAATAGTTTTTAGCAAAAGATTCATGCAATACTTATCAGAAGGTGAGATGAAGCTTTCCCTCTCCAACATTTTTTGGAGGCCTTTCGGCCCGCATCCGTCATGTTGTCGATGCCATCATTTCAGCCCACATACGTATTACAGTATTTCCTTCACCGGATGTGGGCTGTCATGCTTTCGCGCGCGCGGAAGAGCCACCCGTCAAGAACGACTTCAGTTCTTCATCGACGAGGTCTTCCGGAAGCTCGCGGAGGAGGCCGCCGGGAGCCGGTCTCGTCTGCTCCGCGCCGCTGTTTTCAACTGTGAAATTCCTGCTGTCCATCAAAATAGGAGATCTTTTCATCAATTTTGGTTGACGAGTCAACCTGACAATAGTATGGGGTGGAACCAGTTTGCATGGTTTGGTTTTGTTGTTGGGCCAATTTAATTTGGGTGGAAGGAGGCTTTACTGTTCATGACCCTGGGTTCATTAATCAAATTTCGACACCATGTCAAATTTTGATTAAAGAAGATCATTTTAACCCAAGCACCATGCTTGATTTAAAAGATCTATGGATGTGTCACATGGATCCATGTAAACACATCAAAACCAGACCATATTTCATAAACAGAGAAGACATGAATTTTTTATATGGAGATAAGTATGAGTAAAAGGAATTGGTGAATATTACCTTTGCATACCTGAGTGTGTGTGTACCAACCGCGCATGAAGCCAAGAACATTGAAACTCCCGCGGTGGTAGCTTGATGATCCATCTCAGGCGGGCCACAAGGCTTAGGTGATATACACAGGTAGTGTATATGGACCATGAGCCTTAGTGGTCACAAAGGTGTAAAGGAGGATGTTCCTCCTTTCCTTTATCCTTTCTCCTTTTTTTCTTTTCTTTCTTTTTTTCTTCTTTTTTTTCTCTTTTTTTTTTTTTTTTTTTTTTTTTATTGGACCCTTGCATATCGAGTGTACTTGACCGGCTGGCTTGAAGATAGAGTTCGAATTCTTTGCATCGGTAGCGTGATGATCTTGGTTTGGTTATGACTTCCTCACACCGGGGAGTAAAGGGAGGCGAGACCAAACTCACAGGTGTGAAACAAGGCTTAGTCACACACAAAGAATGTGTGATCCATAAGCCTTGGTGCTTGCGACAAAGGCCTTGGGGAGAGAAAGATCTCTTCTTGCTTATATGGAAGCAATCTTTGGGTGGAGTCGTGCCTTCATTGTTTATTTTGACCATGTGGGACCAACCCCGGCCCCGCTCCTCTCTCCTCTTATTATTATTTTTTTTTTTTTTCTGCAACACATTTTTTTTACTTATTTCTCTTTTTTTATATCTCTTTTTTTTTTCCTTTTTCAACAACCTTTTTTCCGATAACACACTTCTCTTTTTTTTTATTTGATTTTTTCTATATATATATATATATTTTAACTCTTTTTTTCTCTTCTTTTTTTTTTATAGCAAGGGGAGGCTAATCTCTTATTCATCTCTCTTTTTTTTTCATCATTTTTTTTCTTCTCTCTTTTTTTTCACTTGAACTCTTTTTTTTTTTATGATCCCTTGTACGTGGAACTTGATATTATCACCGTCTTCCCTCTCACGCTTGGACTTTCATGAAAAAGTCGAGTGTGTAAGGTCATGGTCTCCTTTTGAGTGCGTTCCTCCGCCCCAAGAGCATCAAAGTTTTCTTATTGTTGTAGCCCCCATGTTTTCAAGCGTCGCGTGCCCTTTGTTCTTCTTAGTCTCCACCGAAATGGTTAGCGACAAGAATACCCGAAGGTGCATACTAACTTGATAACATGTCCTTGCCTTTTATTTATAAGATATTTTTTTTATAAAAGATTCTTTTTAAAAAAGAATTTTTTTTTTTGTTTTAGATAAACCTGCTACGAACAAAGGTCACTACACATGCATATTATCATGATGAACATGTTCTAATAGATTCCTTAGAAAAAACCAATGCCTTCCCGGCAACGGCGCCAGAAATGCTTGTTGACATTTCTTAGCGCAATCACTAGAAACAAGTTTAGAACCCATCTCTAATAACGGCGTCGAGAAATGTGCCGTGACATTCCTAAGTGAAACCATCATGTCGGTGATCAGACTAGGAACATCAAGCTGTGATAGACCTTGCCAAAATAGAAATTCATCCGCAAGCGCACGGATCTATCATTGTAGCATTTCACCCGGAGATATTCGAGGGGTATCGTTATTTATATTTTCCCAAAGGAAGGCATGGTGGAAAAGGATCTAAGAGAGACATGAACAAGATAACATGACTGCGTGTAATGGACCTATGCTTATAACGAGGGATATAAGGGAACGGTAACTTGATAACTTGACACACTCACTCAAGCCAAACTCAAGGATAAAGATAAATAAGGAATAAAGAAAGACCTAAGTGGAGCATCAGATTCTAGTCATGGCTGTGCATAGAACCGGTTGATAGTCATGTAACACGCATGAGTAGGAGGTCGGAGCCGAGAGTGAGATGGGCCGGGGAGACCCCACCGGGTAGTCGCTACCCACCAAAGCATTTACGAACTCCTACACGACATACGAACATGGGGGGATTACAAAGGACGGACAAAATTTTGTCCACGACCCCGCCGCCTACCCCCTCGACCGTTGCATGCCGTCATATTTGCGGGATACCTAACATCCGGACACCACGCCCGCATACAAGGACACTACTCATGTCCCCCATGGTCCCCACCCTACGGATGGACGGAATAGAACACGAGCAACCCCGAAGGAACAACGAACCGCCACCTCAGCACAATCCCGACACTACTTAATTATATTGCATGAATGGTTTAAGCATAAAGTTCTATATGACGATATCACAACATGGAAACTATAGACTAGTTCATATGTCATGATCATGTCAAGAGAACAACATGTTAGATCATAAGATAAATCATAGAGTATAGAAATAACATGAAGACTCTAATTCTAATGCACAACCAAGATAAGATAAAGGGCAAGGTTTTGGAAGAATACCATATATAGATTTATTCCCGGAATCCATCTTCCAAGGAGCCAAGCCCTCCTTGGTAGCTTTGCCTAGCTCCACATCCAAATCTACTAGGAGGAAGAAGAAGAATAGTGGAGAGGGAGAGTGGCTCTTCTTGTGAGGTGTGTGTGAGTGAGAGGGGAGAGGCCATCTATTTATAGGAGGAGGGTGGAGGAATAAACCATGGAATATTCTCCTCCTAATGACATAAATCGCCTCTACACTCGTCGGGTTCACCATGATCAAAGCCACGCACCCCCACCGTCGGTTTGGACACTTAATGCACCGCCTCGCCAAAGTTGGGCCCGAACCGCCACGATAGGGGGTGCTGGCGCACCTGGGGGTGCGTCTTGGCGCACTGTCTGGCCCTGTTCGGGCTGGGCTTTGGCGGCATGCAATGTTGGGCCCGAAAAAAGTCGTGTGGTGAAGTGTGCTCGGCCCGGTTGTGTCATTTTGGTCCGTTTCTCCCTTGGGCTTGTTTGTCTTCAGGAGTGCGCTTTCCAGGGAGGCGTCTTTTGGACATTTTCCACTTGTTTTTCATATAAATCCTGCAAAACAATATTTGTGCACTACAAGTGGAATTATGTCAATAATAAATGTATATGTGTGTAGTAAGGTATAGTTTCAACCCCTTATTGGTAGAATGTTGACGTTAAAAATACGTCGTTAGTGACCGAATCAACAGTAAGCTTGTCACAGATGCAGACCCGACGATCGCATAAAACACCGATTGGAGATCTGGGCGCGCACACGTTCCGCCACAGCCCAGGCGGATCCGTGCCCGAGCAGGTCCACAGCGCCCGAAGGAGGCGGAAGCGGCCACCCGGTCGACGCTGGCGTCGCCACGCCAGGCTCGCCACCGCGCTCAAACCCCGGAAGAGCGACGCGGACGCCCGCCCAAGCCACCACGCATTGGATTAGGGGAGGGGGTGCTGGATCCGGTCGAAGGGGGACCGAATTTGAAGCTTGAGAATGTCGCCGCCGCCCGCCATGGAGATCCATGTTGAGTGGGAGAGGGGAGGGGGAAGAAAGGGAAGGGATGAAAGGGGAGGTGCCGTGTGTGGACTTTTTGGCCACCACGGTTGGCGCCGCCACCGCTAGCCTGAGGAACGATGGCGGCGACCGTGGGGGAGCTCGAGCATTGGGGGTGGTTGCGGTGGTGGAGGAGTCTCCCAGCGTCAAGAATACTACCAAGAATTAATTATGTGGGAGAACCGTTCCACGGTGACAGTTTGAAGTTGGTTTCGAATCATGGGTTTAGCCTGTGGATTGCTTTTGTTTGGTTTTAAGAACACTACAGTTCGGTGTGGAGCGGTTTTAGGCGAGGGGACGAGTGGGGTGTGGTGGATTGGGATTTGAAGGCAGATGTGATTTGTTTGGTTTGGTTATGGCCTGGATCTTTGGACTGTTGAAACTATGGTTCCTAACACGGGAGAAGCGATCTCCGCCCGGGCGAAGGTCAGGGGAGGATAGTACTAACTGGAATGCGTACAACAATAGTACTCAATAATAAGTGGCCATAAGTGGTATTCACCAACCAACCAGATAGGGGAGGTTTGCCCCCCTATTTATAGTTTTACATCATGCAGGAATTTAAGATTACAAATTTGCCCTCCTATATTCCTAGCATATTCCGGCATTTGCCTCCCCGACTTGGGGGTCTTCGCATCCTTTCTCGCTCGAACCACCTTAGCCAAATGGGCCTCCGTCGGCCCACCTGGCAGGGGATTGCCTTTCTTACGGCCCCTGCGGTCGAAACCTTCGCCAGGCCTTCGCCGGGGAGGATCTCGGGGACCGGACGCCGGACATCTCCGCCGCGCTCGACGCCGGTCCGCGGTGCTGGCGGAGGTCTCTTTCTCCTCTTCCTTGGAGCACTGGAGGAAGGACCTCCGCTTGTACTAGGGCGCCGCAACCTGGCCTGTTACTTAGTCCTGCAAGATAGACACGGAGCACAAATAGACCTTAAATGGTTAGCGAAGGTTCCTTATCCCCGTTTGCTCGCCTAGTTGGACACCTCCGTCTGCTATCCGAGGGCCGTGTCCCAACATCCCCCCCCTTGAGGGCCGAATGGCCAAGGCGAAGACGTGCCTTTGTTCTCAAACTTCTCCGTCTTGGCGGAGGTGTTGAGGGCATCTTCCCCTCCCCCGGCACGTGTTGTCTTGGGTCTTCGCTAATCAGAAGTTGTAACGTCACAGCTCCAACAGACAAAAAGTCACGTCTTTTGAGGCTGATGTGACCGTTATCCGCCCGTTGGTCGCGTCCGTTGGTTTTTGAATGCGAAGGGTCGCTCGAGAGCCTATATAAGGGGACCCCCCTGGCCGTGCGGAGGGTACCCCCAGCCATCGCTTTCATTTCTCCTTGCTTTCTCCCACCTTCGCTTACGCGCAGTTGCCTCTAGTTTTTTCGTCTTCGCCCTCGCTTCTGCTAGGACCTTCGCCTGATTGTATGCGCGGAGCTTTTGAACTGTTTAGCATGAAGGGCTACTATCCTCGGTTCAATATCTATGGGCCGTACGCGGAGCTCCTTCCGGTATGTTCCTCCCAATTCTCTGTTTACTACAAGAATTGCATGTTGGAGGCTGCTCGTGCTCAAGATCTAGAAGATACTCTTTCGGACGTCGAGGCATCTGTCAGAGAACTCATGGCTTGCGAAGACATGGACGATATTACGTACGAGTTTCGTACGTCCAAGATGAACAAGGCTATGCTGGCGGAGCTCCAAACGAAGGGTTATATTCACGCCCTCATTATGAGGTAGAGCTTCCCTAAGGAGGAGGCGGAGCCTTCGCTACCCGAACCTCGGGGAAAGTGGGGGATAGTTTTCAAGGATTTTTTTCAAGTGCGCCTTCGCGTTCGCGTTCCGTTTGCCCTTTTCTGCGCCAAGTCATCGAAGCTTTTGAGGTTTAGATCCATCAGCTCACTCCTCATGCGTTCTTGGCGGTGGCTAAGTTTGTTTGGGCTTGCGAGTCGTGCGGGCGGAGCGAGAGATTAGTGTCTTTTGTGAGTTCTACAAATTGCACAAGCGGTAGAAGACCCGCAAGATAGCGGACGGCTCGGAGAAGAAATGCCAATATGGTACATTTGCACTTTCAGCCCCCGTCATCACTAGGGCGGCGAGAAATCGGAGCTATCCTTCGCCCAGAAGAACAAGTGGGACCCTAGGTGGATGGAGTACTGGTTTCACGCCCGGTCCAAGACAACGAAAAAACGACCGTCAATGGCGAAGAGAAGAAGTTCTTTTGTTCTCCTCGAAGCTTACTCCGGTTGACGTGGTGACCCGGCCGGATATCAGGACAAGCCTTCTGAGAAGCGGACCGCTGCTCGCGGCTTTTCTCGTCGGCCCGCCGTTATTGGTGGCCGGGATTTGGTGGAGGAGATGTGTGCCGCCAACTATTCTCCGATGTCGAAGACCAAGCCTTCATTCGCAATGCAGAAGATCAATCTCCCCGTGTTTGACGAGGAGACTTTGGTGACTTGCTCGCGTTTGGGCACAAGACGCCGGAGGGCACCGCCGCCGATGCCTTCGTGATGATTGTTGAGGCGCAAGATCAGGAGATCCTCGGGATGATCAGCGCCAAGGAGTTCTTGGCGCGGAAGTCCACGGCGGGAGCACGCCCCGCCTAAATCGGATTTTTGAGGAGATGCAGATCACCTCGCGCCCCTCACAAGGTGCCGGGCAAGGAGATGGCGGAGATCCTCAAGCGCGAGGTCGACGGCGGGCCTAAGCTCGAGGGCAAGGCTGCCTCCACCGGCGCGCAGAGCGGGAAGAGGAAACCGCCTCCGCTACCCGCGGGAAGGCGAAGAAAGGAAAACCTGTAGATGAGGGATCCTCCTCCCGCATTCGCGCCGCAAATGCCAAAACGACGGCCCTCGAACAGGCCAAGAAAAAGAAGTTGAATCGAAAAAACAAGTCGCTCAGAGGGGGACTCCCCGGCCCAAGGCGAAGATGGAGCTGGTAACGGCGAGTCCTCCGCCGCTGAATCCTCCCCCCCCGACGGCGAACACAGGGGTGGTGCCGTCGGCCCGCGCCGAGACTTAGCGAGAGTCGCCCCTCCGCCCGCGTCTTGCCGCCGTGCTCTCCAAGGGGAGCTACCCCATAGGAGCCCAAAGTCATTGGTGATCCTCCGGAGGGATTCCCGTCTTCGCGGGAGCTCCGCTGGCTCGCAACGCCAAGCGACCAGCCGCACTCGGACGGAGTTGGAGGCGTCGGAGAAAAATGCTCAAGACGAGGTAGACTCCGACCCCACTAAGGTTTTGAGCGGTTCGGCTCCGAGGACTCTTTCATTCCTCCTATCGTGCGAGAACATCACCTTCGCCGAATCACGGAGCTTCGCACCTCTCACAAGGCGTCGAAGGAAAGAGAGGTGGCGGAGGTTAGCTCGGGGCGATTGACGCGGATGCGGCGAAGACGTTGGAGGCCATGCACGCAAGTGCCACTTCTCCAACCCCGGTACCCGCGAAGGTTTGTCTCTAGTTTTTGCTTTGTTATTTAGTTCTCTTAGTGAGTAGTTGGCTTATAAGTTGTCTGCGCTCTTGCAGTTGCGTGGTGGTTAAAAACAAGGCGGTCGCGGCCGACATGGTCGGGTCCCCATGTTGCCGTTGAGGGTACTCTTGGTAGGTTACCTTCGCTTTTGTTTTAGTTTCTTGGTTTTCCTTTTGCTTGTGGACTTATTCGAGCTTCTGATTAGACATTATTTCTGAATATTTTGAAGGTGGTGACTTATATGATGTCTTCGACAAGGCTCGGGATCAGAGTCTTGTGGTTTGTTTCTCAACTTAGTGCTTTATCGATTTGTTTTCTTTTACTCGTTATCATAGGTCTAACATTTTGTATTTTTAGATGACCACTAGCTTGGATTGTCTTCGCAAGCATGTTCATCGGGAGCTTGCGACTTCGCGACAAGCTTCTTGAGGACTTGGAGGCTAAAGCCTTTGGTCGGAAGGAAGCGAAGGAGACCTCCGACAAGCGGCTTCGAAGAGAGGGATCTCCGCTCCAAAGAAGCGGAAGAAGCCAAGGCAGCGGAGGCCCGTCGATTTCGAGGGCCGAGCGGGCCGAGAAGGCATTGGAGAGCTGAAGACTCGGCTTGAGGTGGCTAACACGAACCTTAATTCCTCTCGGATCCATGCCGCGGCCCAGCAAAGACAGTTGGAGAGCCTTCACGCTTCCTCGCACCTCCGCGCCCACGCTTACACAGCGCCATCACCGTTTGGGGCGGCGACTATTCCTTTCCTAAGGGACGGAGCAGCGCCAACATTCTAAAGCTGGATGTTCGCGAACGCCGGCTGCCGGCGTCCGGGGGCATCTCGACCGGGGCCCCGTCTTTGCGGCGACCAACCTTACACGTGTTCTCGCTTCCGAAGGTTGTGAGCACGTTGAGAGGCTCCGCGTCAAGGACTCCCATCATGCCGCGACCCTGGCGGAGCTGACCAAGGACGCCCTTCGCTTTGTTTGTTCTTTTATGAAGACGTTTTGGGCTAGCTATGGGCCGGCGGAGGCTGCCTCGCTTGCGAGCTCTACGCTACTGTGTTTTTACTCTTTCCTTTTTATTCAACTTTCATTTTTTACTTCACTTGTTGTCCTAATTACTTGTTTTTTTTGTAGACTGCCCCGCGTGCGGAAGGTGCTCACGTGGTCCGACCGGAGGTTCACGAGCCGGTCGATCACGAAGACGACGCTTCCGCGGGATGCGCTCCGCCGGTATGCAGACGGCGATGAGAAGGCCCCATCTCCGAACCATGACGGCGAAGAGGTTTAGCGGCTTAGGATCTGTTCTTAGTTTAGTACTAGTGTTTTGTGCGGGTTACGACCTCCGCTATGTAAATATTTAAACTTCTTTGTTGAATATCAATGGAGATCTGATATTTTTTTCTTTTATGTATGGAAAACGCACTGCGCTGGTCTCGATGAGGAGCCTGGCCGTTGACGTTTGTTAAGTGCTAAAAGAATAAAGAGATGCAAGCGCCTTACGTAACATCAATGTAGCTTTTCCCTAGGGAAGTATTCTAGGGTATCGTATCCACAGGGAAGCTTTGGTTAAAGAATTCTAATAACTCACAATCATGTATCTACTAACTTAGCAAACCAACTAGACTAAAGAGGGTAAGTGATAAATGATAAATAAAATAATACTATGAGTAATAAAGCATAAAAGTAATCTACTAATAATAACTAAAAGAATACTATGGTAAATGAATAGCTTAGCTAATCAAGAGGACAACGGGAGAGGCAAAGGTTCCTAATTACTTCTCTAATACTTTGGTTCTAAGGTAATCGAAATATGGATAGATATAGCAATCACACAATAACACTGCCGGGACATCAGAACACTAGCCACGAAAGGGATGAGAAGGGGGCTAGGAAGCTCGACTAAAGTCCTACAAACACCAACCCGAACGTGGTGGAATACGTCGGCCATCGGGATTGTCACCACCGGGGCTACCACAAACTATCCGTGGGATTGGGTGCAACCTCAGGTAACCAATAGACTAAACACCATGTCTAATCTACCAATTACTACTCTAGTCACATACGATTAACTAAAGCACTCGATGCGAGCGGAGATCCTATGCTAAAGCATAAATACTACACTAACCATAAATATATGAAAGGCAATAAAGTAAATACAAAAGATAAATATATTAAAGCATATGTCTTGTAGAGAAGATACAAAGACATACCATACTCTGAAGACTCTCCAGAACCGGAGCGCAGCTCCGCTCCCTAACTCTCAACTAGATCTAATCTATTACATTGAAGAGTCTAACCCTAGATATATATTGAGAAAGAGAGTTCCTTACATGGGATCCCTCTCTAATCAATGAGATGAGATAGCTAATGAATTAACTAATGAATTAGGGTTTGAGTGGGGAGCCCCGCCCCTTGCTTATATAGGCGGTGGGATGAATCTCAGCCCTTGGATCAAACCGACTTGATTGGACGGACTAGATTGGATCTCAAGGTCGGTGGTGGGAAGGTTCGAATTTGGACATGTGGCGCCCTAGTGGGGTGCCGCCTCGCCCCACCCTATGGGATCGGCCTCCCGGCTTCTGAGAGCTTCATTCTTTTCGTCATTTGAACCCCTAGAATTTATACCAATGCCCCTGGATTTGGTCCTTTTCTTCCGTTTCTCTATTTCTCCTCTTTTCTTGATTATTCGGGTTCTCCTACAAAACTAAGTGTGCACCAAAACTCACGGAATCCATTAGTAATAATAATCTTTTATATTATTTATCCATGATTTAGTAGGAAAATAAATACTTAATTTTTGACAATAACTACCGTCAACAATTGCGCAGGAGGTGTCGCCCTTGTGTTTTTATTGAAACGGAGTTTCGTCGATGGTGATCTTTGGTCTTTTTGGAAGTAGACCTTCGCGAACCCTAGCGTAGAAGAAATGTACGATGATGTACTTTTGACTTAGGAGATGCTCGTATGGCCTTTACAGTCGTAGCTTGGGAGGGACCTCAGCCCTCCTCCGAATAAGCTTTAGTTTTTGACTCATTTTTGTATCATGTAAAATATATTAATAAAGATGTTTTTATCATACAACGACCGCTTGGTACAATTGGAAGCGTTTGCTTTGGTTGCATTGCTTGCACTCTCTTCTTCGTCCCCTCATTCGTTTAGTGGGTGGCCTTCGCTGGTAGAGTTGGTTGTGGTTGCTAGTCACTTGTTTGCAAAGACGATTCCAGCTCCTTCAGCCGCGGAGCTCCAGTGTGGATCAGGCTTTTCTTTAGAGACACGTCACGGGGTACCCGCGTGAATGGTGCTCCTCTTTCTTAACCTTCGCGGGTCTCCGGCGTGGATCTTGCATGTGGATGCCTCATTGAGGTCTTTAGTTTCGGGGATGTTACGAATCTTTACGCGGTCTCCCCCCCTCAACATATCCAGTGCGAAGATCTTTACGAATCTCTACTCGGTTTCTTGCTTATCGGCTAAGGAAGGGGCGGAGGTTCACATTCGCACCCATTTTGGATTTGAAGGTCTCTCTGGTGTGTTTTTTGCTTACGGTCCATTTGCCTAGGCTAGCGGGGTGACGGCTCTATTTTATAGTGGTGCTGTCTTAATGATTATTTACTGCTTTCGTCCTTTGTATGTTTAGTGGGTAGGCTGGGTTAGTATATAATGTAAACGTTTTCCCCCTCCTTGTCTACTTTGATCCGATGTGTGAGTGCAGTGATGGATTGTTTGTATTACTTTTGGATACCGTGTGAGGATTCGTAAGTGTGCTTGTGACTCTTCGAGAGTGGTGGTGTCCTATTCGTTAGCTGGAAGTGCTGACTAAAACAGGCACGGAGCTATTAACTCTTGCCCATGGGTTTGTAATCTCATGGCGGGGGGTTTGGTTGGAGTTGAGTTTGGCGGTTCCGCTGTTGCCCCTACAAGCACAACTCCAGCCCCTGTGTCCGCTTTCTTTGGCGGAGGTTACCCTCTATCGAAGGTTCACATCACAAGTTGAGGGTGCTACGAGACAAGGCATCGATGGTGGCGTATGAGATGTTTTTAGCTTGTCTTAGTGAATCTGTTGCTTAGCATGGTGGCATAGTTGACCTCTCTTTTGCGCTCATGTTTGAGCTAACACTGTATTTTCTGCTGCGAGAATGTTCGCAGTTTCGACAGCGCAATGTCAAGAACCTGTTGTTGGTATTTGCTAAGCCTACAGAAATATAATGTATAATCCGCAAGCGAACGGATACCGGTGAGCACTTTACCCGGGAGAGGGTTTTAATATCGAATCCACAGGGAGGATGGTGTGAGGATAACTGAGGCATATAACTAATCCCTGAGTAGCAATCAAGGACTTGAGAGGATAAAGAGGTAAGAAGATTCCCACGGTCGTCTAGTTCTTACCCTTGTAAGCGATGTTGATATTGTCTTAAGGGGACGTACTCAAAGGAAAACATGGACGAAACATGCAATCCTCCAGCAACAGGGTCCTGCTTGGCCTATCCAACAGGATGTGGACTCCAAAGGAATCAATGATACTGTTACTACCACGAACTACCACGCTCCGGAAAGTAGGGTGCATTCACAAGCAACCTCAGTCTAAGCACCACGCCTAAACCTAAGCCACTCCTCTAATCTATAGATTCTCATAGATTAAAGTACTCAAATAAGAGAAATGAACAATAAGAGCAATAAGAACATTTACTTACTTAAATAAGAAGTTGATCCACTATAGAAGTCTCAGGATCAAGTGCCATGAAGCCTTTGATCCCGGAGGTACAAGCATAGAGGAGTCACCGACAGTTCCAGTGCTTCCCCTTCTTCTCCTCCACCCACTATTTAGCTCTCAAGACTAGATCTAGTCACTCTCTTGGGGTACTACAGATCTAATCTCTCAACTTGATATGCTTTTGCTCTTCAACTCACTCTAGGGCTTCTAGTTCTACATGGTCTTCTAATATAGATTGGAACTAGAGAGGAGAGGTTGTCCTCACATTGGGACACCTCTATGACCAACAGGTCAAGAGATAATGAATAGAATGAATTAGGGTTTAACCCTGGGGTCAGGGGGTCTTCTTATATAGGCCTTGGCGATGAACAGGGACCCTTGGATCAAACCGACCTTCAATAACGGTGTAGATACAACCTCAAGGTCGGTGGTAAACCGACATACGAAGCTGAGGCTGACATGTGGCCCCAGCCTGACGGCCGGCCTAAATCTCCCTGGCGGCCGCCAGGGGATAAGATCACAACGTGATCTCCCTTCTCCTGGTGTCTTCGGTATCTTCTAGAGTGTTTTAGTCCACATTTTGGGTTGAGTTACTTCACGGTTAAGTCTTGTCATCGTATGGATGTAAACTCTTAGGTTTCTCACCGTTCTTCTACTCTTTTTTATCCATTCGGTCCCCGCAAAGTCATAGAATACCAAAACTTGTGGAAATATATTAGTTAGACCCTAGACTTATGTTGATATTCATCTTAAGCCCTTATTTCATGTTTAATTGACTAATAATATTATGCTATAACAGGTGTCAACAAGCTCCCCCAAGCTTACCCTTTGCTAGTCCCTAGCAAAGCCAAACTTAGCAATGGATCAGGAGTTGCTACAACGCCTTCACGCCTCAAAAGTACACATGCTTTCAAACAAAATTTCTCTCCATATAAGAATAAACTTGTTCAACTTTCAACTTACCCATAGTACCTTTAACCATGGAGCTTATAGCCTTTTCTTGGGATCTTGAGTAATTGAAAGATAGAACAATCAAGTCAAGCACCATATCTCAAACTCTTTGTTCAACTGTCCTTCTGGAGTTTTTGTAAGTTTTCAAAATAAGACTCAAAATTCCTGGTATGACTCTCTCAAGTCTCTCATTTGTGGTATTTGTGGATCCTCATTAAGGTAACAAGGTTGTTTTGCCTTTCTCTCATAAGATGTGGTATTTTTGGACTAAGGCAATAGGATACTATGCCTTCTTCTCTCTCACCCTATATCTAAGGCTTATATCCGGAGCTCTAGGTGGGAGAAAACTAATTCTACTTACTAAGCATATATTGTAAGTTCAAGCAATGGATCCAAAGTTACGAGTCACACTGATCAAGTGGTGCATGTGTATGGTAGAAAGAATATGGTAGGGAATATAGTGATGTGTATGGAATGAATGAGGGAAAAGCCTTATTCTACTTTTGCTCCTTGAGAACATCATCTCTCTTTGGAATTTGGAAACTTTGAGAGAACTTGGGTTGTACTTCTTTCTTTCTCTATTTTTCTTTTATGGAGAGGCGAGTATCTAAGTACCTATTGTTTTCAGCGGACACTTCCCGTAGTTAGGGAAAATAAATGGTGGAAACCACATGCTAGGTGGAAACATGGAAACCAATTCAAAAGTCATATCTAGAAAGTTTCAAAAATTGAAATTTAGCACACTCATACTACATACCAATATGTACTCACATGTAAAAGTTGAGATGCAAACTTACTTAGGAAAAAAATTATATGAAAATAACAAATTTCATGTGTGTGTGCACTAAAGGACAAAAATTGAAATGTTTTGTCCTTTAGTGCACATGCACCTGAAATTTGTTATTTTTGTATGAATTTTACTAGTTTGAGTTTGCATCTCAACTTTTGCATGTGAGTACTTATTGGTATGTAGTATGGGTGTGCTAAATTTCAGAATTTTTAAAACTTTCTAGATGTAACTTTTTGAATTGGTTTCCATATTTCCACCTAGTATGTGATTTCCACCGTATATTTTCCCGAGTAGTTACGCCCTCGTCCTACACACACTAGCGAGCGGCGGCTAGCGTAGGTAACGGGTAAAAATCAACCCGTTTGTACCAGGCTGAATACGCATATATACGCCGAGAAAATCAGCCTATAATATTTGCGTGGAAAGCGGATCTGCCGCCTCACATCTTTGCGTGACGGGCGGGCGGCTGATGGATTTCTCCTAACGGCGGCGACGGAGAGCCTCCTCCCTGCGACGTTGATGGGCGCGCGGGCGCCTCCACCACTGGCGAGCACCACGCAGGGGCGCGGCGGCACGCCCTCTCCACCTGGCGAGCGGCGCCACGCACCTAGCGTTTGGTTCGGAGGGTCGACCGGGTTGAAATGGGTTCGACCTGGATGGACCCATGTTTGGATTGAGGTTGAGGGGAACGAGGTCGACCCGGTCGGCATATTCGTCCGATCGCGGGTTCCCGGATTCCTCAAATTTGGGCGGATCATTCGACCCGGGCGGACGCCGTCTTCTCCGTCTTCTTCTTCCCACGCAAAAATTTCCTCCGTCGATGTCGGGGCCGACGGCATGGCCGGGACGACGGCTTCGCTAGTGCACAGGCCGAGGGCGACGCGGCAGCTTCGTCGCCTTACCGTGCAGCGGAGGCGACGGCGCGCAGAGAGCTAGGCCTACGACGCCGAAGGGCGCAGAAATTTTCCTCCGCCATGGTCGGGCCGCAGCAGCCGCGGCGCGGGACGGGTGGCGCGCGCGGCGGGCGCCGACCGCCGGAGCGCTTTTGAGAGCGGCAGCGCTCGGGTAGGTCGGCTCGACGCAGCCTTGGCGCCGCGTCGGGCGAAGCCCGCCCGGCGGGCATCCCCCGAGCCGCGCGGGCCGGGCGTCGGGCGCGGTGCGAAGCGTGGGAGCGAGATGGCGGCGGTTGTTGCGGAGGAAGCCACGCCGATGATGCGGGAGCAGACGGCGAGATCGCAGGTGCCGCCGAATTATTTTTTATGAAGTCGGGTGCCGCTCGATTTGGAGGAAGAAGAAGGGAAGGGGAAAAAAGAGGCCGATGGTGGGGTCCATCAATTGCTGCAGTTTGACGGTGTTAAAAATGTCATCCATTCCATCCCTCTCAATCCTTCTAACCAAACAACAAACCGAGTTCAACTCATCCCTACAACCAAACACGATACGGGTTTATTTCATCCCTCAAACCGGGTTGGACCCAACCCAACCCATATGGTTCCCAAACCAAACACAGCCGCAGTGTCCGTGGCGACCCCGGCCATCCTCCACCCATCTGTTCCTTCATAGCACGCAATCCCCGACGCCGCCTGCATCATGTGCCAGATCATGTGTCGCGCCACCGCTTGAGACCCGGCGCCGCCTGCATTCTCTCCGACATCGTCCCGCTGCTCGAGATCTCCACGCACACACGGCTGTCTGCTGCACCAACCCCGCCAGGCAGATCGCGTGATGCGTGTTTGGTTTGAAGCCTCCCAGGCAGAGGTCACGCCAGGCAACGATCTTGACCCTAGGCGGTGAAAATCGGACGCCCGAGATATCTGCTGCGCCAGGCAAGTTTGCCAGACCGCAAACCAAACAGGGAGTCCCAGCAATCCAGGTCTCGGCGGATATGACGACAAGTCCAAAGATCGAGAAACGTCGTCTGTGCATGCATATCCGAACATAGTTTCGAGTGCGATGCATGGCCATGATCTATCATTTTGTATTAATCTTCTGTTTGCTTCTCTACTTTCTATGTGTGGCTCAGTTCATTTTCTTATAATAAGTAATCTAAATTGATCTCATACATTTTTTTTTTTTTTCTTTCCACAGGCATCATGTGCCCGATCTGATGTGATCGATCCCTGCAGAATTTGTTGTGTTACCTTCTTAGATCAGTAAGAGTTTACGGTGCCTGGCCACTCGTCAGATTTGGATGTAGTATTTTGCATATAATTGCGCACGACTATTATCATGTGCGAAGGTGTATCTGTATATGAGTTTTAGCATTTTCCTTGGTCTCCGTATACCCTGTCAATATATCCCTAGCCAAAAAGTATGTGGTCATACTCTTTTATCAAAAATGTATGTGCACATACGTAGGTATGTACTCATACTCTTTATATATATAAAAAAGTATGTACACATACACCCCACGAACAACGTATGTATTTTTAATGGCCTTGCTGTACGTGTATGTCCACATACTCTAAAAGTATGAACTTATACTACTGTACATATATATGGACAAACGGCCTACCATGTATCCACACATACTATACCTTTTAAAAATTATTCTATAAATTGTATGTATGCATACTCTATTCCCAAAAAGTACAAACAGATACTTCCATTTAAAAAGTATGTACACATACTTCCTTTCAAAAAGTATGTACGGTGGCCCTGATAGGTTTGTCACGGCAATTCTGTAGCCATCGAGACATAATAATTAATAAAAACAGAGTATGAACGCATACTACCGTATATCAGTTTAAACTATCGCGTCATCACCAGCTGAGATCTAGGAGGAGATAAGTTCCATGCATGCATGCATGCGTTTTGAAAAGGTGCGACCGTGAGAAGCACCTGGCTAATGGATCCTGCTATTGCTGCCTTCAAACCCGAATAGAGGAGAGTGTAATTCTTTGCAGGTGTATATAAAATACACCCTATATATATATATATATATAAAATACACCCTGGGTGCATTCCGTGTATAGAATGCACCCAGGTCCCTGCTGACACGCTAGGTGCACCTGGTCCGAGCCAGCCCGACGCGCGCACCCGCGCACCAGGCGCTGCCCCCGTCCAAACAAAAATCCCCAGGCGCTGCCCCCGTCCAAAATCCACTTCCGAAATCGCCGATCCGGAGCACCGCGGACGTGTGGTCCCGACCACCACACGACACACCCGGCGAGCGTCGCCTCCGTCAAAAGCCCGCCACACCAAGGCCCCGCCCCCGCCGCAGCATCTCCGTCCGTCGCCACTGCCCCGGCCCCGCAGCGCCTCCCTCCCAGTGGGCAGCTCCTCCTCGACCTCGACCTCGCCGTCCTCGCTGCCTGACCCAGGACGGACGCGCTCTGCTCGCTCGGTGGATCAGCGACCCATCGGCGGAGGCCGCGCCGTCCTTCCACCGCGAGGACCCTGGTCCCTGGGGAATGAGCTTCGAAGGGGAAGCACTACGCCCGGGACGGTAGTATTTGCTTGAGCACTTGCGCCCGACCACATCTCCACCCGATCCCCAATCCTCGGTTCAATTTTGCCCTTTCCTTGACCACTTCAGGGTGCGGCGGCGAGTCTGTAGCGGTTGTCAGGGTGCCGCCTCCCTTCCCTCGGCGCCACCCCTGCCACGGCGGCGGCCACGGCCTCACGGTACGTGTCAGAGTTCAGATTCCGGGAGTTCCAGATCCGGGGCACCACCACGCACTGGATTCCATTGCGGCGCTGTGGTCACGAGGCGTCGACCTGGACCGGACGCAGCGGGACGGCGTGGACGCGACGGCGGCGTTCGGCCCGCGGCTGCGCAAGTGGGTGCGTGCGTGGGTGGGGCACGGCCGCGCCAGCGTCGTCACGACCTGGGGCTTCCGACCACATCTCATCCACACGGTCCAGAAGCGGGGAGAGTGCAAGCACTGCTGCCGCAGATGCAGGCCAGTGCATCGGATAGTAGAGACCGACGATCTGCAGCAGATGCCGCACTTGCAGGATCCTGATTGAGACTAGAGTGTGTCCGCGGAGCCTTGCTTGTCTAGGTAAGAGGATGCTTTTTAAGCACATCATGCTTTAAGTTGTACTAACTCATTTGCTTATCTATCGGTTTCATCTTTTCTAGAATGCACACAATACGGAGTACACCATAGAATTTTCGATTTTTCAGTAATTATGTGAGCTTTTTTTTGTTTGAGTATCAGGTTACTTTCAACAGTACAATTGGTTCTTCTGTTTAGTACAAACGTATCAGGTTACGTCGCGGCATGATGAAGAAGAACCACAGCGTACCGGTGCAGCGTCGTGACTGTCCCCAGGCCCCCGACCAACCGCGTCTCCGTCCACCAACGCCTTGGTCCGAAGGCACAGCGCGGTCGGTTGGCGCCGTGGCGCGTCCCGTCCACCTCCGGCTAGGGCCCCACCGCCGCGCCCCCCCAGACCGCCACGGTGTGGGGAGGTCCTCCCGCAGCGGCGGTCGCGGGCCTCCGACCACCGCCGACCGCACCGCCCGCGGCCCGCCCCGCCCGAGCTAGTCGGCCGTTGCTTCAATTGCCTCTCCAACGGGCATGTCCGTCGCGCTCGCACCTCTCCGTCAGCGTTGCTACTACTCGCTGCCTGCGAGGGGCATCGAACGCACGCCGTCGCCCGCCCGTGAAGGTCCCCGGTATCGGGGCCGGTGCGACCGCTTGGCCTCGATGCCGCGAGCCCTCCAGGCCTCCCGCCCAGGCTGGATCGCGGCCACGGTGGTCGGCGGCCGACAGCGATTCCGACCCCACCCGCGCCACTGGCCACCACCGCCGCCCGGGTGGAGCCTCCGCCGAGTGCGCCGACGATTTGGAGATGTACCGGGATGGGCCCGCAGCGGCGGCCGTGTGGCCTCCGCCGCTCACACTTGTGCCGGACGAGGGGCCCCGCACGGTTAGAGTGGACCCAATGCTTTCGATGAGCTCGCGGCCTCCCTCATCGTGCGCCCACCTTCCTTGGCGGACCGGGGAAGTGCCGGCGACCCCCTCGTCGTCGTCGCGCATGGATCGGCTCAGCCACCGTTGCCATGGTTATGGGGATGCTCGCGATGAGGTCGCCGACGGGGGGTACTCGCCAGTTGGCTCTCGTTGCGGTTCCGTTGCAAGCGGTCTGCCTCGGCCGCCATCGGGCGGCGGCGGTCGGGGGATCGTTGTTCACTTGGAGCCGCCCTCGTCTTGCGATGCCGGCGTTATCGCCGCCTCGCAGCCGTGAGGTGTCTTTGCGCAGAGATTGAGGACGGGTGTGTGTACCGCTAGCCACGCCAATCCTCAAGTCGGGACGGCGCCGCACCGGTCGCGCGACTCCGGCCTCTACCCACACCCTCCCGCGCGGCGCTTCGGTCACGCCGCGGCCGAGGGCGGCTAACGGCGACTGCAGCCCGTAACCTCTTGCTTCGAAGCCGGGCGTGGAAGTGGAGGCGGTGAGGCTCTCGGGCGCCATTGAAGACAAGGTCAGCACCGTCTTCGAGGAGGGAATGCCGCCGGCCAGGCGGCGCCGTTTGAGATCCTTCTCAATGGAGCGTTCGACCCTCGCACTCACGGACCTCAACACCGAGGGCTGGGTGAGGGAGATCGCCTAACCCTCCTTGCGTCCGGTTGCTTTGTTGCAAATTTGTCCAAATGTAATCCCTTCATTTGTATCCATTAGTTGCTAGGTGTCGCCCGTAACTTGTTTGGTTACCGTTGCATCTTGTTGTTTGAACTTTACTACGCTTAATGAAAAACGCCAAGAACGGCGTGGTCTAAAAAAAAAAAAAAAGTACAAGAAGCCATAGCATTGCACACACAATAGTGCTTTTTATAACAATAACTAGATTATTGTTCCAACTACAATGATAATGGTGTGGTTGCAATCAGTTTGTAGTGTAGATGTAATTGGTTTATTTCCCTAGTTGCAATTGAATGAAGCAATCAGTTGCATTTGCGGCCGCATGTGCATAGATTTTGTGTATTTTGTAATTATGTTATTATTATTCTATTGTCAACTGGAGTACACACGACCAGGTCCAAGTGCTGAGTAATGGGAGATGTTTATGCAAGGATGTAGCAGGACCCATGGAGAGTTGGTTGTGATTTTCTCACATTATTTCTCACATATTTTGAATTAGTTAATTTTCCTCAAAAAAGTATTAGTTAATGCTATGAATGCAGCTTGAAAAATAGACCCTTTTCTTGTTATTTTAGGTTATCATCTTAGTTGTAACGGGCTATTTACCCTTGTTGCAATTGGAGTATCTAGTTAAATGCAATTGGTCTATTTTTTCACATTAGTAATTATCATCCAACCATCTTTGCTAGAAGGGATGCAGACAGGGAATAGCTTTGTAGATGGTCCCACAGATCATTATGAAGTTTTTTCACAACCTGACCTGGATTGGAATCTGTATCAATCCTGAAGATCAATACACACTTTTGTTCAATAAAATACCTGATCGCAACCCTGGTGTATCAAAGTCATTCATTCTTCTTGTACAGCTATGTAGATTAACTCTTATCTCCTTAGATATGTATTTTTTTGTCGGATATGACAGGGAAGATACAGTTTTGATGATGAACATGGTCTATCTAAAACTTACTTTGAATTTTATATACATGTAGTCATCTTTTTTGTTGATAATCTAAGGTCCTATAACCAGAAGATGTCATATTTATGCATCCTTGTGTTTTAGATTTCCTATTATATAATTGGTGCAGACCAGAAGAGATAATTTATATGGTTGAGATAAGGAAAATTTGCTACTGTTCAGGGTGACTCAATGAAGCTACAGGCTATATGTACTCATGGGATGCTAGTGATCTATAAGTTGCTTCCTTCTACAAGTGATTACTGATTAGTGCTGCTGAAATTACTGAATGCATTATCGTACTCCATCAAAATACTGAAGCTGAATCAAACATGCAGGCACACTCAGCCATGAGCAACCAGTACACCTTCCCGACAGCCCATATACCTTCCTGAAGAGCTCAAGCAAGCGACGACACCAGCTAGGCGGCGGGCTGGACATGGCTCCTGGCCTGCGCAACCAAATAGAAGTAAATTTTGGATTTGGGATATTCTGCTCCCCCGCACTGTATGTCTGAATGCGATGGAGATGGACGAGTGGCCGTTGTTGCTGTTAGGAAGGTGGCCGGATAGGGCCGCTGGTCGAGTGGGTTGATGCAGGATGCTACTCTTATATGCTACTGAAAGGCTTACTACTTTGAAACACTATCACTGAATGCCGGAAACTATCGATGAATAAGATGCTCAGCACTGAATGCTACTGAAAGAACGAAGAGGCACTTGGGAAAAACAAAGAAAGGTACTGCATAGAGGAAATGTGAAAGCCAAAATCATAATATTTTGTTTCTTTTGATCGTGTAACTACTGGCATTTCTTTACTGAATGCTACTGAAAGTTAAAAAAAAAGAAGGTACTACATGGAGCAAACATGAAGGACAACTGCTTAATACAAGGCTTTTAGAGCCGCGGTTGTGGATTAAAAAAAATGGGACATTGACCAAATACTGAATATTACTTAGGACGAGACAAGTTGCAATTGAAATGTTCTTTTACAAAATGGGGATATGTGTGCATGAATTTTCTTTCTTTTTTTCTGTCAAGAAGGTTTTCTTTATTTTTTAGTTGGCTTCTTACTTCATTCTCAATTAATCAGTGTATAACTCCAAGTTGTAACCAAAACACATACCATGTTGCAAACATAACACACAACGGGTTGTAATTGGATCGCTTGCAGTGTTGCAACTGGACTACTATATTATTATCTTAGTTGCAACTATATTATTATTTTAGTTGTAATTGGGCTATCATCGTATTTGTAAATGGTTTTTACTTTATTATATTAGTTGTAACTGGACTACTTTCCTAGTTGCATTTGGATGCCACGACCATTTATAATTACTCTAGTTGTAACAGCACTCGTGCTACTGTTGTGATTTTGTGATGGTGTGTGTGCATGGGGTAATATATTTTGCAATTACTCGTTGTAAATGGATCTGTGCTCCAGTTGTAACTAGATATGTGCTCATGTTGCAAACTTGTATATATTTACCCCATCTTATTTGGTTATCCTATATTTTTTTTTTTTGCTATTGATTTTTTTTTTATTTCTTCCAATTGTGTCACTTGCGGTGTTGCAACCTGGAGACACTCCATTGTTGCAAATGATAATTTACCGACCCTTTTTTGTGTGTTTGCAAATGGTGGTCATCAATATGTTGCAATTGTGTCACTTGCGGTGTTGCAACCGGAGACAATCCATTGCCGCAAATGGTAACTTACCGGTACCGTGGGGTGTTGCAAACCGTGGTAATCAACCCGTTGCAATTGGCTATCAACTAGGTTGCAATTTGCATTTTTGTGTTGCAACAAGTTTTTTTTGCAAATACTTGATTGAGACTTACCAAGGAGGAAAGATTTGTAAAAACAGAAATGGAGCATGTTGCAATCGTGTAATTTTTGTTGTTGCAATTGTGGACACTCTAATGTTGCAAATGAAGTTTTTACCGGCGTTGTAAATGGTTGTTAACCGCATTGCAATCGTTTGACTTGTGGGTTGCAACTTGAGACACTCTTTGTCGCAAACGGTATTTTACCCGCATTTGTGTAACTATGGGTCGTCACCATGTTGCAAATGACTATTGACCATGTTGTTAAGCATGCCCCCCTCGCAGGCAAGGTTTTCGAGAGACACTTTTTAATGGCGTTTGTCGAGTTTTTGGGTTCATGGCGGTTGCCGAGTTTACGATTTATAGTGTTTGTTGAGTTTAGGGTTCATGGCGTTTTTGTCGAAGTTTAGGGTTGTTAGCGTTTTACCGAAGTTTAGGGTTCATGGCGTTATAATAATTTCATCGCCCTTTTTGTGTGTCCGCAATAGTGGTCATCAACATGTTGCAATTGTGTCACTTTTCGGTGTTGCAACCGGAGACGATCTATTGTTGCAAATGGTAACTTAGCGTACCGTGGGTTGTTGCAACTGTTGTCAATTGTTTGCTTTGTTAGGACAACACCCTTCTCTTGTCTATTGTTACTCCAAAAAAAAAATTGTCTATTTTTTCTTGTTTTCGCCCCAGAGGACAGCTCCCTATCTTGTCTCTGTTTTTCCATAGAAAAGAATTGTCTATTGTCAGTTGTTTCTTGTGCTAGGACAGGACCCTGTCTTGTCTATTGTTATTCCATAGAAAAAAATTGTCTATTATTCCTTTGTTTGCTGTTCCAGGACAGCTCCCTATCTTGTCTCTGTTTTTCCATAGAAAAGAATTGTCTATTGTCAGTTGTTTCTTGTGCTAGGACAGGACCCTATCTTGTCTATTGTTATTCCATAGAAAAAAAATTGTCTATTATTCCTTTGTTTGCTGTTCCAGGACAGCTCCCTATCTTGTCTCTGTTTTTCCATAGAAAAGAATTGCCTATTGTGAGTTGTTTCTTGTGCTAGGACATGACCCTGTCTTGTCTATTGTTTTTCCATAGAAAAAAATTGTCTTTTTGTGAGTTGTTTCTTGTGCTAGGACAGGACCCTGTCTTGTCTAATGTTGATGTTTTCATTTGTCTAACCGTATTAGGTTACAATTGCATCAGGTCTAGTTGCATTGGATCAAATTTGTTTGAATTAGCTAGTTCCGTCAAGTTGCAATGAGTATGATGTTATAGTTACGATTGGTCTAGTCTCGCAGTTGCAATGGGTAGAGTACAAATATAGGGTGCATAAAATACACGTTGTTCACTAACTAGACTTGCAATTAGGTTGTAACTAGTTGCATGTAGTAGCAACAAGCGCTATGGTTGCATGTAACTAGGTTGTAAGTAGCTAGGCTTGCAACTAGGTTGTAAAAAAATATGTTCTAAGTGGTTACAACAAGCGCGCTAAGTATGCTACAGATCAAGTTGTAATTGTGTTGTAGTCACGATCGTAACTCATAGTACGGTGAAGTTGCAATTACGTACTTTCGAAAAAAAGTTTGTCAAATATAGTCATGTTGGATCTCATTTTGTTAAGCACATTTTTTTTTCAACAACCGGTGCAAACGGATCTAAAATTGGAGCTACGGTTTAGAAGATATTGTATTTTTTTCGATCCGAAACAAAAAAGATTCCCCGCATGCGGGATGGGCAGTGGAGAGAGATTAGCTAGCGTGTCCGTAGGTGGTTGTAATTAGAACACGCACGGTGTTGCAAATAGAATACAATACTTGTTGTAATTGGTGCCCGATGACCACTGCGGAAAGGGGGGGAGGCCGGGAACTAGCCGCTTGAATGAGTTGGGGGAGGTAGAGAGGCGGGCCTATTGTCAATTTGACAGAAAGCAAACATGGTAGGAGGAGGCGTTGAGACAGGTTGGGTGATATATATATATATATATATATATATATATATATTAAATACAACCCAAATCTCTTTTGCAATAACTTTTGAGAGATATATAAAAGTAATGGAGCTTACGTAAGACATTGGCTAGAAATGGATGAGTGGATGGGTGTAGGGAATATTTTTGGTTGCTCTATCCCGTGATAGGAGTAGAACATTTTTAGTGTATATAGTGAATGCATAATGGGTGTTTTTGGTGGATGCGTACTTCCGGGTTGGAAATAGCATATGAATGAGTGGAGTCGAGTGGAGTGGAGTGTACATGATCAGCATGACAAGTTTCTAAGGGTCGACAAAGATTGAACAAACTCAACGCAAAAAGTAAGCAGCCCATATATATGTCAAAAGGTTTTCCTAACTGGGAGCATGTATATATGGCTGTGGTAGGAGGTTCAACACTTTGTCACACAGGAACTTATCATGTGCATTTTTAAATTTTCAAAATAAATCTCCGTAAATCTAGCATCACTAGGAGTAAGATTAATAGCAAACTCGGACTCTCATATATCATATCCGTCAATTACCTAGACTTTAGAGCAAGCAATTTGCAACCCACAGGTTTGATTCAAAGTAAGTCTCAAGTCAAAGCAGTTTTGCATTTAAGGCTCAAGAGAAATTAAGCTTGAAAGCTAGGTAATCTGAAAAGGAATTACGGCGGAGCAACTATTCATCATTTCCATACATGAGATTTAGCTTCGAGAGATCATTTTATGTTGGTGGAAAAAAAACCTCTCGTACACTCCTATTTATTTATTTATTCCCACACTCTAAAGATCACACTCTACTAAAGACTCTTTAAACGTCTTTATGAACTAGACTCTTAGCAAACTAAGCAAAACCAAAATATTAGCTAATAATAATAACATAGTAGGGATACTTATCGTGATAACCGGGGTGCTCTCCCCAATTTGGATTGAAGTGTCGGGTTTGTTGATGTGGAAGTTGAGGTAGATAGTGACGATGAAGTCGGCCTATCATGTCTCTCTCCCTTTGAATCTGCTTAGAACTCAAATAGACAACAAAGCTAGTGGAACTTGATTAAGCGTTAGTGGTTAGCCACATAGACCTCATGTGTCTAAAGATTTTCAAGATGGATCATGATTATTCCGGATAGAACTTCAGCAAGATTTCTCTTCTAAATGTTTTTGAAGTTTTATAATTTTATATGCATGCAAAGAACTATGATGTGAATGCAGCTAGATGAATGCATAATTATTTTTATGCCACCACGGTGAATATCCTTATGGGTTGTTACACGCCACAAGATTATTCACATGGGGCTTGAGAATTTTTTAATGCAATGCTAATGCAAAAATTTAAATATGCTAAAGGAAAATGATTATGCAATGCAAGGAAATAAATATGCTATGCATGATAACTACCGATCTTACCTTCCGGCGAGGGTTCGGTGTTTTAAGTCCTCGAACAAGACTTCTTACCTTACTCACTCCTCAAGTGCATCATCCGATCTTGGTGGTCGCGTCTCCGAGATAATGATCTCTAAGGATGGCATCACCCATGTTGCTTGCTTGTTCCATGGTTTGAAGTGAAATTTTGACGGTGGAAGGGGCAACATCTTGTTTAGTGTGCGTACTTTTATGGGTTCGAGGACATTTTCTCATAGAATTTTGGAGGAATGACATACTCCTCCACGTTGTGCTCGAAGTATGTCCTCGCTTGCAAAGACAAGGTAGAGATCAAGTGCATGGGCCCCTGTTGGTGGGAAAACACCAAATGTAACCAAAAACTTTATTCATTCTTCTCTAACCTTAGGCACATTAAACAAGGCAGAGTTAATGTTTAACTGTTTCATTCATTTATGATGAGGGTGATAAGATCAAGAGATTATGTCACGCCCCACTTTCAATGGGTCGTTAATCACACGTGTTTGCGCGGGGATCACGCCACAAACACGCCTGTTAGTACGATTAATGGTAAGCGTAATTAATAGCAAACCGAGCTATAGAAATATAGGATAGAAAGGGCTTACAAATTGGCGACGAAGGGTCACCATGTCGGGTTGCAATATCGAGTTGGCCAACCGAGAAGCGGTGGATTAACTATGACACCGCCCGTACTCCACAAGCGGACTTGTGCATGGATGAAATCACGGGCTTCAACGTCCTTCTCCTAAACACCTCTCGAACTCCTACGATACGCTATCCTCTACCTCGTCATCGATCTTACCTTCACATGTGCCGATATCTGTAAAAAATAGAGGGGTGAGTACAAACGTACTCAGCAAGTCCCAACCAGGGGTTGTAATTATTAAGGGTTTGGGCCCTAGCGAGTCTCTAAAAATCGCTCTCGCTAGTTCCGGTTTATCTCATGTCATCACATTTGTCATGACACCACATGTTAGTCATCATCAAAATGTATATCTAATCATAGATGTTCGTCCTAGCACTTGCCCATTCCAAGGGCGTGGCTATTCGAATAGATTCAATTAACTCTCGCAGAGGTTGTACACTTTTCCCCACACGAGGGGCCATCTTCTCCCACGCACGATCGGGTCAAAGGTGGTCCCACGAGATTCCGTACCCGCTTGGATGCCTCCTAGGTATATCGGTATAATCTTTACCACGACTTCTCGGGGGTTGGAAGGATAACACGCCACCCTAAGATGACGCATCATCCTAGACAATACGGTGATACCAAATCACCCGGCTTTACTGTGTAATACCTTATTACCCAACCTATACGGTCAACACCACTCTCAATCATCAATATGTGCCTCTAGCACCTGCGCCATCGCGCCCAAACACTTCGTGGAAGACCACTCGGCATCCCGCCTAACCGGACCATGGGGCCACTCTCCCCATGTCCGCTCCCAATAGGTCGTTTGCCTACTCCGGCCACCTTGGCTCCAATTATACCTCAACCCAACGGGGTGTGGAATCAAGCCGTCCCATCTCAGCGTGTGGCTGTACAAAATATTATACTAGGTAGAAGGTCTATGAATCGGTCCTTAGGGAGGCGAGTATCTCTCCGCAGAACCCCTCGCGGCGATTCCCGACGTGGTATTTAGGCTCTACCGGGACTACCACTACTCACCTCTTTGGTTGGTTAGGGTTCATTAGGCAATCTCATGTTTCTCTTGCTTACAACGTATGGCGTAGATAACGTGGATGATTACGTCATCCCGCTTAGCTCCCTAGCTACGTTATCGCTCATACCACTATTTACTAATCCGATTATCATATCATCATTATATTAATTAAGGTCATGATTAGGGGGGTAAGGACTTGCCTGGGAGGTTCTTACGATTCGCACGGCGTCGAACGTCTCTAGCTTCACTTCGGACGGAAGCTCCTAATCGGTCGTCGTGAATCGCCGCGATCAAGCAGTAAACCTAGCTCGAACTTCGACATATAAAACAAGCATAGAACATTATGGTGGCAATGGGTTAGATGCATAGAGCTAGATTTTAGATGAATTATGGAAGTCATTTCACTTGAAAACGGAGTTAGTATGCATGAGATATGGATTTTATAATATTGATCCCTAATTAAATCATTAGGGTAATATTATAATATAATTTTATCATGTAATAATATTAGAACTAATTACATGATAAAAATTCTATAAATCAAATAATGAATTTACAATTTTTCTCGGGAATTTTTTTCGATACCGGAATGGTATTTATAAACATCCGTGTACAAATACCGTAGTTGTGGCAATTTACGAGTGTGTACACAACAAGGCATCTACACACGTGGGTGCCACGTGGGTCCACGTGGGACGCCCACGGTGGCGGCCCACGCAGGCGCACGTGTGTTACGATGATCCGCGGTGGCACGGGGGCGGCGTCGGGACGGAGGAAGCGGAAGGCGGCGTGGCGCCCCCTTATTGGCTCCGTCGACGGCGTTACGTCGTCCAACGGCGGCGTCGGGCTGGGGACGGGGGGGATCTCCACCCGTCGGCACCGGTCGGGCGGCGCCGCGGCGTCTGCCGAATCGGGCATCCCTTGGCCGGGTTCGTCGTGAGAGCGTCGTAGGGACCGCCTTGTCATCCCGGTCTCGTTGCCCGACACCACGACGGTGAGGAGGAGGTCTTCTCCCTCGGCGGCGGGCTGGGCGGAGTTGGGGCGGCGGGTGCTCGGGGATGGCTCCACTGCGTGCCAAACGAGAGGGAAGGAGCCGGAATCGAAAGGGAGGGGATGGGTGACCTTATGGACTCACCGGTTTGTCCTTGACGCCACGAAATCGACCGAACGCCTTGACCTAGTCATGGCGGCGGCGGCCGGACCGATTTGGGGAAAGTTTGGATTCCTCGCCTGGGAGGAGGGGGAGAGAGGAGCGATGGCGAGCACCGTGTGTTCCACGCTAGGGGCGGAGCTCGGGGAGTCGAATGGCTCGACCGATTAAGCTCCCGAGCGGTGCTATTTATAGGCGGCGGCGGCGATGTCGGCGGGCGAGATATTTTCAGCGGCGCCGATCTTTTCCGGCAGCCCCGGTGTAGTCGTGGACCTCCGGCTAGTGCTCGTCGTTGTCTCGTCCTCGGTCGTCCCGTCCCATCACCGGTGAGGCCGCCTGTTCCTCGGGTGGCGCCTTCAAGCCCGGCGGGAGGTTAGTGAGCTCCACTGTGCCTCGGTCTCCGTCGTCGGCACCGGCTAGGCTAGCCTGCTCGTCCGGGCTGCCCGACTTTCCCCCCAGGCGGGCGGCCGGGCGGCTCTCGGCGGCATCCCCTTGATGGTGGCTGCGGCCTCACCGTCCCCGTTGACGACGAGATGGGAGGCGTTAAGCTGGCGGCGGCGGCTCCCCGAGGAGGTCACCGCGTGTCCCGATCGTCGGTCTCCTCGTCGTGGCGATCCCGGGAAATGAAGCGGGCCGCGATGTCGCCGCCGCCCACGCGTTCGGGCGTGTTGGAGAAGAAGGGTTGCGGGCCCATTTGTCGGCGAGGGAAGAGAGGGAGAGGTGGGCCTCGGGTGCCAGCCGGGTTGGGCCAACTGTGGCTGGTCTCGCCGCCGGGGGCTCGCTCGCGATGTGGAGGAAGGGAAGGGAAGCGGAGGGCCGGTTGGGCCGGGCCAGAGGGGAAGGAAGGAGGAAGTGAGCCCGAGAGCTCCTTCGAATTCTATTTCCTTTCCCTTTTTATTTCTCCTTTCTCCTTTATTCTTTCTCTCTCCCTTTTCCTCCTATGTGTGTAAATATATTTATTATAAACATTTGCACAAGTACTCATTTAAACCTTCCTATGATTCATACTCATGAAAATGTTTATTCACTTGTACTTGCATAAATGTTTTATATATATTTAAGCACACATGCTTTCCCCGAGCCCTCGTGATTTCATGTGTACCATATATTTTATAACTATTTATACAAGCACACTTATATTCCCGTGATTTTTATTGTCGAGAATAATTATTTACCGTGCTCATAAAAATATTCAATATATTTGGTACACACGAGTTTCGTATTTTATTCCCAGAGAAAATTGTAAATCATTCTCATGCAATATTAAACTTCCATAACTAAAATCTAGAACTTACCTTGCACCTTTGGTCACCATAAAGCTCGACAACAAACAAGATTTCCTATTTTCTATATGGTGAGAGTTTGATATGCAGTTTTTTAAAAACAGGGTTTTGGTTTAGCGGAAAATAAATCAAGTTTTAGTTGTAATTAGAAAAAGTTCAAATTTTTAGTGAATTTTAAAATGATGCAAAAACACGGGTGTTCTGATTAAGCATCAACGATTTAATGATTATAACTATCTTCCAAAAACAGAATGAGCAACATTTTAGCTTACATGGTTAGGGATTATGAGATCAAGAGAGCGATGTTTAGGAACAAAGAACTAAACATGAGAAGCTAAGGGATGGATAAGGTTAGGTTTTGACTCCAACATGTTTGATTCTTTATTTATGAGCATGCCATAATTAGGGAAAAGCTTAGTTAATAATAGCTTACCTCAAGATGTTACCTTTTATTAGAGTGTGATGGCACAAAGTAACAACTTGTGGTGGTTCTTTTCCTCCGCTTAGAGCTTTCCTCAATTGGCTTCTTGTATATCTTGCTCCTAACTTGTCTCCTTTATTGCATCATCCTTTCTTTCTTCTCCTTTGAATTGTGCTAGGACCTTTTTTTGCTCCTCTCATGGTTTTATTCTGCGTCATTAGTGGACGACACATACCCGAAGGAGTATACAAGTAATAACGAGGATAGTATTGTCACGGGGCTAAAGGTCACTTTCTATGCTACGTAAAAAGTTTGGTTGAAGATTTTACCATAGATCATTTATCACATGTTTCAGTATTCACCTTGCTTTTCTAAAGGAATGATTTTATGAAACCTTAAGTTTGATTTTCATGCATCGAAATCTTTCGAACTTGTACAAAAGAGTAATAGTGAATAGAGAGTTTGCAAACCAGGCGTTTAGAGTGATGGGGGCATGTGAGGAGGAAGAACACGATTGGATTATCCTTGGTAAAGTTGGTCTTTCCTCTTTCATATGCTAATCACCCTTGAGTTCATCCTTAAGCAAGTGCTTTTGTTTGTAGACTCTGTTTGTGGCACTCCTCTTCTTTCTCTTGCTTCATCTCTAATGTGAGTTTATCTCGGGACTTCCCCAAGCTTGTTTGAAATCTTTTCTTTTCAAGCAGGGGTTAGTCTAACAGAATATACCAATGTCTACACAAGTAATATTTAGTTCAATAACCAAACTAGACTCCATGTCTAATTTAATTAAGGAAGGCATTTTAACCTAAGCACCATGCTTAATTTAAAAGCCTTTGGAAACACACTATTTTGCGCTTATAGCAAAGTATTCCAAACCAAAGCATACTATGGTAAACAAAGGGTAGCATGAAGGCATTATAGGGATTTACTCAAATGAAGATGAAATAGTGTAGCAGCTTGAGCATGTCTTAAAGGTAGAGACAACCAAGATAAGGTAGCAACATAGCAACATGATAATTGATTAGACATACCTTTACATTGTCATCCTTCGTTCTTTTTGCTCTTGACTGAAATGATTAGTAACAAAAATACCCGAAGGAGTATTCTCATAATTATATCTCTATGCTCACTACACAAAGGAGTGTTATAGCAAAAGATCTATACTTATATTACTTCCCTGGAATGCTTGTTTTAGGACAAAAAGCTCATCCTTGGGAAACCTTCAAATATAAGTCAAGATGATAAAGAGGTTTTTCCCTTACATCACCAATCTCAACTTTCAAGCCAATAAGATCAACAACCACCCTTTCTAAATCCTTATGAACAATTATCTCAAGGGGGCTTGAGATCTTGTAGGTGGCAAGATTAGAGATGGCAATTAATTCAAGAGTTTGCTCTCATGGGCAAGGATTGGATAAAATGTTTTAGGAAGTAACTCCTATACTCATGGATGTTCTCCAGCTAATGATAATGCTCTTCTTGGTCTCTATTAGATCCTCCATGATGTCTATACTTGAGATTTATAAGATCATAGGTAGAATCAAGAAAAAAGAACACTAGAGGATTCATTGGGGTCAAGGATGAGGTTAAATATGGTTTTGAATAAGTTATCTAGTCTGAAATAGAAGGGAAGAAGACATGAATGGATTCTAGATAGCTTCGCTCTCCTTCTATGACATCATTAGATATGCCATCCTTGGGCTCCCAATGTCCTTTGTAAGAATAAGGATGCTTTCTAAGAGACTCTTCTCTAAGAGGATTTGGTTTATAGGCACTTAAAGGTCTCCTGTGAAGCTAGAAGTTTGTCTCCCAAAGTCATCACCATAAAAGAATCAAGGGTAGAATTACTTCTTCTCTTGGAGGGGTTTAGAGTATTGATGACTTAGGATTGGTAGCTAAATCAAGGGGTTGGAATGATTATGATCTGGCTATCAAAAACTTCTTCTTTGGTCTAGAGGACGATTCCTTCCCTTCCTTTGGGTGTTCATGAAAAATTCTAAGAAAAGAGATCACACCCGCTGAGTTTGTCAAGACAAACCTTGCTTTAGAAAAGACAAAAAAGTTCCTCCAGAAAACTGCATGATGGTCATGCGAACAACTTTTCTAGGATGAGACCCAAATACATTATCCTTTTCTAAAGGATAGGATTTGGCCCCGAGGTTAACGCGCAGAATTCTCTCCTATAATGGGTTGTTTCATGATCATTTGGATCAACCGTAGACACAGCCCATAGCCAAGGGGTAGGATAGGTTCTAAAGATTCTAGTGGCCTGAAGCTTGTGCTTATGGGTGCAGCATAAGGATAGGTGTGGAATCCGAGGATCCCATAAAGATATAAAAAGAAAAGAAAATATAAAAAGAAAGACTACACTAAAGTATGGTACAAGATTAGTTATACTCAATGTTTTCTCAAAGAACCATTCTCCCCAACAACGGCGTCGAAATGCTTGTTGGTATTTGCTAAAGCCTGAGAAATATAATGTATAATCGCAGTTTAACGGATACCGGTGAGCACTTCACCCAAGAGAGGGTTTTAATATCGAATCCACGGGGAGGATGGTGTGAGGATAAGCGAGGCATATAACTAATCCCTGAGCAGCAATCAAGGACTTGAGAGGATAAAGAGGTAAGAAGATTCCCACGGTTGTCTTGTTCTTACCCTTGTAAGCGATGTTGATATTGTCTTAAGGGGACGTACTCAAAGGAAAACATGGACAAAACATGCAATCCTCCAAAGAATGTGGTCCCCGCTTGGCCTATCCAACGGGATGTGGACTCCAAAGGAATCAATGGTACTGTCACTACCACGAACTACCACGCTCCGGAAGGTAGGGTGCATTCACAAGCAACCTCAGTCTAAGCACCACGCCTAAACCTAAGCCACTCCTCTAATCTATAGATTCCCATAGATTAAAGTACTCAAATAAGAGTTATGAACAATAAGAGCAATAAGAACATTTACTTACTTAAATAAGAAGTTGATCCACTATAGAAGTCTCAGGATCAAGTGCCATGAAGCCTTTGATCCCGGAGGTACAAGCATAGAGGAGTCACCAACAGGTTCGGTGCTTCCCCTTCTTCTCCTCCACCCACTATTTAGCTCTCAAGACTAGATCTAGTCACTCTCTTGGGGTACTACAGATCTAATCTCTCAACTTGATATGCTTTTGCTCTTCAACTCACTCTAGGGCTTCTAGTTCTACATGGTCTTCTAATATAGATTGGAACTAGAGAGGAGAGGTTGTCCTCACATTGGGACACCTCTATGACCAACAGGTCAAGAGATAATGAATAGAATGAATTAGGGTTTAACCCTGGGGTCAGGGGGTCTTCTTATATAGGCCTTGGCGATGAACAGGGACCCTTGGATCAAACCGACCTTCAATAACGGTGTAGATACAACCTCAAGGTCGGTGGTAAACTGACATACGAAGCTGAGGCTGACATGTGACCCCAGCCTGGCGGCCGGCCTAAATCTCCCTGGCGGTCGCCAGGGGATAAGATCACAACATGATCTCCCTTCTCCTGGTGTCTTCTGGTATCTTCTAGAGTGTTTTAGTCCACATTTTGAGTTGAGTTACTTCACGGTTAAGTCTTGTCATCGTATGGGATGTAAACTCTTAGGTTTCTCACCGTTCTTCTCTGCTTTTATCTGTTCAGTCCCTGCAAAGTCATAGAATACCAAAACTTGTGGAAATATATTAGTTAGACCCCTAGACTTATGTTGATATTCATCTTAAGCCCTTATTTCATGTTTAATTGACTAATAATATTATGCTATAACAGGTGTCAACACTGTGCGCTTTGTAATCATTTCAAATGAAAAGAAAAACATGCTAAATTTTTGTCTCGGGTTTTGTTTTTGATTTCCTCTTTGCCTTTGTTGGCGGAGGTTTTGCCGATGCCCCGATGTGGGACAGGACTTGTTTCAAACTTTTGTTTTGGCATATTTGGCCATGTTACCTCAATGCTTGCGCCTTGGGCAGGACTTGTTTTGAGGATTTTTGGGACTGTCGGAGGTCTTAGGAGGTCGCGTCTTTAGGTTAGAATCTCTGCGTTTCTAACCTTAAGAGGTCCTCTCGGGCATTTTGTCGCCATTGTCGAATTACGTGATCTGCGTTGCTAGTCACTTTCGACTTTCTTTGCTTTTGCGTTGGGGGAATTTTCCTCTTTACATTTCGGAGGATTTTACATCAGTCCTGCCTCGTTAAAAACCTCACCTCCGCTAGGAGTTCCCCGTGAGGAAAAAGAGTGCGGGACTTTTTGAAAGCAAGAAATTCTATTTTCCTACCGATGCGAAAAATAAAAAGCTGGCCAACCTCCGCTTATAGATTGCGTAAGCTGGTCTTACAAGTAGTATTTGCGAAGATTGTCGATATTCCAAGTGTGGTCGGAGATGTTGCCTTCGCCATCGACGAGGCGGAAGGCTCTGGCCTTGCCGCCGCTCTTGCGATGAATGGACCATCCTACTTCGCCTGCAGACTTACCGACCGTGGAGGCGTTTGGTTTTCCGCTTGAGGACTAGGTCTCCGTCTTCAATGCTTTTCTTGTGGACCTTGTTGTCTCTCCACTTTTTGGTCCGGTCCACGATACTTGCAAATATTCTCCACGGCTTCGGCCTTGTCTATTCCGAGTCTCCTTACGTAATCTTCGCCCCTCCGCCATTTTTTGTTTGATGACGCGGAGGCTTTTCCGCCGATTCCCTCCGGGAGCATTGCTTCTTCGCCATACATGAGCTTGAATGGAGTGAAACCAGTTGCTCGCGAGGCGGTGGTGTTGTGGGACCAGATTACCCTTGTTAGCTCGTCTGCCCACTTGCCTTTGCGGAGGTTGAACAGGGTTTTAGATATTGCGGAGAAGATTATTCCATTTGCCCTCTCGACTGCTCCGTTAGACTCCGGGTGGTATACAGAGGCGAAGGCTATTTTGGTGCCCATTTGGGTGCGAGAATTCTTTCGAACTTGTCGAATCAAATTGCTTGCCATTGTCAATCGTAATCATTCTAGGTACCCCGAATCTGCAGATTATGTTTTGCCAGTAGAATTTCCTGATTGCTTCTGACGTAATCTTCACCAGTGGTTTGGCCTCTATCCACCTGGTAAAGTACTCGACTGCAATTACTGCGAATCTGTTTCCTCCTTGCGATGTTGGTAGTGGCCCAACTAGGTCAATTCCCCACTTTTGCAAAGGGCCAAGTCGGAGGTATTAATCGTGGTTCTCCGCTGAAGGGTTTCTTTGGTGTGGTGCAAAGTTTTGACAAGCTTCGCAAGTTTGACGATATTCTGGGCGTCTTTGATATGAGTGGGCCAATAGAAGCCTTGCCGTATAGCTTTGGCCGACAGTGCCCTTGGTCCGATGTGGGATCCGCAAACACCAGCGTGTATTTCCTTTAGGAGTTCTACGCCTTCGCTTTGAGAGATGCACTTGAGCATTGGTTGAACGACTCCCCTTTTGAATAGAGAGTCGTCAATCAGAGTGTAATTTCTTGCTCGTGCTGCCATTCTTGTGGCCTCCGCTTCTTCCTCCGGATAGCCGATATTGTTAAGGTTGTCCACAATTGCCTGCCTCCAGTCCTCGCCTTCTACTAGCATTACTGTTTTGAAGGCTTTGTTCAATGTTTTTGTTGCGGGCTTGTGTGATATGTTGTAGAAGGTGTTTTTTGCGGCATGCGGAGGTTGTTTGCCGCTGCTTTGGCCAATGTGTAAAACTTTCGCTATTCTCGTTCCCTTGGAATGAATTTCATTGTGAATCCCGGAACCTTCGCTCTAGTGCTCTGACCACCGCCAAATAGTTTACCAGCTCTGGTTCTCTGGCCATGCACTCTTTTTCTACTTGCCCTGCCACTAGCATTGAATCTGTTCTGACTTCTACAGTCTTTGCTCCATAGGCCTTCGCCTTGGTGAGGCCTAGTATGAGTCCTTCATACTCAGATGTGTTGTTTGTTTGAGAGCACTCCAGTCTTGTAGCAAAATAGGACTTGATTCCAGAGGGTGACATTATGACAGCGGAGGCTCCTGCTCCATGTCTGCCCCAAGCTCCGTCTGTGTACACTGTCCATAGTTGTGAGTCTTGAGCCTGCTGCTCCTATTTGTGCGGTGTCCATTCTGCCACAAAATCTGCCAGTACTTGAGATCGTATTGCAGATCTGTGAACAAACAAGATTTCAAATTGTGAGAGCTCCGCAGCCCATTTTCCAATTCTACCCGAAGTTTCCTTGTTTCTCAAGACCTCCGCTAATGGTTGTGAAGTTGGCACTATCACTTTGTATGAGTGGAAGTAATGCTTTAGTTTCTTGGATGCGGTTAGGAGGGCATATGCTATCTTTTCTATCTTGGTGTAATTGATCTTCGCTCCCGATAGTGCTTCTGAGACATAATATACTGGGAGCTGTATGAGGCGGTTGGCTTCAAGTTTTTCTTGAACTGCCACTGCGCTAATTGCATGGTCGGAGGCTGCGAGGTATAGGAGTAGAGGTTTCTCCTTGTCGGGAACTATTACCGACAACTGGTCTTGTAAGTATTCTTTGAGTTTGGCGAAGGCCACCGCTTGCTCCTTGCCCTAGTGGACTTGCCCACTGCCGCGGAGTGCCTCGAAAAGAATGGGAGGCTTCTCTCGCTGATTTTGATATGAATCATTTAGGGCTGCAATTCTCGCCTTCGTGAGTCTTTGTACTTCTTTCTTTGTTTTGGGTTCGGTCATGTCTCTCGATTGCCTTTGTTTTCTCTGGGTTGGCTTTTACCCCCTCTCGAATCGACGATGTCCCCGAGCACCTTCGGCTCGTTACTCCAAAACGCACTTTTCTGGGTTCCGTTTGAGCCCGGATTTTTTGAGGTTGGCGAAGGTTTCTTGCAGTCCGAAATGTGGTCCTGTTCTTTTTGCTCATGACTATCAAGTCGTTTACGTATGCAATCATGTTTCTTAGTAGTTGCCCTACTAGAACCTTGCCTCGTCATTCGGGCGAAGGTCGCGCCAGCATGTTTCAAGCCCTCTGGCATTCTAACAAAGCAATATGTCCCGAAGGGGGTGGTGAAGCTTGTTTTTCTTCATCTTCTTTTTTCGCCCAAATTTGGTGATACCCCGAGTAGCAATCTAGGAGTGAGAACCTTCGCACCCTACCGCTTTTATCGATGGAGGTGTCTATTTTTGGCAGGGGGAAGTTGTCCTTTTTAGTGGCTTTGTTGAGATCTGTGAAATCTATACACATTCTCATCTTGCCGGAGGTTTTCTTTGGGACTAGAACTACATTTGATAGCCAGTCGGTATACTTGACTTCTCTGATGACTTTGGCGTCGAGCAGCCTCTGGACCTCCGCTTGAGCGGCTAGTATTCTGTCCTCTGACATTTTTTGTTGCGTCTGCTTTTTGGCCTCATGTTAGGGTTGATGTCGAGGATATGCTCAATGGTGTCCCTATCAACACCCTTGAGATCCGCCGTCGACCAGGCGAAGATGTTTTTATCTTTTATCAGAAGCTCCGCTAACTCCTTTTCTTCTTCTGCGGAGAGGTTGGTGCTGATTGTTACTGTGTGATCAGGATCTTCATCTATCCTTATCTTTTTCACTTTTTCCTGCCCCTTCATGCTTGTCTGACCCTTGATCATATCAGGTGGTTTAGGGTCTTCGCTTTTTGCTTGCACGGAGTTAACGTTTCTGTGTGCTCTGTATATGGCTCTTTCTATGTTTCTGGCTTCCTTTTGGCTTCCGTGTATTGTGATAATTCCGTAAAGAGCTGGGATTTTCATACATAAGTAACCCATGTGTATAGCAGCATTGAATTTGTTTGTGAATCCTCTGCCAAATATTGCATTGTATGGCGAGTAGACGTCGACGATGTTGAAGGTTATGTACTCTGTTCTTGTGCTTTCCAGGTTTCCAAAGGATACAGAAGGGTTATTTTTCCCAAATACCGAACTTGCCGCCGCCAAAACCTATGAGAGGTGAGTCCGAAGGTTGCAACTGATTTCTATTGAAGCGCATTTTGTCAAAGGCGTTGGCGAAGATGATGTCGGCGGAGCTTCCGCCGTAGATTAGCACTCTGTTCATTTCCCATGTTGCTATGTTTGTTTTGATCACCATCGCATCCACATGCGGATAACTCTCCGCTTTGAGATCTTCTTCTCGAAAAAGTGATTGGGGTTTTAGACCACTCACCAAATTTGACTGCCGGCCGGACGGCTATATTGTTGACCAAGCGGAGATGATCCCCCTTTTGCCTTTTGGTTTCATACTCCAACGATGAACCTCCGGCAATGGGCATTATCATTCCGATGGTTGAGAGTGGTGTATGAGGGTTGTATTCTCCTGGTTTGGCTCGTTTTTCATGGGAGCGCTGGGTGGGGGCCCCCGCGGAGGTGGCGTGTGTGTATTGGAGGTTTGGCCGTTTCCGCCTGTTTCAGTTGTTGGGGCTGTCCCGCCTCAATGTCGGTTAAATGTTGCCTTGGGTTGGGGTAAGACATGCTGGACTCGGATGAGTAGTTTGGTGTTGGTGTTGGTGGTGGAGGCGAAGGTCTCCATGCTGGTAGGAAATTAGGGTAGTACGCACTTGCGATTGTAGAAGGGTGCACTTGGTTTGACGTGAGGGATGGATAGACCGGGCAATATTGCTGGTGCTGGCTTTGGGTTGGCGGGGGCTCTGAGCGTGGGTAGGTGTAAACATTGTTGACCTCTCTCGTTGGTTGTATTGGGTGGTTGGGTAGGGGTCGATTTGTTTGTCCCTTGTGCACTTTGTCTCTTTTTTTTATTTGGATGACTGGGCAATCTCTTGTAAAATGCCTTTTCTCTTCACCATGCACAGCGTTGAAATTGCTTTCTCGGCTCTCTATTCCAGCCCTTCTGTGGTCCTTTGCCCTGGTACGGTTTCTGGGTGTTAGGGGGTCTTGCTCCTTGAGGATTTTGCTATTGACTAAACTCCGCTGCCTGGTCTAGAGCGAGCACCTGCTGCCCCTGATTCTGTTTATGCGAAGGTTGCAGAGGTTCTGGTTGTTGGTTCCTTTTGTTTCCCTTAGGTTGCTGCCTGTATTGGTTCTGTTCTTCTAACCTTTTTCGGAAGTCATCATCCGAGCGGATCCACGTTTCGAACTTTTCACAGAGCTCCTGCATAGTCTTTGGTTTTTTTTCTTCCCAACTCCTCGGCGAATGGCCCCAAGCGGAGGCCTCTGATGGCCGCATCAATCGCCACCTGGTCTGGCACAACCGGAGCTTTCTCTTTAAGTTGCAGGAATCTCTGGAAGTAATCCTTCAGCGGCTCATTTTGACCTTGTTTGCATTGGGACAGGTTCATGGACGTGAGTGACTGAACCACGAGTCCCTTGAAGTTCTCCAATATTTTGTCGCGAAGGTTTTCCCATGAATATATGGTGCTGGGCTTGAGCATGGAGTACCATGCTAAAGCGTCTCCTTCGGCGGCTATAATGAAACCCTTCGCCAGCACAGCATCATTGCCTCCCGCCGACGCTACTGCTGCCTCATAACTCATTATAAACTGATGTGGGTCTGTTCTTCCATTGAACCTTGGGAGTTGGGTGGGTTTGTATCTAACTGGCCACGGTGTTCTCTATATTCCCTCTGACAAAGGTGATTTAGGGTCAAAAGATCTTCGCTCATCAAGGACATTGTGGACAGTCAGAGGGTTGGGCGTGACTTCTGGTGTCATAGTCATTGTAGCATGACTGGGTATGGGAATGGATGAGATGACAGCGGTGGCTGGTTCGGCGGTACTTGGCCACTTACCTGCATGCTTTGTATCTCTGCCTGCAAAAGTGCAATTTGTTGCCTGATCTCCGCTGCCTGGGCTGACGCCTGCTGTGCCTTGACTATTTCGGCATACGCAGCCGTCGCCTGGTTTCTTTCCTGCTGCAACCTTTGAAGGGTGGCCTGTAGGCCGTACTAATTCCTAGGATTGAGCGGAGCCCCCGCCATGGGGGTGCGTCTGTTCGAACATTTGGTTCTTCCTCTTCGCTAGCGGCATCCTCATCTTCGCTCCTCCGTCGCGGGGGTCATCCGATGCCGTCGCGTAAGTGCTTCTTGTGTTGCGCTTTGGCCGGGTATTCTTTGCGGGGGCGGTGGCCTTGGTAGCAGCTTTCTTCCTCTTCTGTGGAGCCATGGTTCTCTAGTTCGAGCCCCACGGTGGGCGCCAATGTTGGCGTGGTTCCTAACACGGAGAAGCGATCTCCGCCGGCGAAGCTACGGGGAGGATAGTACCAACCGGAATGCGTACAACAAAAGTACTCAATAATAAGTGGCCATAAGTGGTATTCACCAACCAACCGGATAGGGAGGTTTGCCCCCTATTTATAGTTTTACATCATGCAGGAATTTAAGAGTACAAATTTGCCCTCCTATATTCCTAGCATATTCCGGCATTTGCCTCCCGACTTGGGGGTCTTCGCGTCCTTTCTCAGCTCGAGGCGCCTTAGCCAAATGGGCCTCCGTCTGGCCCACCTGGCAGGGATTGCCTTTCTTCTGGCCCTACAGTCGAAACCTTCGCCAGGCCTTCGCCGGGGAGGAGCTCGAGGACGGGACGCCCGGACATCTCCACAAGGCCGGGCGCCGGTCCGGTGGCCGGGCGAAGGTCGCTTTCTCCTCTTCCTTGGAGCACTCGGGGAAGGACCTCCGCTTGTACTAGGGCGCCACAACCTAGCCTATTACTTAGTCCTGCAAGATAGACACGGAGCACAAATAGACCTTAAATGGTTAGCGAAGGTTCCTTATCCGCATTTGCTCGCCTGGTTGGACACCTCCGTCTGCTATCCGAGGGCCGTGTCCCAACAGGACCATTACCAAGTTGATTGATGAGTGGTATGCCATTGCTAAATATGCAAACTGTGCATAACTGTTGCCTTTTAGTTTCCTCTCTAACCTAATGGTAAGAATTAAGTACAGACCTAAGCATGTATATATTATATGGCTTTGTTCATTTCAGGTGTCATATTACATCTGGTGCAACATATCTTGTTCTACCTCCGGATGTGACCATTGCTCTTGCAAATGACTACAATTCATGTGCTCTTAAGAGGGTGTTTAGTTGGTGAAATATTTTGGGTTCGGCTACTGTAACAATTTTCATTTGTATTTGGTAATTATTGTTCTACCATAGACTAATTAGGATCAAAAGATTCCTCTTGCACTGTTGAACTTCTGGGGTTCAGCAGGGGGGATGTAAGCTCCGCCCGGGCGGTGCTCCGGGGGAGTTAGGAGTTGGTGAAACGGCTAAGTGTTGAATACACTAAGTGAAATGACTTGTATTAATGCGGAATGCCAACCGTCTTACAAGGGAGTCATGGTTCCCTATTTATAACCCTTAGGCACGCGGAATGTGACATTACACATTTGCCTCGGGTGTATCTTCTAAATTCTTGGAACAGGTCTCTGGCGCCACGGGGGTAGATCGGGCATTGTCTTGACGTAAAACTGTTTTCCCCGCGGGGTCGGGGGCGGGGCCCACCGGTGACACGCACCAGGGAGAGACACTGCGCTAAGCTTCCTTGTGGGCGGTGGCGTCCCTGCCTTTACCAGCTCGAGCTCGGCTGCCGCTGCGGAAGGACCCGCCAAACCTCCGTCTTTGTGTCCTCCCCGAGCGGAGACCTCCGCTCTGGCGGCAAGCATCCGGAAGGCGGAGGTCAGGGCCTTTTGCCCGTCCTCGGAGGCCTTCGCTTGGATCATGACGGACTCCATCGCCCTGCATCGAAACCCAACAATCGCGGGGGGGGCATCGTTAGTTTCAGTGAGGCCTAGGGACAACATCCGCCACTCGCCGGGACCAAGTCCCAACACGCACTTTACAACTAAACTATGCAATTAGTATTTTATGTACCTACATTTAATGTTCCTTGCACGAGGCAAAGATTTGATGCGACGGGTGTTGTAGCTCTTTTTTGGTTCACTTTTTGTGAACTAAACATGGCCTAAACTATCTGGAAAACATTTGGTACTATGATGCACTGATTGCGTGCATCTCTACTACCGCATCTGTCGTCGGGGTTCGTTCGTTTAGACGTTGCTTTGAGCAGGATATGCAAGTCTGAAAACAGAAACCAAGCAGTCGTTAATTCTGCTTTTAATAATGTTATCTATCGACTCTAAATGCAGCCAAAGTGTCGAATCTGCGATATCCAATATCCCTTCGCTAAGCCCACACTCAGCATACTTGTGCTGATCCAACATGTCTCCGAACGTGTCATCTGCGGGGCTCCTTCCAGTAAACACCTCAAGCAATAATACATCACCAGTAGTCGAGACTAGTACTGCAGAGCCTTCACCACAAAATTTGCAAACATATTGTAGCATAGAGAAAATTACAAGGAAACAACAAAAAGAATTTCAGTTACCTGGAGCAACATAACCAATGGAGTCTCTTATTCCAATTGTGCTATTTGAATTTTACAAAATTTTATTTGCACTTTCTCGAAGAATCCTTGATATTCTGAAGTCTCCAACTCTGGCATGTCTTGTGCAAGAAGAATGTTGTTTGGCTTGAGATCAGACTGAGCGATTACTTTTATGAACACAGGAGGGGTGTGAACCCCTACTGTGCTTTTTAAACAAAGAAAAATAGAAATAATTGCATATAAACTTCTAGCCATGAATCTATACTAGGATGGAAATTCCAACTTGAAGATCATTTTGCATCGTTGCACTGAGGCTTTATGTTTCTCAAGATGACGTCATTGTGGCATGTCCATATGGTCCAGTACATTGTGCTCACTACTTCCATGAAGTAAGGCAAATGAAGTTGAATTCTGACCATGTTTTCAGATCGGACGACTAACCGTGACTGATTGAGATTAGTCGTCCTTATCGTAACTACATGCTCGATAAGAGGCCTCGATCAGTTTAGCTCGAGCCGGTAAGTTGCGACTAACCGTGATTAATCACCCAATAAGCCTAGTCGGGGACTAGTTGGGCCACTACAAGAATATGTAATATATGTAGGGAAAATTAGGCCCATCTTTAGCTGGCCCATTAACAAGAGGAGTGAGTGAGTGACTAGTTCCTACAACCGCCGCACATTTCCTTTTCCCGCTCTCCCTCGCAGCTGCGGGAAACTCCCATGTCTGCTCGCGTCTTCTCTGCCTGCAGCCAGCCTCTCTCGAAGTCTAGATCTCCCTTACCGGCGTCCATAGCTCCGTCCGCGGCTCCGCGCATCTCATTAGCGTCAATAGCTCCTCCGCGCCTCTCACCGGCATCCGTAGCTTTGCTCGCGCCTCCACCTCTGGCCGCTCCTTCACCTCTGCCCATGTTGTCTCCTCCCCTGCCAGAACCCTAGTAGCTCCGCCACCACTGAGGCTCTGCTACTCGAGACCCTTCCTCGACGCCTAGAGGATGGACGCGAGAGACCTCAAATCAAGATGAGCCAACACTCTGCCTCCTCCTGAAAGTTAGTGTCCATGTCATTCTAGAGGATGCTCGACGCTACGACTGTTGAGGTCTCTTTACCTAGGAATAAGGGTGCAAATAATGTTTGTCTCAGAAGGGATTCGGGGTCATTTTGCATCAGCGTCGTCGGCTGCTCCAACTGAAGTATCTCTGATAGCTAAAGATTCATCTGAAACCTAAATTGCCACCAGATCTTGCTGCCATGGCCGAAGATAAGAAGAGGAAGGCAAAATCATCTGATCGTGGATGGAAATATGGGTTTTGGCAAGAGATATGGAAGAAAAAGTTCATCTAATGTATTTTCCTGTACATTGAGTTAGAATGGCAGATGGGCCACCCGTGTCGTGTTTTGAAAAAAAAAAAAAAAAAAAAAGACTTGACCAGCGTGTTCACAAGTACAATGATTGTTCTTCTTTTTCAACGCAACCTTTGTATAAAAATTAAATTAGATGACAAACATTCGCTACAACCTTTGTATAAAATTAAATTAGAAGACAAGCATTCGCTACAACCTTTGTATAAGATAAATTAGAAGGCAAACATTCGCTACAACCTTTGTATAACAATTAAATTAGGAATAATTGCTTATTTGGCCCTAGAAAAACTTCATCTTGCTTTTTTGGCCTTTTTCTCTTGAAGTTGCTTATTTGGCCTCAAAACGAAAGTTTCTTGCTTATTTGGCCTTCCGTCCATTTTCAGAGGTTAACGGTGTGAAGTGGCAGCTAAAAAGTCCACTTTACCCCTAGCTGGAAAAAAAAATAAAAAATAATAAAGTTTCATTTGTTTATGGTATATTTTGAGTGGATATAAGCACATAAATATGCACTTTTTAACAGGCCGGCGCTAGAGGTAACGGTACCAATCTGGAGCGTGCTTGCGTTAATCCCGGAGAATTAAAAAATGAGGCCCCATTCACGGTATTCGTTACGCTTAGCGCAAGGCCATATTTAATAATTTGTTTATTGAATATGTATGTAGAGTATGTGTATATACGTAGCTTTTAAAGTATGTGTAGGTACTTCCTACGGCGTATTCATACGAAAGTCGCTCACATGGTCTCTTTTCTTTAAAAAAGTATAAACAAATACTAGTCCAATATAATAGTACAGACCAATACTTTATAATAAAAATAGTATGAACAAATACTTGACAGGTAACGTACTTTTTTTAGGTGCCACTCAAAATATACCATAAACAAATAAAACTTTGTTTTTATATTTTTAGGTAGGGGTAAAATGGACTATTTAGCTGTCACTTCACAACCGTTAACCTCTGAAAACGGACGGAAGGCCAAATAAGCAAGAAACTTTTGTTTTGAGGCCAAATTGGCAACTTCGAGAGAAAAAGGCCAGAAAAGCAAGATGAAGTTTTTCCAGGGCTAAATAAGCAATTATCCCATTAAATTAGAAGACAAACATTCGCTACAGCCTTTTAACCGCAACCTTTGTATAACAGAAAACCACGACTTGATCAACGTGTTTACAAGTACAATGATCATTAGAAGACAGCGCTGAGGCGGCTGGCACGTACAACCAACCACCACCATATGCATACACATTCATACGTAACCACCATGTGCACACATTCTTTTTGTTCAAAAACAACATCTATTTTTTTGCGTCCCACTCCCATTCCCACATTCATACGTACTCCTATATAAACGAAGCCGGGAAACACTCGACATCACAGGGCCACAAAGCAGCAGCCATCACCATGGCCCCATCATCCTCGCTTCCCCACCTACTACTCTTCCTCGTTGTCTTGACGTCGTCTGTCGCCGTCGCCGTCCTCGCCACCGCCAGCGTCGGCGGCAAAGGCGACCACGGCCTGACGCAGATCCACCTGTACGTGCACGAGAAGTACACGGGGGCAAACGCCACGGCCGCCTCCGTGCTGCAGTCCCCGCTGGGCGCCAACTCGTCGTCGTTCGGGAGCATGGGCGTGGTGGACGACGAGATACGCGTTGGCCCGGACCGGTCATCGCGCAGCTCGTCGGCCGGTACCAGGGCGTCGTATTGGGCACGAGCCTGGAGCTCGGCAAGGGCTACCTGACGTCCATCTCGCTGGTGTTCACCGCCGGCGAGTACAGCGGGAGCACGCTGTCCGTGGAGGGACCCCTTCTCGGGTTCACCGGCACCATCGAGCGCGCGGTGATCGGCGGCACCGGCAAGTTCAGGCTCGTGCAGGGGTACATGCTCTTCAAGATGATAAGCAAGCCCACGCCGGAGACGTTCGTCGGCGAGATCAACCTGTTCGTGCTCATGCACCCTGCTGGCAAATACTAGCACACAGCTGAGTGGCTACCGCATTATTGGGGTGTAGTACTGTTTTTCTCGGCCAAGGCCCGTTCACCCGTTTTTTTCATTAAGAGGAAGGAAAACCCCAAAGAAACGGTTACAAACGATGTCGAGAAGACATCGGCGAAGCTAGAGCAGAGAACACAACAAAGCAAGAACAAAAAAAGAACGAAAGCGCTAAGACTAGCTATAGGAATTAAGGAACCCTAGGAAAGCCAAAACCAAAACCAGCACAACGTTGAAATTATTACAAACCGAACCCTTGATGCGACCAGATCACCAACGCCGGTGCCAATCCCTGGAACCCGGCCAAAACCCAATCCTGCGCCTCCGACGCCAACGTAGCAGCCATGGAGATAATCGAAGCAGACTTGTTTCTGAACACCCGGCGTTTCGCTCCTTCCAAACAATCCAACAAACCAAGAGGATAAACGCGTCGAACACCTTCCTGCCTTCCTTGTCGATTCGACGCCGCTGTCGCAGCCACCACTCCGCTGCGTCGGCATTGCCAGATGGAATCAAAGTCTGGAGGCCCGTTGGAGACAGGAGCACATACCACAATTGCCGGGTGACAACGCATCCTAGGAACAAGTGCTCGCAAGTCTTCGCTTCCTGGCCACACAAGGCGCATGCATCGTCATCTTGCAAGCCATGCCTGTGCCTTCGATCACTCGTCCATAACCTACGATGCAGCAGCAGCCAAAAGAAGAAGCGCACCCTGGACGGCGCCTTGGTTCGCCAAAGTTCCTTGGCACCGGGCACAGAAGCCGCACCTATGAAGAATGCCCGATAGGCCGAGGAAGCTGAGTAAACCCGTTGGCCGACCATTTCGAGATGAATCTATCCGCTGCGTCGGATCAAGCACGACCTCACGGACCAAACGCCCGGACACGCGGTATTGGCACAGCACTTGCACCGTCGGTGCGCCCACAATGTCGTGGACCCGGCGTTACGGTGCGGGCGTCATTGACTGTCCGCTTCTTCCCAGAACGTGATAGCGCCCGAAACAGGTCCGGGGCATATGCACACGACCGACCTTCCGGCGACCAAGAGTCGATCCACATCAACACAGTCTTCCGTCGCCCAACCTAGCTGAAATGCTCGCGTCTGCCATTGCAACGACGATCGTCGTATCTTGAGGCAGCGTTGCCCAAGGTGCATTGGGGTTAGTCTTGCCGAACCAAATCCAACGCAGTCTCAGCGCCAAGCGAAGACATGCAAGTCAGGCACGCCCAGGCCCCCGAGATCGGTCGGTCTGCAGACGACCGGCCACGCTAGCTTGCACTTGCCACCCACGGCTTTCGCAGTACCCGACCAAATGAAACCACGACGATAGCCATCAATCTGCCCAATTGCCCAACGCGAAAGACAACAGCAAATAGCCATGTGCGTGGTTACGGAAGAGAGCGCCTTGGTGAGAAGGACCCGACCGGCTTGAGTCATGAGGTCTGCTTTCCAGGTCGGTATCCTCGCAGCAACGGCGTCAACAACGGCTTGCTCTTCGACGCGCCTGAGGCGCCTGACCGCGAGTGGCACACCAAGATAGGGTGTAGTACTGTGAACACGGCATTATTGGAGTGAGTGGCTACCGCATTATTGGGGTGAGTGGCTACCGCATTATTGAGACTTGAGTGAGTGGCTACCATATGGTGTGTCACAGCATACTGTTTTCGATGACATGATGTACACCTAACTGTTTCAGATTTGTCGTTTCTCTTGATGAAACCCAATAACATGCATTTTTCCCTTGTCCTTGGAAATGAAAGCACGGGTCATTTCCTTGTCCTGAATCGAATGTTCTGTTTCTTGGCCAGAGTCAATCATCGGCCTGCTTGAGCAGCATGTGATGATCTTTATAAGACAATGATGACCACCCTTCTCACTGCCTCACATTCTATCACAAAAGTTTAGATCCTGGTTGCTGAAGTTTTTTTTTTTAATGGTACGCTATAAGCGTACTCTTACTGTATTAAACACCAAGCAAAACATACATAGACAAGTCCAAATACAGGCTACGTTTCGGGACCGATGATTGACTCTGGCCAAGGATATCCATGTCATGTAGGATATCCGTTTTGGTGAAGGTTTCGGGACTAAATTCAGGGAGGAACTGAGGTCCTATTGGTTAAGGATATCCATGTCATGTAGGACGTTTGGGCTAAGAGGACAATGTATGTGAAGATGGTCATTTTGTGAGATGTACAGGGAGACGTATATATGGGCTACGTCGCTACGACGTGACGGTGATGAGAGGTGCCTTGGCGAAGGGCAAGCGCATATGTTAACATGTACGTGGTGCATGGTGTACATGCTGGTTGGCATGTACGAGAGGGGCCAACTGTTGTGCCGTGATTGAAGGAACTCAGATTTGGAAGCGTCACCGTGCATGGCCAAGCGTGATTGAGTATTTGAGTTGGCAGTGTGCGTCTCAGGTGGATATAAACAGAGAGAGGGTGGAGTCGCGAGCAAAAAGTGTGTGTGCGACGTCGGCTTTCAGTGCGCCAAGGAGGGAAGAAGAGGGGTGCTCAGCAAGAGGTCATGGCGGTGTTTTTAAGGTTTGGGATCAGGTGCTGATCTTTGTCATGATGCTTTGTGAGAGCGTCTCGTAAACTCATCTATGCAATAGTGATTAAGGTTTGCTAATTGATGAGTCTAATCTCGTTCATCGGCTTCTATCTTATTAACGTGAGTCCAGTTGGGTTAGTTCAAGAATTTATATCTCACAGTTCTAGATCTCCTATTAACTTGAGTCTAGTTGGGTTAGTTCAAGAATTTTGTATACTTTCGTTTGTAAAAGTTTGAGGTCAAATGGAGCTACAAATGTTTGGTCAAAATGATTTTTAGCGAACACGAATTGTTCAGTCTAGATTTGAAAACGAGGCTCAATTAGATTTTGTGTTTAGGGGAGTTTTAAAATTAACTTTTTGGCTTCCGCAGTCATTCACCCCTCTCTGATTGTCTAAGTGTGAATCTATCCTACATCAACCGAACTACAAAGACAACATTTGATACTTCCCTGCCAGTTCCTCTTGGCTAAATTATCTTTGGTAAGGGTTATCATTTTTTAGATACCACAAAAAATCTTATTATTGGTATCTTTAATTTCCAAAGAACTAGGATATTGAATGTCATTTTCTGTTCTTTTTTAGAGAACTTGTTTGGCATGGATGTAAATGAAGTTGAGGTAATCCACCACAAGGCTCATTTTTCCGTTGATTGAAAATTTAGTCAAATATTTAAAAATCCCCTCTTTTGGAACTTCTCCTTGCATGTTGTTGAAGGACAAATCCAATTATGACAATAAAATTCTGAACACTTACAGGGATTATGCCAGACAAGTTATTTTGTGCCAGAGTCAATTGTCCAAGGTTATGTACACCACTAATGCAGGCCCTTTATTCTATTTAGAGATTGATGTATGCTACCCTCATATGACTTATGGTCCAACCAAAGTCCTTGCAGCATGGCGCAATCCCTAATGCTATCAGGTATTTCATCCGACAATTGGTTTCCTGACAGAACTTAAGATTTGCAATGGTACCAACTTGAGAAGAAAGGGTTCCTGTAATGAGTTGCGTGATAGGTTTATGTAAATAGAAATTACTGGTAGTTTGAAAAGGTCTGTTGGAATCGAACCGTTGAGGTGGTTGTATGTCAGATCTATGGTCCCCACGGTTGCTGGATTCGATCCCTCCAGGTTTGGTATGCATCAAGGATAATTACTTTGAGATATTTCCAATATGGAGTTATTCCGCTGGGCAAAATCAGTGTTGAACAAACCTAGCATAACCATCTGCCCGCCCCACCCCCAAAAAAAAAAAAAAAAAAAAAAAAAAACCGTGGGGATGGCTCCAGATATGATCATGTTTGCCACACCAAAGACTTGAGAATTAAGATGGGGGCTTTTGTGCTAAAAAGCACAACCTTATCCATCCATTCCAATCCCACGGACGTTTCCTCTCCGGAGGAAATCATCGCTCGGCCTCACGGCCGTCTACATGCGCGAGATTGACTGGCCGCCGGGCTCCTGGCCTGTAGGCCGCTCGGGGTCGGGGGGCTGCACCTTGGGCACGCCGCGCGCCCAGCCATCCGCGTGGGGCCTCCTGCGCGCCCTGTGGGGCCAGCAGTCCGAGGAAACGGTCCGTGCGTCGCGCTACAGGAGCGCCGCGGGGGTCGGGCGGCGCCGGGCTGCCGTCGCTGGTATGTGGGCGACGCGAGGGGCCTGTCGTCGGAAGTCGCGCGCGCGCGCGTGTGCGAGCCTGCCGCCCGTGGCCAAGACGCGAACCGTCGCCGGCTGGTGCGGGCGCGAGCCGAGGCCCGCCCGCCCATTTGCACGGAGCTTTCTTGGCGTGGCGTTGGCGCGCCCATGAGGGCGCTACAGATGTCAGGCGGGCGGCCGGTACGCCCCGTGGCCACTTCCGGGGCCGTGCGGCCGGCCCGCTACGGGCGGCTGCGGGCGTCGAGCGGCGGCGGGCGTGCCACCTACGGGCTCGGGCCGCCCTCGGCCCACGGCCCGGTCCGTGAGCCATTTGTCGGGCCGCGGGCATGGCCCGCAACGGCCCGCTAGAACCACAAGCAAGCAAAAAAAAGCGCCCGCGCCGCTCGCTCGCCGCCCGGCGCCAGCTTGCGCGGCGCCGCCGCCGCCCGCGGGAGTGGGGGCGCCGGCCGCACCGCCGCCCGCCCAGCTGGGCGCGGCCGGGCTTCCGCTGATGGCGCGCGCCCGCGCTTAGCGAAGCCCAGCAGCGCCGCTACCTGCTTACTTCTTCGCGCAGCTTAGCGCCCGCCCTGGCCTTCTTTGCGGCCAGCGCGGCCGAGCTGCCCGGCTTGCGGCCGCACTGCTACCCGGCGACTTTGCTTTGCCGCCCGCGATAGGCGCCGCGGCTTCGCCGCCCGATGGTCGGCCGGAGGAGAGGGAGGTGGCCGGAGAGGCAAGTCTTTACCCGCCGCCGCAGCCGAGAACGAGATGGGATTTTTTTTTCTTTTTTAGTGGACTTTAGCGAGCGGGGGGATGGGAAGGTGGCGGGGGGGATGGGGATTTTCTTTTTAGTGGACTTTAGCGAGCCGGACGGCCGGCGGGCGGACGGGCGACGGACCGGGCCGGCACCGTGCCGCGGGCCGGGCAGCGGCCCATGGCCCGCCCGGCCACCGGGCCGGGCCGCCAGAGCTTCCAGCGCATAACGGACCGGGCCGGCCCGGTGCGGGGCGTTTTTGCGGGCCGCGGACCGGGCCGCGGAGTCACGGGCCAAATGGCCAAGTATAGGGGCGCTCCCGGGTTGCGTGGGGCCGTGCGCGGTGGGTCCAGCCTCGGGCCGTGAGACCAAGGCCATCGGGCTCGCGACAGGCGAGCTGATCTCTCGCGGTCGGGCGTCGCGAGGCCGCGCGGCGTTGTCCGGCAGCCGGCGTGGTGCTGCCTGTCGCGCGCGTCCCGGCGGGCGCCGCGAGGTCGTGTCGGCAACGCAGCCGTCGTGCCGTGAGGCGATCTCGCGAGGTCGCGCTGGGCGGCGCGGGGAGCCCGTTAGGCGCGCCGTCGCGCGGCAGCGTCGGCCCGCCTTGGTGCCATCACGAAACAGCGTAGGGAGACGCCGCGGTTGCGGCTGGGACTGCCCGCGCCTTCCGTCTCGCGTATTTGGGGCCGTGAAGGTGTGGCCCTCATCCTCGAGAGGAGGAGAGGTGGCGGCATCGCCTCGATGAAGCGGTTTCTCTTTGATCATCGGAGGATCGAAAGCAATTGAAAAATGTCGCCACCATTACCTTGATCGGTCGATCCGATTTGTGTATGATCTAACCAAGCGGCGGATGTGGAGAGCGAAGGTGCTGATAACGTGTTGCGAGTATAATTGCGAGTAAAAGTGAATAAGACACAATATAGGCAAATGAACTCGTCGTCTTTATTTATTGATCACGGGGTTACATATATAGAGGAGGAGAGGGGAAGGAAACTTCACCGTCAAGTCACCTTAACCTCATGCACACGTTACGTGGCTGTGGGAGCTTCCGTGCATGCAGTCATGCGGGGAGGAACTCATATGCGGTTGTGCCTTGATCGATAAAGAACCACATGCGGTGGTTAGGATGAGATCATCATGTACAATATATTCATAACAATTCATTTGGGCAAAATCAGTGTTGAACAAACCTAGCATAAACCCACCCCCACCCCCCCCCCCCCCACACACACAAAAAAACCGTGGGGATGGCTCCAGATATGATCATGTTTGCCACACCAAAGACTTGAGAATTAAGATGGATCTAGAGTGAGATTAGAAGGAGATGAAAAAACACCCGAAACCTTCCCAGATTGGAGATAGGAGAGTTCGTGTGCAGAAAGGGGCACAAATATGTTTCTAGATCAAAAAAAATAATTTCTTTATTCCGATAACTAGAAAAGTTTGCATATGATACTTTTTAGATTAAAAATAATTTCTTTATTCCGATAACTAGAAAAGTTTGCATATGATACTTTTTTATTCAAAGTCAAGTTTCAGCTTTTGGCGTTGACCAAAAGCAATAATGGAATGGAATTAGAAGACAGGTCTGTGTCGTGTTTTGAAAAAAAAAAACAACTTGGTCAACGTGTTTATATACAAGTACAAATGATTGTTCTCTTTTTTTTTTTTTCAACCGCAACCATTGTACTCACTCCGTTCAGAACTATACGGCACTATGACTTTTTTGAATGAAAAAAAAAAAAGTCAAAACAACTTATAATTTAAAACAGAGTGAGTATAAAAATCAAAGAGTAAATTGATAAGTGTTGTATAGTGAGTGTAATTTACTCAAAATTAAATTAAGATAGAAAGAGAGGCTGCTGGTGCATACAACCAACCACCAACATGTACACACACATGAATCTGTTGGCATGTCAACTCATCTATTGCTTTTTTTTTTCAAAAATATCATCTATTTTTGCGTCCAACTACCATTCCATTCATACGTACTCCTATATAAACGAAGCCGGGACGAAACACTCGACATCACAGGGCCACAAAACAGCCACCACACCATGGCGCCATCATCCTCGATTTCCCACCTCCTCTTCGTCCTTGTCTTGACGTCGTCCGTCGCCGTCCTCGCTGCCGGCGAAGGCGACTACGGCCTGACACACATCCAGCTCTACGTGCACGAGACGTTCGCGGGGCCGAACGCCACGGCCATCGCCGTGCTGCAGTCCCCGCAGGGTGCCAACTCGTCGTTCGGGAGCATGGGGCGTGGACGACGACGAGATACGTGTCGGCGAACCGATCGTCGCAGCTCGTCGGCCGGTATGAGGGCGTCTTCTTCGGCACAAGCCTGGAGCTCGGCAAGGGCTACCAGACGTCCATCTCGCTGGTGTTCACCGACGGCGAGTACAGCGGGAGCACGCTGTCCGTGGAGGGTCCCATTCTCGGGTTCACCGGCACCATCGAGCGCGCCGTGGTCGGCGGCACCGGCAAGTTCAGGCTCGCGCAGGGGTACATGCTCTTCAAGAGGATAAACCAGCCCACGCCGGAGTCGAACGTCAACGAGATCAACCTGTTCGTGCTCATGCACCCTGCTGGCAAATATTAGCAGACACCGGGAAACTTCGAGTAGTGGCTACCGCATTATATATATTGGGCATCAGAGCGTACTCTTTTCGACGACGTGAAATACATCCAAACTGTTTCAGATTTGTTGTCTCTCTTGATGAAACGAATAAACATGCAATTTCGTTGTGTTCTCTGAAAAAAAAGGCCATTTCGTTGGCCTAAATTGACGTCTTCTGTTTCTTGGCCAGAGTCAATCATCAGCCTTTGCTTATTCCTGTTGGCCTTCCTTATCTCTTTGTTCTTTCTAATTATCCAATGATGGACTGTGTACGGTCAGCAGATACACCTTCAGCTCTCTACCGATCCCTCATCGCTCTACACCTTCAGCAAAAATTAAAATTATACCCCATCCACTCCAAACTATATGTAGTTTCATGAATCTTGTAAAGTCAAAGCATGGTTTAACCAAAATTAAGATTTGTGACATTAAATAGGCATTGCTATGAAGATATAAATAATAAAGAACCTAATGACACTTAGTTTACAACATCAATGTATATTATTGTCATGACCGGGAAATAGGGCCCGAGAAGGACATGCCCGATAGGCCCAAGGAGCACCGGCGCCGCCACCCCCCCCTCGGGCCTCGTGGCGCGCCCCCCCGCCGTCCCCTCCCTTCCGCGGATTCGGCAATTAATTCGGAGATAAAGGAGGAAAAATATCTAGGATTATCTTTAGACGTTTTGGTGTGTAAAGGGATATCTCATCTATAAGGGAGACCCTTATTAGGAAAAAATAAATAGGATATGCTTGTAAAAGGTATTCCAATTTATAAAGGAAACCTTTAGAGAGATTGCTTGGGATACAAGTCCCACTAGCCGGCCCTATATAAGTAAGGGGTCTGTAATCTTTTCAGGGTAACAAGCAATAAAGAAATTTTATCCCAATCTCCCCGCTCCTCCTCCTCCCGCCGCCCCCTCCCCCCCCGCCTGCTGCCGCCCCACGCGCCCTCGCGCCCCGCGCCGCGCCACCACCGCCGGCGGCGGCCCACGCCCGCCCCTCTCCACCATCGTCGCCGCCTCCACTCTCCTTCCCCATCCTCTTCCCTCTCCCTCCAATCTTCCAATCACGTGTCGGCTCCGGCCCAATCTAGCTAGAACCGACGGTGGTATCAGGAGACCACTTCGATCCACCCACCACCATGGACGCCGAATCGAAGAAGTGAAGAACTTGGGGGACGAGTTCGCCAAATTCAACATCGGGATGGATACGATCGAGGATAAGCTCTCTATCCTCTCGAGGCGGCGATTGTTGGTAAAAGTTATCCTGAGAATTATTTATAAATTTGTATAGTGCGCAAGCGAACGTAAAACGATGAGCACTTCACCCGGGAGAGGGTTTTAAATATCGAATCCACTGGGGAGAATGGTGTGAGAATAATGAGACAAAACTAATCCACGAGATAATAGGAAGGAACGGGAGTTCGAGATAAAAGGTGAGAAGAATTCTATGGTTGTCTAGTTTATATCCTTGCAAGGCTCGAAGATATTTCTTAATGGGGACGTACTCAAAGGAAAGTAAGGGACGAAACTTACTATTCCCCGGCAACTATGTCCTCGTGTCCTATCCTACGGAAGTGGAATCCAAAGGAATCAATGATACTAGTCACTACCACGATCTACCACGCTCCGGCAAGTAGGGTGTATTTATGAGTTATCTAGTCCAAACACCACGTTTGCACTAGGAAAACAACTTCAATTCAAGAGCGACAAGAATTAAAAAGTACTCTAATGAGTCATAAACCGAAAGAAATATAAACAAGTGAACTTACTCAAATATAAGGTTGATCTACCAAAGAAGTCTCAAGATCAAGTGCAATGAAGCCTTTGATCCCGGAGGTACAAGTGTAGAGAGTCACCGACAGATCCGGTACTTCTCCTTACTTCTCCTCAACTCTACTTTCTATCTCTCAAGAACAGATCTAGAACTCTAATCAAGTTCTTTGATCTATTTCTCAACTTTCTACTAATCTCTCTCAACTTGATCTTAGCTCTTCTAATTAGAGAGGTATGGCTCTAGCTATGATCAGAGCTGAGTATGATGAATAATGATTTTCATGCCTAAGGCCAGAGGTAGGATCATCCTTATATAGTTGTGGCCGATGAATGTTGTCCCTTGGATCAAACCGACCTTCGATAACGGTGTAGATACAACCTCAAAGTCGGTTTGAAACCGACCTAGGAAGATGACACCGACAGTGGGTCCCCCGGCGGGCCGGATCCTTCTTTGGCGGCGGCCAAAGCTACAGTGGGCCCAGTGTCAGGTCTTTCCTGGTGTCTTCTGGTGTCTTCTAGAATGTTTTAGTTTACTTTTCGGGTCGAAATTCTCCATTGGTAAATCTTCTTATTGTTTGGGGGGTTTTCTCTAAGTTTTCCGGTATTTACCTGTTAAGTCCCTGAAAAGATATAAATCACCAAAACTCGTGGAACGTGTCGATATAATACCTATTCTATGCATTTATTCTTTTTATAACCTTATTATATGTTTAGTTGACACATAAAAATATAGCTTAAGAGGTGTCAACAACGATCAGCAGCGCTTAAGCGCCGTCAACAACTCCATGACGCTTGAGATCGCGATGAAGACGATTTTGAGACGGCAGGCCGCGACTTCATCAAGAAGCGGACCGATGGCAAGCGAGAACCGAGGACGATCAAGTCAGCGGCTGATCTGGAGAACCCGATGAAGGGCTACTTGGGGCGAAGCCGCGCCCGGCCAGGGCGCACGCGCCGCCCCCTCCCCCCGGTCGACACCTTCCCAGGTCTCGCTCCCTTTGCACAAAGCCGTCCTTCCCAACCTACGATGGCAAAGAGGATCCCCCTCCCATGGATCAACCGCTGCGAGCAATTCTTCGAGGGGGGACAAGGTACGCCCGACTCTGAGAACAAGTCCGGTATGCCTCCTATCATCTCACAGAGGAGCACAGCAATGGTACATGAGGCTGTCCGGGGAGAAAGCGGTGGCGGTGGGCAAGCTTTGCCCAATACGCCAACGCAGCTTCGCCCAGGCTGAAGGCGGAATCCACCGGGTGGGCATCGGCCGAGGAAGATAGGCACCGTCGATGAGTACACGGAGCAGTTCCTTGCGCACGTGGCACGCCGCAGCAACCTCGGCGATAAGCAGCAGGTGAACATCTACACGAGGCTTGGACGAACCGCTCAAGGCGGACGTCGAGATGCAGAATTACAAGGACATGGAGGCTGCCATGTCTCGCGCCGGGCGTATGGCGACGCCTCGCCATCCTCTACAACACCGGCAAGCCAAGCACGGACAAAGGCAAGGGCGCCCGGCGCCCATGGCCTGGCTGGCCGCCCCCGGCGCCCCCTCCGTCGGCGGCAACTACTCGGCCGTTCAGCGCGACACCGAGAGGAGATGACGGGCGACGCAAAGGCTGGACTACGCTTCAAGCGTGACGAACCGTTTACCGCGGGGTCACAAGTGCAAGCATCTCTTCGACATCACAATCTTCAACGACTACACGAAGACACGACGAACGCCCCACTAGCGGACGTCAAAGAGGAGCCAGCTGATTTTGAAGGTCCTCGTCGGGGACCCCCGACTCCCGGTACGTGGTGCTCATTCTCTCTACCTCGTCGGTATGATCTCAGGCACGGGCGTGAACATCATCGTCGACTCGGGAACAACGCACAACTACGCCGACCCCCGCGTGGTGACCGCGGCGGGCCTCCGGACTCGGCCGGTCGCGTCGCGATCACCACCGCACCGGCGCCACTTTTGACATGCCGTGCGCTACCCGACGTCCCACTACGCCTCGGCGCCAGCACAGCCGACATCGGCGCCTACGTTATGCCACTGGCGGCGGCGTCGGCGTCATCCCTGGCATGCCTTGGTTGGCAAGCACGGGACGCGTGGCGTGGGACTTCGCGACCCACGAGCTGCAAGTACTACGGTGACGGTCGCGAAACGCGTTCGCCGGCTCCACCCCCCTCGGCGTGGGGGCGCTCCTGGCCTGGCCTGCCTTTGCCGGTCGAGCATCTTCGTTGGCATCCATACGCCTACGACCCGACTTGGGAAAGCGTTCAAGGCATGCGACGCCTTTGGACCTCTGACGACACGTCAGGGGTCTTAGGCCCGGCTCACGTCGAGGCTACATTGGAGGATCAGCATCTACGCGCATCGCCCTCGGCGTCACCACGGGCGACCCGCTCGGCATGGACGCTTGAGGACGGCCTCTGCTCTTGACGGTCGATTCTACCTCCCGGCTTCCTCTCCACTTCTACCAGACCTCTTTGGAGGCCTTGCACCAGGGCGGAGTTCGCGGGGCGAACTTCCTCGCTTTGGGAGCTTACACGACGGAGCCAACTTCAGCGGCACCAACCGCCATCTGTTAGGCGGTATGTGGCCGCGTCGTCACCATGTCGGCCCGGCCAGGGTCGTCTTCCTCGACGGCATGGATCGCCTCTTCCTCACCGTCGACAACGTCCACATCAGCTACGATGCAGAGAGGGGTGTCCACCAGCTTTCACCCTCCCTATTCGGCGTCGGCTCCTTCATGCGATGCGATGTTGAACTTGGCTGCCTCCTCCCTACTACGCCGCGACATCACCATCTGGCGTCTCCTTCGCTCTTCCTCAACGCTCCACCCAATGGCGTTTCTTGTTCTGGAGAGCCCACCACGCGACATGGTGCATCAGCACCTTGATATGGGCGTTCCAAGAGAGCTCCTACTGGCAGGCCGTCGTCAGACAGCTTCACAGCAGGGACGTGTTGTTCACCGTTACATCTACCACGGCTACATCGGCAACCTTCACTATCTCCGGAGTTTGACCCAAAGCGAACCGGGGAGAATATGATCCTCAGGAACGGTGCGAGGGGTCGACTCATCTTTGCCAGGTTGAGCTCGTCGTTCGAGGGGCCGCCGATCCCCCACCCAGGTGTCACTTGAATGGACTTTCATCCAGCGACAGGATGCGCCCGGTCGAAGAGAGGGGGAGATGTCATGACCCGAAATAGGGTCCAGGACGGCCCGATAGGCCCAAGGAGCACCCCCCCCCCCCCCCCGGGCCTCGCGCGCGCCCGCCGCCGTCCCTCCCTTCAGCGGATTCTTGGCAATTAATTCGGAGAAAAGGAGGAAAAATATCTAGGATTATCTTTAGACGTTTTGGTGTGCAAGGGGATATCTCATCTATAAGGGAGACCCTTATTAGGAAATAAATAAATAGGATATGCTTGTAAAAGGTATTCCAATCTATAAGGAAACCTTTAGAGAGATTGCTTTGGGATACAAGTCCCACTAGCCGGGCTATATAAGTAAGGGTCTGTAATCTTTCGGGGTAACAAGCAATAAAGAAATTTTATCCCAATCTCCCTGCTCCTCCCTCCCCGCGCGCCGCCCCTCCCCCTGCCTGCCGCCCCACGCGCCGCGCCACCACCGCCGGCGCGGCCACGTCGCCCCTCTCCACCATCGCCGCCGCCTCCACTCTCCTTCCCCAACCTCTTCCTCTTCCTCCAATCTTCCAATCTACGTGTCAGCTCCGGCCCAATCTAGCTGGAACCTAACAATTATGCTTTGATGACTCTCTAATATTCTATGAATTACTTATAATATTGTTGCGATTATTGTCCAGGACAAGTTATTGTGTGCTTGATCAATTGTCCAAGGTTATGTATATCACCAATGGCATTAGGAATAGCACCATACAATTTATTCAAGGAGAGAGATGGGCAATGTTAAGGACACCTTTTACTTACCCGTCATTTTTTTTAGATTTTACGAATTATTTAATAAATTAAAAATAGAAAAATAAAGAACTTCCTCCGCATGCCCCTAATGACGGGAGGGGAAATCAAGCGCTAAGAGCAATTCCAACAATAGCCCCTAAATCAGAGCTCCTATTTTTTAATTTGGGTGTTCACCCCATTTTTATTGGCCCAACAAATTTCATTTACTCCAATAGCACAACCAAAACAAAAGGCCCCCAAATCTAAGGTTTTTTTTTGCTTAAATCACGTCCCCAAAATCACGTTCGGCAATAAAAGAATTGGTTTTTTTTCCTATTGAATAGTATTATACATTATTGTGTAAGGTTTGAAGAGAGAATAGCTTAATTTTTGATGTGTTTTTATTTTTCTATTTATGATGGATAACCAGGTTTTGAACTATTTGTATGCCAGGAAAATTTGGTCATTGTGCAGGAATTTCACAGATAAACACACATATTGAATCTCTATCCATACTCTTATCTTCGAGAGCAATTTCCAATGACAATATTTTTTTGACATTTCAATAAATATAGTATATAATACAAGACATTGCATTATATATATGGTATAGAAAAAAAACATACACATACACCCTAGCCACGTACACACGCGAAGACCACGTACACGAACACACATGCTAACTACTCAACTAACATGCTACTCCCTGCGTCCCTTTTGAAAGTGTCACCCCGGTTTCCGTGCCATATTGTTTAATCACTGTCTTATTCAATATTTTTGCATAAATATTATTTATTTTGTTATGACTTATTTGTCATTACAGATACTTTAATAATTATTTATTTAATTTATTATTTACAAATTTTTTTTTTAAATAAAACGAATGGTCAAAGTTGATATCCAAAAGTCAAAAAGTCACTTTTAAAGGGACGGAGGGAGTATGTTGTTATCAAAAAAAAAAAACTAACATGCATGCACACACTGACCAGCATAACCACGTGTACACATGCAAATGGTACCACGTGCAAAATCAAGTTTATAAAGTCATACAAAAAAATGGTAATCAAAATATATCAAACGCAAAGTTATAAAATTAAAAGACTTACATATCACTCTAAGATCAAGCATGCATCAGTCAAGTTAAAAAAGTTTTCAATATTTAAAACTTTACTTATTTACCCTATTATAAAATTAAATTTAAATAAATATACATTTCATCTATTATCTCCTAGAATGTCATGACTGCCTGATCGAAATAAATGAATAGTCTATAGTCATTTTGGAGTACCGCACAAAAGGCTGAAACGGTCTATAATCATTTAGGAGTATCGCGAGCAAAGGCTAGGACAAATTAAGTGTATTCAGGCCCTTATTTTGTTTACATTGAGGTATCCTCCCTGAAATGAGTTATAGTCCAACCAAAGTCCTTGTAGAACAACACAATCCCCGATGCTATCAAGTATTTCACCTGACAATTGGTTTCAAACTAGGTTATTAAGATTTGCAAAGGTACCGACTTGAGAAGAAAGGGTTCCTAATACTGAGTTGTGTGATAGGTTTATGTAAATAGAAATTACTGGTAGTTTGTAAAGGTTCGTTGGAATCGAACCGTTGAGGAGGTTGTATGTCAGATCAAGGGTCCGCATGGTTGCCGGAATTGATCCCTCTAGGATAGTTTGCTTTGAGATATGTCAATAGATATTCCGCCTCGAACAAACCTAGCATAACCATATGTCCAAAAAACAAACCTAGCATAACCAAGTTTCCCAACATGCCCTTTGTCGGAATGACTCCAGATATGATCGTGTTTGCTACACCGAAGACTTGAGAATTAAGATCGATGTAGAGTGAGATTAGAAAGATGAAAAAGCACTCGAAACCTTCTCAAATTGAAGATAGGAGAGTTGAGTGTGAAGAAAGGGGCACAAATATGTTTATGGATTAAAATAATAATTTCTTTATTCCGATAACTAGAAAATTGCATATGATACTTTTTGTTCAAAGTCAACTTTCAGTTTCAACCTTTGGCGTTGACAAAAGCAATAAAGGAATGGATGGAGAGTGACCGCTAAACAATGATCAACGTGTTTACAAGTACAATGATTGTTCTTTTTTTTTTCAACCGCCACCATTGTGTATAAAATTAACGGGCTGGCGCGTACAACCAACCATCACCATGTGCACACACGTTCATACAAACGCCACCATATTTTTTTTTTTTTGTCAAAAACAACATCTATTTTTTTGCGTCCCACATTCATACGTACTTATACTTTATAAACGAAGCCAGGAAACCGTCGACATCACAGGGCCACAAAGCAGCCACCACCATGGCCCCATCATCCTCGCTCCCCCACCTCCTCTTCGTCTTTGTCTTGACGTCGTCCGTCGCCGTCCTCGCTGCCGGCGCCGGCGAAGGCGAAGGCGACTACGGCCTGACGCAAATCAACCTGTACGTGCACGGGACGAACACGGGGGCGAACGCCACGGCTGCCGCCGTGCTGCAGTCCCCACTGGGCACCAACTCGTCGTTCGGGAGCATGGGCGTGGTGGACGACGAGATACGCGTAGGCCCGGACCGGTCGTCGCAGCTCGTCGGCCGGTTCCAGGGCGTCTTCTTTGGCACGAGCCTGGAGCTCGGCAAGGGCTACCAGACGTCCGTCTCCCTGGTGTTCAGCGCCGGCGAGTACAGCGGGAGCACGCTGTCCGTGGAGGGACCCCATCTCGATGTCAACGGCACCGTCGAGCGCGCCCGTGGTCGGCGGCACCGGCAAGTTCAGGCTCGCGCGCGGGTACTCGATCTTGAAGATGATAAGCAAGCCCACGCCGGAGACGGACGTTCACGAGATCAACCTATTCGTGCTCATGCACCCTGCTGGCAAATACTAGCAGACACCGGGAGACTTTGAGTAGTAGCTACCGCACTATTGGGCAATCAACATCAGAACGTACTGTTTTCGACGACGTGAAGTACATCCAACTGTTCCAGATTTGTTGTTTCTCTTGATGAAACCAATAAATATGCAATTTCGTTGTTCTCTGGGAAAAAAAAAAAAGATTGGCAATTTCGTTGGCCTAAATTGACGTGTTCTGTTTCTGGCCAGAGTCGATCATCAGCTTTCGGTGAATTTAGACGGGTTTTTTTTATCGTAGTATACACGGGTTTTGAGGAAGGTTGTGGTTTGCACCAGTGTTCTTCATAGTCCAATGATGAACTGTGTACAGTCAGCGGGAAGGTTGTGGTTTGCACCAGTGTTCTTCGTAGTCCAATGATGAACTGTGTACAATATCAGATACACCTTCAGCTCTCCAGCGATCCGTCATCACCCTACACCTTCAGCTAAAAGAAAAATTATACTACATCTACTATAAACTAATTTTTAAGAGTCTTGTAGGTCAAAACATCTTAAGTTTGACCAAAATTTATAGAGAGGATTACGAAGATTTATGACATCAAATAGGCATTACTATGAAAATATAAATAATAAAGAATCTAATGATACTTAGTTTGCATCATGAATGTTGTTATATTATGCTACTCTTGGAATTCTTGGAATGACTTATAATTTAGGATGGGGAGTAGCAGCCAATCAAGCAATTAGTTTGCCAATCCAAATAAGAAAGATAATTGCTTCATATAGGGCATCCGGACGGACGGACGGACACGCCCGCCTTGGTCGCCTGCTCGCTCTTTGCCCTGCGTCGCAGGATGGACCCGCCCTTGCTTTGAGAAGCCTCCTGCATAAATCTGTTTTTGGTAATTGTTGTTTTCTTTTTTTTTTTTTTTTTTTTTTTTTTTTGAGAATGACACAAGACAACGCAGACGCTCACAACACGCACGCACACTCACCCCTATGAACACACGCGTACGCAAACCCTACCCCTATGAGCACCTCCGAAGGGGACCGAGCACCCGCAGATCCGGAGATTCTCGAAGTCACCATTGGCGCCCGTTGCCGAGCGGAACGCCGCTTACCACTTAATGCATAACGCCCGGAAAATCCTAGGAAAATCCGGGGAAAGGTGCGAGCAAGGGATTTGAACCCCTGGTGGGTAGCGTCCCACTGGACGGCCCTACCATTGGACTTACATCCGACCATCCGGACGCCTTGTTTATGGGCACGGATCGATTGGGCCCAACCAATAATAAATCTGGATGCGCGAACCATTCAACCGTGACCCCTTGCTCGTATACATCCCGTGACCCTCGGTCTTCCACTTCCTCGGTGCGCTCGTTCGCTCTTCTCCGCAGCGCCCGCGTAGGTCGCTGCTGCCCTCTTTGCTCCCTCCCTCCTCTTCCTCCACCTCCATGCCTCGAGGCCATTCACCGGGCCACCCGGGGATGGACGCCATGCCCACACAGGTCACGGTGCTACCGCTCACTCCGTCCCGCCGTGAACTGGATCGAAGGAGAGGGAGAGGGCGAGGGAGACCCCAACGTGGCAGGTGCGGATCCTCCTCCTCCATGTGGCTACCCCTTCCCCGCAGCCATGGCATCCTCCTGGGCCTACAACGGCACCCCCTCACCTACCTAGGCTTCCAACTCCTCCACCCCGCGTGGTTCCCCTTCCCAACACCCAACGGCGTCCTCAACCACCGGGAGCACCGATTCATTGACCCTCTACCCCACACCGGTGAGATCCATGGAGCACGAGTGTTACCGTTCTTGTATCCTTCGTTGTTCGTCGTTCACCGTCTAGATGGATAACTTATATCCATATATACGTCTCTAATCCCGTTTGTCGCCGAGTCCCCCAATGTTTTATTTGCTTGTTTCAATTGTTTCAGTTGTTTTAGAGATATGTTTCAACTAAACCACATGTATGTTGCAAAAGTAGATCCAAGTGTGTCACATGTTTTAGAGATATATTTCATCGATGTTTTGAGAAGAGATGTTTCAAGTGTTTCAACTAGTTTTGGTCGTATGTTTGAACTGTTGTTTTTGGATGTTTCAAAAGTAAACTAGGTGTGTTTTCTAGTGTTTCAAAATGATGTTTCAAGTGTTTCAACTATCTTGAAACGTATGTTTCATCTGTTGGTTCCCCACTATTTCAAAAGTAGATCATTTGTTGCTTCTTCTTCTTCTACCCTTACGCTATATGCTCTCTCATGATAGAGCCGAGGTCGAGCTAGCTCCCACATGGTTGGGCCAGGGTCGACGGGTAGGCACGGGCAGGTGGAGGCAAGACGGGCAGGCCCAGTGGGCTGAGCAGCCGTGGGCGTCACGTCCGTCCGGACGTCCGGCACTAGCGCTCCCCATATGTTTTTAGATTAAAATAATTTATTTATTCCGATAACTAGAAAAACTTGCATATGATACTTTTTATTCAAAGTCAACTTTCAGTTTCAGCCTTTGGGGTTGACCAAAAGCAATAAAGGAATGTAGAGCGACCGCTAAACAATGATCAACATGTTTACAAGTACAATGATTGTTCTTCTCTTTTCAACAGCAACCTTTGTATAAAAATTAACGGGCAGGCGCGTACAACCAACCACCACCATGTGCACACATTCTTTTTGGTCAAAAACAACATCGATTTTTTGCGTCCCACATTCATATAAACGGAAGCCGGGAAACCGTCGACATCACAGGGCCACAAAGCAGCCACCACCATGGCCACATCATCCTCGCTCCCCCACCTCCTCTTCGTCCTTGTCTTGACGTCGTCCGTCACCGTCCCCGCTGCCGGCGCCGGCGAAGGCGACCACGGCCTGACGCAAATCAACCTGTACGTGCACGGGACGAACACGGGGCGAACGCCACGGCCGCCGCCCGTGCTGCAGTCCCGCTGGCGCCAACTCGTCGTTCGGGAGCATGGGCGTGGTGGACGACGAGATACTGGCGTCGGACCGGACCGGTCGCCGCAGCTCATCGGCCGGTTCCAGGGCGTCTTCTTGGCACAAGCGTGGAGCTCGGCAAGGGCTACCCAAAATATATTTAGCCCGTCACGCAAAAGTGTCTAGGTACTAGTGGAGGGCATTCCAATTTTTTTTCCTTTTACTAGTGAACATGGGTATCTTGCTGTATTTCTGCACCATCTTATTGTACATGGCCCTGTAGAGGCACTGGTATGTAACCAGAGACTAAGCTCAATATTCTTTCTAACTCCTAACTATTAACACTACTACATCTTACGAACACCACGTTGGTGAAACAGGCTATGACAATTGATGATCTTTCCAAATCGATGTTTGGAGGCTTGATACATGAATTAAAGTCCTTAGTGTCAATAAATTTCATAATTTTTGAGTGTGTGTCTTGGTCAAGAGTTTGTAATAAGGCAGCTCATGAGCTTGCCATTGTCGATGTGGGTAGCGTTGAAGGGGAGGAGCACATTTGGGCCCCCACCTTAGTTGGGCGACCCAACTTGGATGATCCATGCTTCCCACCGCCTTAAGCAAGTTCATGCAAGGAATCTCATGCCTTGGAGCATCCTAAGCCCTCCATTCTAAGGTGGTTTGATCCAAGAGCTCAAGATGGAGATGGCGTGGATCGCTGACGTGGCATTTTGTGTGGCTCCAAGCACTACACCTCTAGTATAAATACCCCCTCACTCCCTCTCATTTACAAACTACAACACAAGCAAGAAGCTACTTCACTCTTTCACCTCCTCGCCTCCTGCCTATAGCATCTCACATCCTCCACCTCGCCCTCCTGGCCTCCGGCCTCCCCCACCTCCCCCACCGTTGCATGGCTGGCGTCTCGGAGGCCGAGAGCCTTTAGATTATGGAAGGATCAAGAGGCTGAAAGGGCTATAGAATCTAATTCACATGAGGCAATCATCAATAGAAGAGTTTAACAGTAACACATCGGAGCTAACAAAACACCTAAACAAAAATAACATTCCTCCGGTGCTGATCACACATCGATCATCCAAAAAAAAGAGGGGGACTCGTGGGAGATATCGCTTCAGTCTTCTAACGAGCAACACATGCTCGCCCAAACAATATGGACATCGTCCTCATATCTACCATTAATGAACAAGTATTTGGCTTAGTTTTCTAATTAACCTAGCCATGAGCACCTATCTTTACGGAATGATACTTAAAACTTACCACAAAGCGGTAGCGATGATATCCTCGCTCCCAGCAACAATTGGGACTCTAGAGCTTTCTTCCTAATAGCCTTCCGGCTCCTTTCCAAATTCGGATGATTTTATTTTGGTTTGTTTCCATGTCATGTCCGGCGGACTTCTCTATATTTCCCTACCTCTTCTAGTTCTACTCCGACACGTTCTATGTTTATATCATCGTAATACATGGAAAGATAGAGAGAGACCCCGGGAGCAACACGGCACGCAGCCTACAGAAACGACCTGCTCCTTCCGGAAGGGACGGAGAGTAGAGCTGTAGAACAGAGCAAAGCCATGGACGCCGCCGGAGCCGTTCCTACCGCGGAGAGATCCTCGACTTCTTGCAAGAGGTCCATGTCCATTTGGCGTATGATCCAGGCAACAGAGCTGCGTTTTTCGACCTCTTCGCGGACTTCGGCAAGACCGAGATCACCGACGGCAAAGCACGTCTTGGCCCGAGCGGTGCATCTCCCGGGGCCATCCTCAACTCGTTGCTCGGCTCCATTGCGTGGTTAATTGCATACCTGCGTGAAGGTTTGGAGTTTTTGAAAGGGGCAAAAATGGCGTTGGGTTCGAGGGAACTATGATCGATTCGTCACAAATCTGTACAAGGTCGACTTGGAACAGCCATGGCTCACGGGCACGTCGGCCCTTTCCTCGACGATTTCGTTTTGGGTTTATCAAGAGTTCAAACAAAGCGGTAGCGATGATAATACTGGAATGATCCCAGCAACAATTTGTCGAAATTCTCTCTTCCAGGAATGTCAGGCAAAGCTGCCACCAAGCCTTCAGCGATTCCTCATCTCGGGGCATGGCAACCATTATTTTCTCATCATCAAAAAAATGGTGGTTAGAACGATAGGCCTGGTGCCATCTCATAACTCATGTTCCATGGCATATTATACTGAAAAAAAGGAAAAACAAGCTCGTAACTGGGAATTGGACAAACAAAACAGTGAGAAAAACACAACGAGACGAAATTAAAAAAACAAAAGGCAAGAAACAATGAAAATAAGTATATTACCACAGGTGCCAGCTGCATTGCATGTTGAGGTCATTGATTTCATGTTTGATGTAGTGGAGGACCCACATCATGTGGGAGCATGAAGTTGGGAGTGGCGATTAACTGCTTCATACCAGCTATCTTAATGTCCAGATCGTGGATCTCGTTGTCGCAAGCCGCCAAGCACCTACCACATCATACGATCGTCAGCTCATATTTAGTTCTTTTCTTGCAGTCGAGCAGCTTTGGGTTCAGGAGCCGAAAACCTTCCATCCCAGGATGGGTGTAGGTATCTATTTGCTCTGCATGGTTAAGTGAAGTCTGTGCATGCAATTCAAATTGTACTTCATGGATTTTCCTACCTGCTCTAAATTCCTCGGCCTCAGCAAGGTTATGGAAGACCAGGGTCTTAGGTTGGGCCATGGAGTGGACAGTGGAGTGACGCCGCTACCTCTGCGTGAAGAAGAATGGCGATCTCAGTTGGGTGTGACAACAGAAGAGTAAAAGGTGCGATCTTTAGGCGAGGGTGACAACGGAAGAGTAAAAGGTGCAAGATTTGGGGTTGGTTTGCTTATTGGTGGCTCGCGGCGGAACAAGACCTTGACGATGTCGTGGCCACGCGGACTTTAATGTGTGTTGTAGCTTATGAGGTCGCTGTCGTAGAAGGCTTCCTGTGAGAAGTGAAAGGAGCATGACACCATGGCCGGTCACATGCGAGAAAAACGACGGAGGAGGGAAAGGTATGGCTTTTGGACAGGAATGGCTCACCGGTGGTGCGGAACTCACCAGAGTTCGTGGCAAAGGAGACTAAGAGGTTGGCTTGTAACTGGCTTGATGACAGCGCTCTATGAGAGTTGTAAACTCGCCACCTATGCTAAGTTGTGTAGCATGCGACTCCCTGCTGCATCGATTGGCCACGTAGACTAGAATATTTGTCCACACATCTAAGACTATTTGCAATGAATCCTTCTCTTTGCCCTCCCTCTTGAGCAGTTTTCCCGCTAGACTTACTTATACTAGATCTTATGCCAAGTTTGTCCAACGTAGTCTTAATAGAGTACATTTGGTAGATAATCTGCTAGCTGCAAGCAATTGCAGTGACACTTCCTAGCAGCTAAGTAGAAATTAGACAAAGACTTAGGACTGAGACAAAGACTTGAAGGTCTTATCTTTGTAATTTCTAGGAAAACCACTAGTGTTGTAACTTTCTCCTTGCTTTGCCTCGCCTCAGTGTCTCCTCCTCCTCTCGGTGCCGGCTGGGCATCCGCCGCTCCCTCCACCTCTTTCATGATGCTAGTGACGCTCGCACGGCACGGGCCTTGGGTGGATGTGCAAACGGGCGAGAGAGGAAACGGCTGCAGGCGCGAGCCGGTCCGGCGCTAGCAAGCCCGAATAATAACACCTGCTAATGTGCAACTTCACCAGGTTTTTTTTTTTCCTGAAGAACATGCTTAGTACGTGTTTCCACAATGGTACAAGAAGCTAGTATAACAAATAACAATTGGTTTGATTTCATCTTTTGTCATAGCTATGAATGAAGGTTCTAATCCACAATGATTTAGTTCAGAACTGGGGCCTCCCGCTCTGTTGCTTGCCTGCTTCTCTTCCTAACTCCTTTTGAACGAGTCGAGCCGAGCTGGCTTTCTAGCTCGAGCCAGATCAAGCTAGGTCGAGCCGCTATCATTTTTTTTTTTTTTTGAGAAAAACAAGATTTTGTATTCCAACAGTTAAGAGGCAACATTACAATCCAGCCTTATTCCCATCCAGCTAGCTGGCAACCATGAGGTACGCGTCTCTGATCGCACGCATCTCCACAGTAGCATCCCGCACCACCATTTGCTCTCTCGGCTGCTGCTTTGAGCAGGAAACGCCGAGCCCGATCGCTGAAACCATGCACTCCCTCGCACCGGCTTCTCAATTGGCAGGATCTTCTACCTTCGCTTCTTCATGCAGCCAGATTGCTGGGTCCACTATCTCCGAGGCTCTGCTAGGGAGAGCGGCCTCGGTGAACTTGTGAAGGTCCAACGAGTCTTTGAACATGTCGTCAGTAGGGCTCCTACCGGTGAACAGCTCAAGCAACAGTATCCCAAGGCTGTAGACATCCCCAAGAGTTGACACAGATTGACCCTCGCCATACTCTGCAGTGCCATTCAGATTTCAGACATCATTTAATTTTATCAGTGAATTCAGTAGACATGCAGAGAATGGTATACATGGCAGAATGGAAGATAGAAATCGAAGGTGGAAGGTAACAACATAAGTATACGAGCTTCTGTTACCTGGAGCGACATAACCAATGGAGCCCCTCAGTCCAGTGAAGGTGATTGAATTTAGTAGAGTATTACTACTGTCATCAGAAAGGATTTTAGATATGCCGAAATCACCAACCCGGGCACTCATATCCTCTGCAAGGAGGATGTTACTTGGCTTGAGATCGCAATGGATGATTGGCGGCTGACACTGATTGTGAAGATATTCCAGAGCATCCATGATGTCTACAACAATGTCTAGTCTCTGAGCTAGGCTGAGCGTATTATTCAGTGTGTGAACATTAGATGCGGGATGCAGCCAGTCATTCAGACTACCGTTCGGCATGAACTCAAAAACCAGCGCCTTGAATTCTTCACCTTGATGATTGATGCTTGAGCAACAGGTGATGATCTTTATGAAAACGGTGACGTACCCTTCAGTGCCTCACATTCAGCAATGAAACTTAGCAGACCCAGATTGTTGTATATTAAACACCGTATCTTTATGGAAACCATTGCAAACTATGCTAATGTAAGAGATTCAATCCTATGGATTTAGGTAATGGTGGGTTGTTTTCGCATTTAAAACCCCACTGCTCTATCCTAATCTCGTTTTTTTTGCAAATCAATCCACCACGAGACTGAATCCTCTCACGATCGGTTCGGATCATTGGGTTTACGAACGTACGAGGCGGCGCCGCCCCGTCACATGCCCGCAAGGTTCAACGAGGGCGGCCACCGGAGGACGGCCTCCCAAAGCGTGGCCATCGGAGAATCTAGACGAGTAGCTCGTTGCCAGGGAATCTGATGCCGCTACCATGGACCCACCAGTCGCCGCGATGGCATTTTCATTGCTGCGTGTGTTGGAACACAAGTCCATGGCTCCAAACTACTGTGTTCGTGCACGAGACAATGCATTCAGACGAGCAAACAAGGGTGCATACAGAACGAACTAGTATGGCAACAACAGAAGTGCAGAATCACTGCACGTGGGCAGACCCTGGCCTCCTCTCGATCCCTTCCACGCCACCCTCGGGGCCAAGCCGCTGCAGACCATGGCCTCGCCTCGTCGCGGCAGCCCAAGCCGGATCCGGATGCCTGCGCGTTGGCGTCGAGGAGATCCATAGCATACGCTCCCAAACACCTTTACAGCTGTGGTAATACCCTGATCATGCAAAGTGCATTTATACACAACACCATAGCTCCCTTGCCCAAGCAAATTAGCCTCTGAAAAATAACCAGTTCCATTTGACAATGCTTTATAGGAAACCCTTTCGAACTGTTCATCGATTACTGTGGAAATGAGTTGTCTTTTCTTTGTCTGAACCTCTTGTGGATCAAATGAATAAGAGCAACTAGTATGCCTAAGAATACAAGTGCGCCGATTGATATTAGGGTGGCCATAAGGGACGTTGACACTTGTCTTTTGTTCTCCAGAGCAGCCATGGAGCATGGAGCTAAGTGTAGTTGGGGGGCTCCACCACAAAGCTCATCATTTCCATGAATCGACAAGGCTGTTGCATTTTAAAAAACACCCCCTTTTGGCACTTCACCTTGGAGATCATTGAAGGACAAATCCAGTTTCGACAATAGTGTCAGGTTCTGTAAAACTGCTGGAATCAAACCTGAAAGGTTGTTGTGTGCTAGATACAGTTGTTGCAGGTTGCCAATACTGGCTAGAGCATCAGGAATACTACCAGACAGCTTATTCATGGTCAGGTTCAGTAAGGCGAGGCCTTTTAAGTTATTCAGAGATTGAGGTATGGTTCCCTCAAATAAGTTGCGATCCAGCAGCAGCCGTTCCAGTGATATGCAATTCCCAATACTATCAGGTATGCTGCTTAACAACTGGTTTCCTGATAGAATCAGTTGGTTAAGGTTTACCAAGCTACCAACTTCAACTGGAAGTGGCCCCGACAATGAATTGTATGACAAGTCTAAATAGAAAGAAAGTTGAGAAAGCTTTAGCACCTCTTTGGGAATTGAACCATTGAGTCGATTTGTTGACATATCAAAGACAAATAGATTTTTCAAGTTTCCCAGGCTCCTTGGAATGGGTCCCTCTAGATTGCCATAGTATGCATAAAGGCTATTCAGCTGTGTCAGATTTCCTAGTGACGGAGGTATGAGGCCTGACAAGCTAGTGTTGTAAAGTCCCAACACAGCCAAGTTTTCTAGCCTGCCAATGCTCTCCGGAATTGCTCCAGATATGGAGCTATTTGCCATCACAAGTACTTTCAGGCCAACCAAATTGCCAATGTTTGAAGGAATAGCTCCGGAAATCCTATTGTCTCCCAGATAAAGAGTTTCAAGAGTCGTCGATAGGTTGACGATTGAACCGGGCAGTTTACCAGTGAAAGAGTTGTTGCTAAGAACTAGATTCTGAAGGTGGCTGCAGTTCGTCAGGGAAGTGATGAACTCCCACCCTTGACTGTCGTTCGCTTCTAACCAGTTGTCAGACAAGTCCAGGACCCAGGTAAGAAAGGCCTTGCAACTTACCCAAAGCAGGAGGCACAAGCTCACGTACGAGATCTTCTCCATCCTCGAGAGCAAGTTCCTGTTCGGCGTCCACGGCAAAGCCGGCGATAGCGGCGGGTGCGAAGGTCTGCATACTGTCGATCGACGGCGACGGGCGGGCCACCTCGACGAGCTGCTAGCGGGCGCGGCGCTGGTGCTGCTGGAAGCGTCGTTCTGGCGGCGGCCGCTGCTCCGGGTCGTTCGACGCTCAGGGCCTCAATGGCCTGCTGCGCTCGCTGTTCCAGTTTCCGGCGCCCGGGGCGGCGTTTCAGAGGGTGTTCAGCGACCTGACGCTGCGTGACACGGTGCGCTGGTCCCCAGTCGACGGCGGCACCGTTCCTCTTCTGGCGCTCGCGTGCCGACGCCGTGGAGACCCGCGCGTGTATGACTTCCGCGCCGCCACGTGCGCGGGGTCCCCGTTGGGGTGGAGGCCCGGTCCTGCTACAGGTCCACGCACATTGCCGCGGTCGGCGGCGGCGTCGCGCTGGGCAACTCCACGGCGGCTTCCATCACGCCCGTGCTCAACAACAGGCGCACTTCCGGCCTGTCGCCGGCGTCAAGGACCTACTCGTCGTCTCCATCGCTAGCGCCGCGGCGGCGAGGCGGCCAACCAGAGGACCGGGAACGAGAGCGCGGCGCCGCCTCCACGTCCCAGATCGTCAGGAACGCTGCCGGGGGCATCGCTGACACGGTATCAGGCCAGTCTCAATGGAAAGTTTCACCTCCCGGTTCCAAGATGTGAAACTTTGGCATTTAAATAGACGCCTTCCTCAATGCACAGTTTCATCAAGACAGTTTTATGGGCCGCCGGCCCCACAACCTCTCTTATTGCATGGTTTAATTGCATAGATATTCATGCAAACTCTATTTGTCTTCAATGGGGTTCAATGGGGGTTTCAACACACGAAATAGTTCAAAGGTTTCACACGTGAAATCCTTCTTTCCGCAGAGGTTTCATGCAAAAGTGAAATTTTACTGATGTGGTCTTTGCATTTAACGCGCATTTAAACACTTCATAAACCCCCATTAAGACTGGCCTCATGCCGTGGCCATGGCCCTTGTGGCCTGCTAGATAGAAGCATCGCCGTTGGATGTAAACAGACGGTTCGATTTTTTGCGATTGCAGCCAGACGTCGTTAGCTGTGAAGTCAGCCGATCCGATTCCAGCTAGTACACTACAGGCGGACGACAACCACACCACCGCCACCAGGACTGACCACCACCATGTGACCGACATGAAGCTGTTAGCAAGTCACAATCGCTGCTGCACCTCCACGTTCCTATGTCCTCGGTGCGTAAAGAGCTGCACGTAAATACAGTCGGCAAAGATCGATTGGAAAGCATAGCCAAACCAAAAGATCCTTAGCCATGGCCCCGTCCTCGCTTGCCGTCTCCTTGTTCCTCCTAGCCTTGACATCCTCCGCCGTCGTTGCTGCTTCGGGCGGCGGCGGCGGTGACCACGGCCTGACGCACATACGCCTGTACATGCACGAGACGTACACGGGGCGAACGCCACCAACTCCGCCGTGCTGCAGTCCCCGCTGGGCGCCAACTCGTCGTTCGGGAGCATGGGCGTGGTGGACAACGAGCTGCGCGTCGGCGCGGACCGGTCGTCCCAGCTCGTCGGCCAGTACCAGGGCTTCATTGTCGGCACGAGCCTGCAGCTGGGCGCGGGCTACCTGACGGCCCTCACGCTTGTGTTCACCGCCGGCGAGTACAGCGGGAGCACGGTGTCCGTGCAGGGCCCCGTGCTCGGGTTCACCGGCACCATCGAGCGCGCCGTGGTGGGCGGCACCGGCAAGTTCAGGCTGGCGCGCGGGTACATGGTTTTCAAGATGATAAGCAAGACGCCGGCGACGGACGTCAACGAGATCAACCTGTTCGTGCTCATGCACCCTGCTGGCAAATACTAGCAGGCAACAAACACCTTGAGACTTTGAGTGAGTAGCAGTGGCTACCGCATTATTGGGCAGTGGGTGAAGTGTGTGTGTCCAATCAACATCTGTTTTCGACGACGTTAAGTAAATCCAACTTAGATTTGCTTCTCTTGATGACAGCCAATAAACATGCAATTTCATTGTCCTCTTGGGAAATAAACACAGGCCATTTCCTTGGCCTAAATTGATGTGTTGTGTTTCTTGGACTAGAATCAATCATCAACCTTAGCTTATTCCTGTTGGGTTTCGTTATCTCTTTGTTCTGCCTAATCCAATGATGACTGTGTGTACGGTCAGCAGATACACCTTGAGCTCTCCACCGATCTGTCATCGCTCTACACCAGCTTAAAAGAAAATTATAGCAGTCAATCAAGCAATTAGTTTCTCAAATCCAAATAAGAAAACCTGCTGAAGCGCAACTTCACCAGCGTACAATGGTACAATAAGTTTTTTTTTTTTCGAGAACGCGCTAAGCACGTGTTTCCACAACGGTACAAGAAGCTAGTATAACAAATAACAACTGTGTCGATTTCATCTTTGTCATAGCTATGAATGAAGGTTCTAAACCCGTACAATGATTTTAGTTCAGAACTGGGCCTCCTCCCTCCTACTTTGCTGGTTCTATGATCTTGAACATCAGAAATTAATCAGAATAAGAGAGTTCGGCGGCTTGCTTGCTTCTCTTCCAGATTTACGTTCAGCTAGCTGGCAACTATGAGGTGCGCGTCTCTGATCGTACGCATCTCCACAGCAGCATCTCGCAGCTATTCGCTCTCTTGGCTGCTGCTTTGAGCAGGAAACGCCGAGCCTGATTGCTGAAACCAAGCACTCCTGGCA
>JADLZK010005858.1:0-46163 GCA_015847255.1 Hyparrhenia diplandra
TTTATTCACATGCCACACGTGCTTGCCACGCAACCATTTCCATCAGATTCACCTGCACGTTCTACCTCACCGAGTATGAGCACAGAACATGCTTGATAGGTTCCCAATCCATCTTTGTTATTATCCCAATGCCACCAAATAAATGCTCCAAAGGCTATTGTTTTTGTCTCTCCCAAAGTTCCATTGCAAAAAAGAGGCTTGGGTTGAAAAAGAAAAAAGAATGACAAGTGTCCACACTGAAAAAAAAGGTGCAGCCCAAGTTCTCCCTCAAAAAAAAATTCCCAAGTCCAAAAGAGAGACCATATCTCTCTTCTAAAGGAGCAAAGTAGAATTAGGCTTTCACCCTTCCCTATACCACATATTTACTCCACCATATATCCACTTCCACCTTACATATCCATGCACATGCACATCTTGATTTTGATTGTATGACTAAGCTCCGGGATGCATTGTTTGACTTTACAATATATATGACTGCAAGTATGTATGAGCTGCCTCCACACCTATGAACTCCATATAAGCCTTATTAATTAGTAGGGTGAGAGAGAGAAGGCACAATGTCATTTGCCTTTAACCAAAAAAAAAAATATATTCCCAGAGAAGAGAAGGCATATAAAACACCCTTTATTGCCATGGTGTTGGGATTATAAACACTCACATATTGAGAGACTTGAGAGGGTCATACAAAGGAAACTATAAGTTTACTTTGAAAATTTATAAAAACTCTCTCAGAATAGAGAAAAACAAAGAGCTTGAGACATAGTGCTTGACTTGACCATTCTATCTTTCCTAATTGCTCAAGGACCAAGTGAAGGTGAAAAGCCAAGAGTTGAGGGCTGTAAGAACATGGGTAGTTTTGAAAGTCAATAGTTCCATTTAACCCGGAGGAGAAATTTGTTTCGAACGATGTAAATCCTTTTGAGGTGTGAGTTACAGCATTGTGCTAAACTCCCCGATCCATCTTCGGCATTAGCATTTAGGATCGAGCAGGTTAAGGCTTGAGTTTGTTAATGGTAGCACAAGCTCACCACCAAGAACTCCGCCAACTGATCTTTGTTACTAGAAAAGTTGTCGTCACTGTAAGAAAACCAAAGCCAACTGAATCTTGCGTGTAAAAGTGCAAGTAGAAATGGTCCTAAAGAGGAGTCATAGGCTTCGTGCGCTAAAACCCATAATAACTTTCCACTGCCAGTCTTTGGTGGAACCCATGACACTGAGAAGGTAGCGTGAGATCTCCAGACATCGCAGCAGTAATCAAGCAGAAGGACCTGGCTGACAAAGATGCGTGGTCTGGACTGATATTCCAGACACCAAACATGTGTACCGTGCAGGCTCTAGAGGACAGTGCAGACAGGAAACATCTCCTACAGGTGCACTGACGAGGCTGCGTAGCGCCAATGCACTCCCTCTGAGGTCAAGCCAGTCCTGGTGGGACCTCATTGATCAGTCCTCCACACTCAATGCGTGCTGGTTCCTCTCCACTGCCTTTAGGGTCTGCAGTACTCTCACCATTGTATCAAGTGTACGCTTTGATCCCGAGCTCCAGGCTCTTTCTCTCCTGGCCTGGTCATAAGCAAAGCTCCTTTGAACCCCTTCGAAGACTCGAAAGCTCTATGTGTCACATGTCTTTCAGAATCTGGAGGATCTCTGCACTGCAGCGTAGAGTTAGACACTGCACTCCATGTCTTCAAGTTCTCAGACAGGTTAGCTAGCAAGGTGTAAGCATGCCATGGTGGTCGCCTCCGATCATTGTACTCTCCCTTTACGACTTTGTCTCTATTTCAAATACTATGCTTCTATTTATTATGTTCCTAGTTTTCACTCAGTAAGCAGGTCTGATATAGTCATATGATTTGAGAATGAGTTTATTTTATGATACGATCAGCTAGATTTAGCTCCACACTCGAGTGAGTTAGGTGGTCCATATCATGTAAGCGTGGTGCCGGTATATTGTTTGCTCTGTGGATGCACTCTACTTTTGGGTCATGTGGTAGATTCGTGTAAAATGTCACACTCCCGCTTACAGAAATGTATTTGTAGTCCATCTCCCATTTGTAGGGCAAGTAGAACTTTAGTTACCGTAGGAAATTCCTGCCTGCTCTCGATCTCTCCTTAGTAATGTGTCCATATGCTTTGGGATGGAGGAGTCATTTATGTTACATGCATATGATTGTATACGTGCTAGAGTGTACAAAGACTTAGTAAATTAGAATGACATGACAAGAATTCACATCTCTATTTGAATCTCATGTTCATGGCCTATGGCTTTACGATGAGTAGTCACCATTTCTATCTTTTGAGTGCTACTCATGTGCGCATACGTATCATCTCATTGTTCATTGGCTTTAAACTCAAGAGAGATGTGACTAAGTGTGGACTGACTTTTCTCTGGCATGTTAATCATATTTGTCACTTCACCTCTATGTCACCCCAAAGCTCCTCCCTGTGGTACAACAGATAAATAATAATACACCACATTACTCCCAGAAATGCTATAATGGTATTTAATTTGTGCGTCATCCTTTATATATTTTCAAGAGTTCAAGGTTATGATCATAAATACCAAACCATGCATTTGGTATTATCATTGATGGCAAACCTATTATTATGTAGGATGCTAAGAAATGCCAAAATAAAGGAGCAACCCTGTGTATTAGGGTTATTAATGTTTATGGTCCCGCCTGACATAGATTTGTCCAAGATTTCATTAAGAGTCGTCATTTTTTGTGGGGAAGAATATCTTCATGTGGTATGGAGCAGATTTTAATCCGATCAAGATGAGAAAGAAATCGCATCATGAAAAATAGTCATGGGCCGTTTTTTATTCAATGACTTTATAGGTATAAATGAAAAGAGAAATCCCTCTCAAGAGGCCCAAGTTCCTATATGGCTTCAATAAATACAAATCTCCCACTCAGTAAAAACTTGGTGATCCTTTATTCCTGGTAATTAAGAGGATAAATATGCTACTTCTGCTTTGCTTCTTGGTCCCAAGACTTACAGGTGGCTCTGACCATTATCTTCCCTCATTTTGATCCTTGGAGAGCAAAGTGTGCCTCTAGACCAAGATACTTCTTCTTTGAAGAACAATGGTGGCACAAAAGAGGCATGCAATGAATGGCAAATACGATACTGGAGGAGGCAAGAAACCCAAATAAGTCTCCTGCTCATCTCTCTCGATGTGTCGAGGCATGTGCTTACCTTCCAACCTATGATAAATAAACTATCTGAGTGGCTGGGACTCGATAGATTGGCATTCATATAGTAACATAAGCTTCGTATCACTAGAGAGGTGATTGAGGAGATAGACTTCACCTCAAGCAGAGGTAGACTCTACATCGAGAGGAATGGGAGGAGAGGATATAGATCTGGAGGGAATCTAGCAACATCACATCCGAGGTGAGTTCTTTGAAAACAAAGTCCTGCATAAGTGTGATTTTGAAAAGGAGATTCTAATCACATACTTCCTGACTTCACGCCACTCAACGAGGAGAAAAAGAAGAACACTACATATTTCTACAATCTGAGCGAAGGGAAAAGATAGATAGGAGGCATGAAAGAGACCAAGTATCAGGTACAACGTCCCCTATAAAACTCATTTGGTCCAAACATGAAAGTTGCGAAAAGGCTGCCTCAAGAGAGCTCTTCGGGGCGGTGATCTCACGTACCATGGACAGGGAGACGACAAAGTCGCTGATTAGGACCTTTGACCGGAGGAGATACAGAGCGCGTCGCATGAATCATAGTGCAACGAGTCTCACTCCTAGTCTTAATGGGCTCGATTCATCTTTCAAGAAAGTCCTTCAGACTCTGATAAAGGGCGATCTCGTGCTCTCATGTGCTTAATGCCTTTAGAGCTGTAGTACTCAACATTTAAGAGACTCTAACATGGGGTGCGTTTACTTTGGCAAAACTAAACTAGTAAAGGAGTTGAAATCGACATTTGTGGCAAATAACATAAACCAACATGTTTATTGAAATGTGGACTATAAATGCTTCACTGTAGTCTCGTAGATCAACCTGCTGGTGCATTGTTAACAAGGTGATTGGTAGGAATCAAACAAAATTTTTAGAAGGAGTGAAAGATTTTAGAGAGTTGTGGTTCTACATGACAGTCCTTCTTGCGACGAGGACATCTAGAGAAAGAGTATGATTCTAAAGATAGATTTTCGAGTCACTATGATAGGTCAGATGGACTCTCTCGAACAAGTGCTGCGGAAAAGGGTCCCTAAAGAGTGGATCATTCCTGGGTGAGGGATAGAGTTATAGAAGGTACAGCTTTGTGTTAATGCTCACTGCGTAGAAGGAGCCAGTAGATTCAGAATCCTGAGTGCGAGAGTACAAGGATGCTTTCATCCTCTTTATCTCACTCGCGGCTAATGCTCGGGGACTGTTACTAGCACAAAGTCATGAGCAGCATAAAGGGATTTAGTCATATATAGTATGTTGATGATGTCGTTATTATGCTAGATGGGTTAGTGGAGTCTATTAGAAATTTGAAACTGGTTTTATACTCGCTCGGCGGGCCATCCGAACCTCAAGATTAATTTTCATAAAAGCGACATGTATGTTTTTCGGGGTTAATACAATGAGAAAGAAACAATGGCCAATATGCTCAAATGTGTTCTGCAGAGTTGCCTATGAGAATATTGAAATTCCTACTCAGTAATCACTTAGCATGGGTGCTTACTCCCATATATAACAGAAATGACTCAAAAGGGTTGATGATCCATGAAGGGTAAAGCGCATCTCATATCCGGAGGCGCACAAATTTTGACCAGTTCATGCTTGCCAAAAGATACCTATTTAATCAGATGGGATTTTTTATTGGTTCCAAGATGGAATTCACAAAAAAGATGGACAACATTAGAGCTAATTTTTTATGGTAAGGGGCTGAAGACAAATTTAGGTATCACATGGCCAAATGGGGAGATGGTGAGTAGATCTAAGGATCAATGAGGGTTAGGATTATAAATACTAGATCATGAATGAATGCCCTTTTTGAAATGGATTTGGAAGATCCATAGGAAATCTAATGTGTTGTGGTTCAATATTTTGAGCAAAGTATATGAAAGATGGGAACTTCTCTTCTTCCGCAAATCAAAAGGGTCACTTAGTTTTTTGAGTGGGTTGCATAAAGTGAAACACCTGTTTAAGTGAGGGGCCTTTAATATTGAGATGGGAAGACATGTAAATCCTAGGAAGATTGTTGGCTTCATGGAGTCCCTTTTGAAGATTTTGTATGATGACCGTACAAGATAGTTAGAGACCCTCACCGCTGTTAGTGACCGGTTGGGAGACAGAGGGATGGGAGGTTGATTTTAGAGACCGCCTCATTCGTGGAGGGGAGGTGGCTGGATTTATCTAAGAGAAGTTCACATGCTGACTTTGGAGAATAGGTCTCACTCTATTTCTTGGGTGCTTGACAGAGTAATACACCACAAAACCTCTTTATTGATTTCGACATAGAGGTGTTACTAGCAGAATAGCTGGTATTATTTTGAAGTGCAAAGTACCTATGAAAATCATGTTTTTCTTATGGCAAGTTTTAATAACAAATTACAAGTTGCTCAATGTTTAGTTATGAAAGGGTGAAAACGGAGTAGCAAGTGTTGTGTGTGTGGTAAATTTGAAATGGTGTCCTAAGGTATCCTCAAAAGAAGTCTTTTAATTGGAAGGACATGCCTTCTTCTATCATGGAGTTCACTGTGTGTGGCTTTAGGAAGGGGCCCTTGCATAATAGATTGAAATTGCTTTTTGCAGGTTTTGTGTGGGCTATTTTGACCACAAGAAAAACAAGATGGCAATAGAGAAAAAGTTTCCAAATGCTCCAACTGACGTTATATACATTGCATTATCACTATTGCAGAAGTGGAGTATACTCTAAAGGAGGTGGACAGGAGCACGTGTATCAAGTGAAAGACGAGGTCCTACGGTGAATGAAGAACTTCCACTCCAATCTGTTTTCACCGTTAGATATCGCTTGAAATTTGAATTTGTAAAGAACTGGCATGTGTGGTGTTTTTTGCTCTCTTGTAACTGGCATCCCCGGCCAGATGTGTATTTACTGAAGTTACCTTGTTTTCTTTAAAAGCAGAGGTTCTTCCTCTCAAAAAAAAAGCTTCAGAACTACATTTTTTTTAACTGGTTCTCGTTAAAGCATCGGGAGCCACATACCATAGATCATCCACTGTAAAGTGCTTGCACCTCTAGACTTATTGACAACTTCCGGATGTTTTGGTGAAATTGAGCAGAATGACATTTATTTCACATGCTATATCTTTAACTACCTGCTGTTTTGGTGTTGGCTGGGAGAAGCTGGTCTACATTGAGATCAGAAGAAAGGAAGTAGCTAGAGGTATAAGTTGCCATTTATTCTATAAAGCAACCATCACATTTGATTCAAGTTCTAGGTTTCTAATAGTATAGAAGAGGAGTTAAGTCATAGTGATTCAGATCCAATGAAAGTTTGTACGTATCCTTAGTTTAACAATATGACCCATGTTAGCCGGACCTTCTATTTCCTCAAAAATAATATCAACTATGCTATGGTCACAGATGCAATGCGAAGCATCATATAACAGTCACGTGTAGTTCTAGATAAGAGTACTATTTCTCTTTGTACCCAAAGTTTGTAAAGAATTTGATTGCTGAAATGGATGAAACATGTCTAATGTATATAAGACAATGGCATCAAGATTTTTTTTTTTTTTTTTGTTTCCTGTAAATCAGATTATAGACTCTTATAGCCAAACTGTGTTCATGATGAGACCCTCATCAGAGGGGTGTGGTTTCGCTATAGAAGTCTTTGATGAAGGATCTCAGAGATCTATTTTGGGTGCACACATCTTGGATGAAGGATCGAGTGAAGCCGCTTGATTTAGGGGTCATCAGTAACATGTTTTGGCTATCCATGTCTCGATGAAGGATCATCGGTGATCGCTTACGTCATCACTAATGTTTTCACATCAGAGATGTAATATAAGTGATGCGCTTTACCATGACTAATGATTATTTACCTGTGTCTCTAATCTGCAATTTTGACAGTGATAGAAAAGATTGATAAGCATGGCCAGAAGCCAAAGCCACCTCACACAGGACATCCTTGCCTTGACCATTTCTAGAGAAGCCCAAGCCCCTAACAGGGTCTAAAACATGGCATGATTGTCCCTTTCACAACCACATAAAAGATTTTGGCAGACAGCCCCTTTGATTAACAGAGGCGTGTCAGGCGGCGCCGCCCTGTTAATGGAGAGGCGCCCAGGGAGAAATGTTTTTGCCATTGTTAATCATTAATGTAGGCTGACGTCTTAAGGGAGACTGCCCTCAAGTTGGATGCTCCATTAATGGTGGTGATGCTTTTAAGCGCGCCCGCATTCGTTAGTGATTATGCCCACCTCTATTAATGAATGGCTGTAAATACAGCCTCAACCAGCCCCATCATCGTGCTCCACGCGCTCCCCAATTATTTTGATAGGGTGAACTAAGCTCTATTTCTTCAAGAAACTCTATTTTTCAAGGGCGGAGCTTTTGATCTCAGTTTCTTGAGGAGGTGGTCGTAGGAGCTTGGTATGTGCCCCTCATATCCTCATTTTCAGCTCTTTTCGAAGATTTTGATGCTTTTGTGGTGGTTTAGATCTAGATAAAATGATGGGAGGAGAGAGAAAGAGAAGATATTTATGTGCTATTTCATGGTGTATTATAGCTACTTCTAGATCTAGAGATGTGTGTGTGATACCTCGATCTTGGATCTAGTACATCATGTTGGTTTTATTAGTGTCATGCATATGTATTTTTGTTTTTGTGAAAGAAAGAGAAGATATATAAAGCTCCATAATTAATGGCATTCATGTATTTTTGTGTGTGAGAGAAATAGAGGACACACGAGTCATGCACTACCTTAGTATAAGATGATTTTATATATTGATGTATATATAATATATGTTTTACTCTACAAGGTTACCATGGAAAGGTCACAATGGATGTACAACAAATCAAGGCTACCACCCTCTTTCATGGAAGAAGTGACGAAGTTTGTTAACAGCACTAGGAAGAATGTTTTGTGTGAGAATCTGAAGGGAATAATATGTCCAAGTTCTCACTGCAAGGATGAGCCCTATCTCGATAACAGATGGTTTTGAAGTCAAATGTCAACCGATCTGGTGGGTTTTTGTCCAGGGCTACACGGTTTGAAATTCTCGGCAAAAGAGATGTGGTTGCTGCATCCGGAGGAATACCGTGCAAGCAGACCGTAAAACTATGGTGACGGAAGATCGTGTTGGAACCTCAGCCAGTCACAGCAGCATTGATGACGATGATTTTTTCACATTAGAGGTGATTTTGTCAAAGGCACGAACGACGATGATGACAATGATAATGTTGGTTTTGATGATCACCTGTGAAGTTCTTTTAGGAGATGCAACTCCTTCAACGAGAGCGACGACCTTGTGTATGGGACCCCAAAGGTGGCTAGAAAATTTCAAAAGATGAAGGCAACAGCAAAGGAGCCTATCTACAATGGTTTTTTGAAGGAATGTAAAGTCCTACATTTTGATCTAGGTCTTGATGCTGATGGCATGTTTCAGATGGTTCCCACGCTAGCTTCAATGATTTGCTACGCCTACAGGGTTCTGTACTTCCAAAGGGCAGCAAAGTGTTCACCAATACCTATCAGAGAAGAAGCTGTTCAAACTAGTGATCTTGTGGGTAAAAACTTCATGCTTGCCCTAACGGGCTGTATCTTTTTATCGGGGCACCGAGTATGAGAACTTGACATTTACCTGAACTGAAGAGCTGCTACAAGAGGAATGTTGGCTATCACATGGATGAAGCCTCAAGTTGGCCAGGAAGAAGGCAAGCAAGAAGAGTGGGAAGTAGATCTCTCATGAGGAGGATGAAGAAGGTTACATGCAAAGGACAATTCTTGCCCTGGTGATGTGGTATATGCCTGTGGTTGACTCCCTGCAGTATCTATTTGGAAACCCCGAGGATTCCAGGTTGATGTGCTGGCATGCAACCGATGAGCACAGAAGGACGATGGCAAGCTCCGACACCACGTCGATGCCCGCATGCTGGAGGCGTTTCAATGCCACATACTCACTGTTTTGTGGCAAGCCAATGAATGTTAGGTTTCACGAAAGTACCAACAGATGAATGTTTGGTGACAAAGTAGCACGCACAATACAAGGGCAGATCATCCTTACCATTTACATCCTTCCTTCATTGTTGTGTCAAAAGTGCAAGTACCTTTTGCTAAGCCTCCTTATTTTCTAGACCAAAGAAGCCTAGCTTTGAGATATATGCATTCTTGGAGCCACTACGGGAAGACATGAGTAAACTTTGGGAGACATAGTCCGCATGAGGATGAGTACCTAAGGAAGGCACTAACTCTAAGCGCCATCATCTTTGTCACCATTAATGATTACCTAGGTCTATTTTTCATGAGGGGCAGATCAATGGGAAGTCAGTTGCATAGTATATGCCTGTATGGTACTTGCTACATTTACCTTAATGCATCTAAGAAGATGGTGTACACGAGGTAGATGAGATTCCTAGTTAGATGTCATAGGTACTGATCCAGTCAGATGAATAAGTACTTAATAACAACAATGAGCTAGAATCTACCCCTCCATAGAGAGCTATGGGAAATGAGTGTTTGGAATGGTGAAGGACATGGAGGATGTGTTTAGAAAGAAGAAAAAAGAGGGGAATAAGACAAGGAAGGGAAAGAGGACCAAGATGGAGGCAGATTCCATTCCTTTCAAGAAGAAGTAAATTTTCTTAAAGCACCTACTATACTGGAAGGAGTTGGAGGTGCCCCATGCCATCGACAGCATGCACCTAGAGAAGAATGCATTTGAAAGCACAATTGGCCTCCTCCTAGACATGAAGGGAAAGAAGAAGGATGGTCTCAAGTCATGGACAAACCTTGTTGATCAAGGCATCATACCAAAGTGACCTAGGACCACTGCAAAATGGGAAAGTGAACCTTTGTGGTGCCAGCTACAACCTAAGTACATACGAGAAGAGGGTCGTGCCAATGGCTTAGGGGGTGAAAGTGCTGACTGATTTCTCTTCCAACATCAAACCTCAGTCGAGGGACATCATTAAGGGACATCCTCAGAGTCCTGTTGATGTTGCTCCCTCATCGATGGATTGGGCCACATTGCAATCCCTAGAGGGGTGATGGATGGTCTGGCTGTGTGTTGTCGTTTGAGAGGCTCATCAAGAAGGATCGCAATGCATCAAACTGGGAGCTAATCATGTTATAGATCATGGTGTCCATGCTTATGTAGTCCAAATCCTCGAGTTCTGGCATGGTGACGAATCTAGAGGCATCATCAAGATGCTCTTTGTTGGGGTCTTCATTATCAGATTGGTAGCCGAAACTACGAGAGCTGAGATTTGCGGTCATGGACTGTGTGATCACAAGCTGACACGTAGCCACAATGTTCCTTATGCCGATCAGGAAATCGACATGGATGTCGTACAGTATCGCATCCTGGCCTACATCTCATGCCAACTTGGGGGACCTCAACATGTAGACGATTGCCTTGTCGAGGATGTGCTCATGACTGAAGTTGGCGAAGAAGTCCCAAGCATAGCGATCTAGGTGGTGTGCAACTGTAGGTGCACCTGCAGCCATAGTGTCCTATAGCCCTACTAGGAATATGTAGATAGTTGATGGTAGATAACATCTAAATTTACCTATTAAATATACTATTAAACATGGGATGAAACCTACTAAAATATTATTATTTCTAATGATTTCCATGAGTTTTAGTGTACACTCAGTTTTGTAGGAAAAATCCAGAAAAGAGTAGAAAAGAGAAGAAGTAGAGAAACTGGAGAAAAGGACCGAAACAGAGGGATTAGTAGAAATTTCAGGGACTTAGAAGACAAAACAAGACAGCTCGCACAAGCCAGGGCCCACTGGTCAGTCAGGTGTGTGGGGCGGGGTGGCCTAGCCCCGAGGGATCCACGTGTCCCGCTTCCGAACCTTCTCACAACCGACCTAAGGAGTAGATCTAAGCCATCCAATCAAGTTGGTTTGATCCAAGAGCTGAGATTCATCCTAGAGGCTATATAAGCAAGGACAGAGCTACCCCTTAAACCCTAATTCATTTTTAGAATTCATTCTAGTTCTCTACTAGAATTCTAGGGTTAGAGAAGTCAAGATCTCTATGATTGGAGCTAGACACTTCTAGATTAGCTACGGATCTTGATTAGCAATCAAGTTTATTAGAAATAGAGAGATTAGTAAGGTGTGCTTCAGAGGATTTCTAGCCTATCGGATCTTCTCTCTTGTATTCTGCGGGATCAATCTGTTTGCAAGAGGAGTTTGTTTCTGAGATTATCTGGTGTTCGACTTCATAATTAAAGTAAGTTTTGATTTATTTTATTCTTCAAGTTTGCAACTCTTGTTTGAGTACTTTGGTCTTGGTTGCTCTAGATTAGAGGAGTAATTCTTAATTTAAGCATGGTGCTTAGATTACCTTTACTTGTGAATGCCCTCTTTTGGCTTGGAATCAGTAGTAGTATCATAAAGGTGACTTTATAGCTTTATTGAATCCTCACGTAGTCCACTTCCGCCAATAGGTGAACGGTAGGCTTTTTTGTCTGTTCTTATTAAAGTCATTTTATCTTACTTTATTAAGAATTAGTGTCCATTTATAGAATAAATAATTCAAGATTTATCAAGGTTAGAATTAGAAAGCCAAAAGTTATCTGCTAGTCTAGCTAGTTTCTTAAGTCTTTGTGATTGTGAAGTGGATTGGATAAATGCTAGTTATATTCACTGTTGTTCCTTTGGGTTCGATATTTTAAAATCGAGAGTTCATCTTTTTGGTGAAGTGCTATAATGGTATTTCTATCTGTGTGCATATAATTTATACCAACAAGCATTTCGCGCCATTCTTAGGGAATGGTAGTTTTTTTGGATAGTAACTTAGAGTATTACCTTAATCTTGTATTATATATATTTATCATTTATCTTTATTGTTTGTTTCCTTTATTGCATTTATTTTCAGTATTTAGTTTCTGCATTTATCTTTCAAAGATTTATTTATTGTCTCTTAATTTTATTATCTATTTTCAGTATTTACTTTCAGTCTTTTTTTTTTTTTAATTATATTTCAAAAAAATGGAATGAAAATATTTATATCAGTTTGGAGCACCTTCGGACTCATACCTTAGACCAAATTGAGTCTAATAAAACTATTTTATCTTCTGGGTTATAAGTTACGTCCTGATTTAATCAAATTAGTTCAGGGAAAATATTTTCTTTGGTGATGAATACGAGAATCCCTATTCCTATTTACTTGAGTTTGAGCAAGTTTGTGCTAGCCACTCAAGTGGAAGCACTTTCCTTTCTCTTTGATAGGAGAAGCCAAACGTTGGTATAGTCATCATGCAGGGGATAGTTAAGGGTGGGAAGACTTACGCTCTAGTTTTTGTTTACAGTTTTTCCCAATCTGAAGGGTTGTCAAACTTCATCTACAGATACTAAATTTTAAACAATTAGAAAATGAATCTTTGGGTAAAGCTTGGGAGAGACTTGAGTCAATCTTAAATTCTGGTCCCAATCTTTCTTTGCCTGAACCCATGGTTCCACAACACTTTTTCATGGGCCTTAACCAAAACACTATGTTTCATCTAAACACGGCGTCAGGAGGATCGTTCATGCACAAAACCCCAGAAGATGCTGAAGCCATCCTTATAAGCATCCTACAATGTCTTCCTGAAGAAAAAGAGAAGTTGTTAGAAGAGCCAGAAACAGTAGATCCTTTACTAGAATCATCTCAATCTATAACTGTTTTAGAACCTGAACTAGCTCCAGAAGAAAAGGAGGACACTCCTCTTTCAGATTTTATGCTCAATTTTGAAGAAGTGCTTTTCGCTGATTTTGGAAACACTTCAAAGTATCAAGTAGAAAGAAAATCTTATGGACAGTCTCTAACAATAGAGCTTTTTGAAGAAAAATTCTTAAAAAAGACTATGAAAGAATTAGTCTCTGTCATGAGCTATGAGTGGGTAGAAGAGTCAGAGGTTTCACCTGATATTATTCGTTTTCTATACCTATTAAATGCCAGTTTAATAGAGGATCTTTCGATGCCCTATATAATCCTATGGTAGGAGTTAATATCATGTCTGCTCTTTTTATGCAAGATTATGTTGACAACATAATCTTATCTCCTACTAACAAATGTTTGAAAAACCTTTTTGGGCATGTTGTTTCTAGTTTGGGAATTCTGCATGTTATGCCTATGATTGTTAATGGAATACAAGTTCAATTAAGTTTTTATTTTTTGATATTAGAGAGTTTGATATCTTGATAGGTTAGCCTGTAGGAAAGTTAATTTTCAAAGGAGAACTTGGAAAGCTAGACTTTAGCTTTAGGAAAGACCTTAAGTTCTCTATATCTTATGACCATGCTAAGTTTGAGTCTTCCCCTCAGTTAGAGCCTCTAGAAGAAGTTATGAAGGTGTCTTTTGAAGACCCATTAGAATTAGAAGAAGATACCCTGTTGTTCATCGAAGAAGAGGATGAGGATCCTATCTATCTTGGACCCCTAGATGAGTTACTAGAAACTCCCAGACCTCCTATAGACCTTAAACCTTTACCTTCTGGTCTTAGATATGCTTTTCTGAATAATGATGAGGAATACCCTGTCATTATAAGCAATAAGTAGTCTCTAGAAGAATCTTTACGCCTTATAGCTGTCCTAGAGAGACATCGAGCTGCTTTTGTCTTTTCACTCCAAGACCTTAAAGGAATTAGTCTAGTTCTTTGCACCCATCGCATTCCCACAGATCCTAATATAACACCTTCTAGAGAGCCCCAACGTAGGCTAAATAATACGATGAGAGAGGTAGTAAAGAAGGAAGTTTTAAAATTTTTGCATGCCGGGATTATCTATCCTATGCCGCATAGTAAGTGGGTAAGCCCTGTTCAAGTTGTACCTAAGAAAGGAGGTATGACTGTTGTTAGAAATGATAAAAATGAATTAATCCCCCAAAGAACCGTTTCTTGGTTGGAGGATGTGTATTGATTACAGGAAACTCAATAAGGCAACTAAGAAAGATCATTTTCCTTTGCCCTTTATTGAGATGTTAGGAAGGTTAGCAAACCACTCTTTCTTTTGTTTTCTTGATGGTTATTCTGGATATCATCAAATCCTCATCCATCCTAATGATCAAAGTAAAACCACTTTTACATATCTTTATGGTACTTATGCTTATCGTAGAATGTCTTTTTGGGCTATGTAATGCTCCAGCTTCTTTTTTCAAAGATGCATGATGTCTATATTTTTTTCGATATGATTGAAGAAATTATGAAGGTTTTTTATGGATGATTTTTCTATTTATGGTAAAACTTTTGATGAGTGTCTTGAAAACTTAGATAGGGTTTTACAAAGATGTGAGGAAAAACACTTGGTCCTTAATTGGGAAAAGTTTCATTTTATGGTTCGGGAAGGGATAGTGTTAGGACACTTAGTATCTGAAAGAGGAATAGAGGTAGACAAGGCTAAAATAGAAGTAATTGAGCAGTTACCTCCGCCTGTTAATATTAAAGGCATTCATAGTTTTCTTGGTCATTGTGGTTTTTATCATTGTTTTATTAAAGACTTTACATTTATTTCTAGACCTTTGACCAGTTTGCTAGCTAAAGATGTTCCTTTTGATTTTAATGAAGCTTGCATGAAATCTTTTAATATTCTTAAAGAAGCTCTTATTTCTGTTTATGGTAAACCTTTTGATGATTGTCTTGAAAACTTAGATAGGGTTTTACGAAGATGTAAGGAAAAACACTTGGTCCTTAATTGGAAAAAGTGTCATTTTATGGTTCAGGAAGGGATAGTGTTAGGACACTTAGTATCTGAGAGAGGAATAGAAGTAGACAAGGCTAAAATAGAAGTAATTGAACAGTTACCTTCGCTTTGTTAATATTAAAGGCATTCGTAGTTTTCTTGGTCATTGTGGTTTTTATCGTCATTTTATTAAAGACTTTTTATTTATTGCTAGACCTTTGACCAGTTTGCTAGATAAAGATGTTCCTTTTTGATTTTAATGAAGCTTGCATGAAATCTTTTAATATTCTTAAAGAAGGTCTTATTTCTCGCACCAATCATCCAACCCCCTGATTGGTCTTTACCCTTTGAAATTATGTGTGATACTAGTGATTATGCTGTAGGAGCAATCTTAGGATAAACTAAGGATAAAAAGCATCACGCTATTGCTTATGCTAGTAAAACTTTGATAGGAGCTCAGCTTAATTATGCAACTACTGAAAAAGAGCTCCTTGCTGTTGTTTTTGCTATAGATAAGTTTATATCTTATTTCTTTGGGAGCAAAAAGTTATTGTTTATCTTGATCATCTTTGCTTTAAAATATTTGTTTACTAAGAAAGATGCTAAACCATGTTTAATTAGGTGGATCTTGTTACTCCAAGAGTTTGACTTAGAAATAAAAGATAAAAAAGGAGTAGAAAACTCGCATTTGAGATCATTTGTCTAGAATGTATTTTGAGAATTCGCAGAACTGCCGGTCAATGATGCACTCAGGGGATGATATGCTCTTCAAGATCACCAGATTAGACCCTTGGTATACAAATATTGTTAACTTTATGATTGAAGGATATGTACCTTCCAGGGAAGAACACGAAGAAACTTATATACGAGAGTCGTCTACACATATGGGATCTACCATACCTCTTCAGAGTTTGCGCTGATGGTTTACTTAGAAGATGTGTACCGGTAGAGGAAGGAATTCAAATCATTAAAAGATGTCACTCATCACCATATGGAGGACACTATGGAGCATTCAGAACTCATGCTAAGATCTGGTAAAGAGGATTCTTTTGGCCAACAATGTATGAAGATACTAAGAGTTTTATAAGAAGATGCAATGCTTGTCAAAGACATGGCAACATCAATTCAAGAGATGCTATGCCTCTTACCAACAACCTACAGATTGAGCTCTTTGACATATGGGGGATTGACTCTATGGGTCCTTTCCCACTATCAAAGAATTTTGAGCACATTTTGGTGGCAGTTGATTATGTTTCCATGTGGGGTTGAAGCTATGCCATGCAAGAAGGCCAATTTGAAAAGTTCAAGAAAGATGTTCGAAGAAGTAATATTTCTAAGATTTGGAGTCCCAAAGATGGTAATAAGTGATGGAGGAACATATTTCACTGATAAGAAATTTCACGAGTATCTAAGGAAGCATGGGATTAGACACAACATCGCTACACCATATCATCCTCAGACAAGTGGACAAGCAGAGACATCAAATAAACAAATCAAGAATATATTACAGAAAACAGTGAATGAGATGGGAACTATATGGAGAGATCGACTACCCGAAGCACTTTGGGCATATAGAACAACATACAAGACACCTTGGGTATGTTGCCATATCAGTTGGTCTATGGGAAGACTTGCCATCTACCAGTGGAATTAGAATTCAAGGCACATTGGGCTATCAAGCGGTGAAACATGGATCTTAAAGCCGTAGGAGAGAAGAGAAAAATGCAACTATCAGAATTAGAAGAATGGCGAGAAAAAGCTTATCATGATTTGAAGATCTATAAAGAAAGGACTAAAAGATGGCATGATAAGAGAATCAAGAAGAAGGAGTTTGCACCTAGAGATAAGGTATTACTTTTTAACTCCAGGGTGAAATTATTCAGGCATGGAAAACTTCGAAGTAAGTGGGAAGGACCATTCACGGTGGTGAATTCATTATCACATGGAGCAGTGACTCTACAAACTAGCGAAAGTACATTATTTAAGGAAAATGGTCATTGTCTTAAACCTCATACCTAGAACACCAGCTAAAGCCCCTCGCTTCTAGTTAAACAATGAACATCTTCAGATGGCTGGGTAGATAGTCCGTCAAGCTAGGCTGGGAGAGCCTATTTAGATTTCACCTCGGAGGGGAGGCAACATCATTATCCAAGAGGGAGCTAGACCAGCAGTGAGGCCGGTAGCAAGGCCTACTCAAGCTTCATGGAGGGCGCCGGAGATAGTGTCTAGCGCTAGATATGTGATGGCACTTCCACAGCCAGCTCTAGAAGGAACATATGCTCCGCTAGGCAAGGTCAAATACGTACCTCATCTCTTAGCTCCTCCTCAAGACAATAAGAAGAGAGTAGCTCCTGAAGGTCCATCAGAACCAGCGAAGTGCTTCAGGAAGACCGTAGCTATGGTTGACGAGAGAGTCACCATGGTTAATGATACACTCAAGATGGCAATTGTTGACATTTCTTAACGTCGTCACTAGAAATAGATATAGAACCTATCCCCGGCAATGGCGCTAGAAATGCTTGTTGGTATTTCTTAAGACTATTGGTGATTCCACAAGCGCACAGAATATACCGCTGTAGCATTTCACCCAGGAGTATTCCAAGGTATCATTATTTGTATTTAGCCCATGGGAAGCGGTTAGAGTATGATAGCTAACCATCATATATCTACCAACTAATATACCAACTAGACTAAGGTGGGGATAAATGATATGTATGAAATGGGTAATGACACACACAAGAGAAGTCTAGACATAAAGATAAGAGAGTAGTCTAGCTAGCAGGGAGGACAATGAGTGAGCAAAGGATTCCTATGGTTCTTACTTTACTTTTATGATACTAATCAAACATAAAGGACAAGCTAACTAGTTGTGGTTCACACGACAAGTATGCTAGGCAGTAGGTGAGAAGTGGTGGATAAAACCACCACTAAACAAGCTACTATTTTACTGGAGCCTTACCTTTTAAGAACTTGCCTATAAACACATGGTGATCTATATAGAGACCAGGAGGGCTGTCACTACCTCGCTGGCTACCACAAACAATCCGTGCAGCAAGCGGCAACCACAGGCAAGATAGAGTCTAAGCACCACACTTACACTTTCTCTCACTACTCTAGATGTTATAACATAGGCCAACTAGAGCACCTCTTACGAGACGATGATCGCATACAGGCATGGGTTCGAAGTGAACCAGGGTTTGAACCACAAACTAAGTGTGAAACGTCTATATGCTAGATTATATCATAACAACTATAGTTTAGATAACTAGAACAAAGTTGCACTAAGTAAATACTAAATAAAGTAAATACTAGAGTAAAGTAAAGAAAGAAATGAATTATAAATATAAAGATCTTACTACAAAAGGAATGATAAAAGAACAATACCAGACCTCCTAGAAGACCAGCTCTAGAAACCCGAGCGAAGCTCACTACTCACTCTAACTCCCAACTAGACTAACACTACTACATCTTGATAGAGTGGAGAGCTCCTTCCTTGTGGTGTGTGTAAATGAGAGGGGGTAGGGGGTATTTATAGCCCCAAGGTGGAGTAGGGGCTACTCCAGTGCCACGTCAGCGATCCGTGTGACCTCCATCCTCCTTCGTTGGATCAAACCGCCATAGAATGGATGAAGGAGATAGAGCACATGTTTCTTATGCTTGCATGATGGCATGCAAGGGCGGTGGACGCCGTTGGTGGACCAAGGGTTGGTCGGCCGACCACCCTATGATAGGTGGGCCACCTCTCCTCCTTCTAGAAGCTTGTCCCACATGCCATGCTGGGGTGTAGGAAGTGTGGAGACGTCGGTGGGGCAAAGTGGCCAGGTTTGGCCGACGTCACATTCTGACCTTTGGGCCCTCTCTCCTCTTCTAGAAGCTTGGCCCATATGTCATATGTAGTGTAGGAGGTGTACAGGTGCATTAGGGACTTCGGCCGACCTGGCTCTATGGCCTGTGGGCTATCCTCTGTGTCCATGAATTTGGTCCCACCAGTCATTGACCTCGGCATTTGGCTTCATCTTGCTGTGACGTCCAGTTTGTACCTACTGGATCCGTGTGACGTCTTGATGGACCAATCAGGTGCCTCCTTTGTTCATCCACGAATTGGTGACATGGCAGGTGACATGGCATGGCCGTGGGCGGTGGGCAGGTGGGCGAAGTACCTTCGTGCCATAATCGGGTCATTATTGCCTTATTTGCAAAGTCCTCAGAGAGAAATACTCCAAGTACAGTTGGAACTACTTATTGGGTAAAATATGTTCATGGAATGTTGTTCTTCCTTCCAAACCAAGGATGTTGACGGTGTTTTGATGATATAAAATAGGGGTGCTTTCACCATCAACAACAATAAAGACTGGCACTACTCAGGCTAAAATAGTTCATAATGTTTGTGAGCAAGTGCAGAAGCTCAATGCCCAAGTTAAAACCCTTAGCGAGTTTGTGAAGTTAATCGGTGAGATGATAGGCTTAGTCTAAGCCTTAGTTATCCCATAGATGCGAATAAATGGGCAAATAAAATAAAATACTAGTTTGAGTATCTTTATTTTTTCGAGTCATTTTGTTATCCAATCGTTGAGTTAAATAAATGAATAAAGTGTTTTTGAGTCTTAAGTTTTTTTTTTTAAAGTTTTTAATTTTTATTATTTATCTCTTTATTATTTTTTTTTGGTTGCGTTTGTCTCCACATTTTTGCAGAAATTTAGAAGAGCAAAAGAAACAAGTGTGGGGGAGAAACGTAGCAACAGCACAGCTTACAGTCAGGTTACAATATTCTAAACATTCTTTATCTTATACTTATATTTATTGTTTAGATTTATTCTTGTGCTGTTAGAACTATTCTTATGTTTTTAATCTTTAATTATGTGCTATTTAGTTTTATCCTATTTTAATGCTTAGGTTGTTTAGCTTTATTTTAAATTATTTTTATGTGAACTTTAATTGAGACATGATTTATTTTAGTTATAACTTAAGTGATAGACTCGCATAATGTTTCTTGAAAATCTTGTTGTTGCTGGGAACTTATTTATTAGGGACCCCATATTACTTAAGTTGTTGTGAAGTATGATATATCAGAATAATGAGAACCTGAATCTTGATATCTTGTTACTGGAGAGTTTTTATTTTAAATGCTTAAAAATTAATAGCTATGCTTCTCCTGTGTGATTATTGCTATGTCCTACCAGAGCTTTATATACTTAGAAAATGATTTAAAGAGCCCAGCTCATAAGCTACTTATTTTGTGTTGAGTTATTTTTAAATCTTGTGACCTATGTAGTGTGGTTCATCAAGAGCACGTACACCCACAAATTTATGCTGCTTTCACATTGAGAGTACGCACAAACATGCTTCTTTCCATCCTAAAATTTGTTCCTACACTGGGAATAGATATAAAAATATTTAGAATTTATTAAGTACTCATTCTATTCATATCTCTTTGTCTTCAAGTTTGTTGCAATAAAAGAAAAGGCATGGGCTATGCAAAAGAATAAAGTATTGAAAGAAAAATAAAGAGAAAAAAATGGACAAGTGTCCGTAATTAAAACAATAGGTACTTAGATGCCCCCCTCTCGTATTTAAAAAAAAAGAAAAAGAAAGATAGCCCATGGTCCTTATTCTTAAATGCTTTGTTCCAAAAAGAGAGACAAGTTTCTTTGAGCATGGTAGAATTAGGATTAGCCACTATATAGTCCACACACACTGCACCTCTTGAAAGAACCCTACATAAATCTGAGTTTTAATTTTGACAATATATACAAAGTAAGTATGCTATTCCTTGACATACCTGAAAATCCATATAAGCTTGATAGATAATTAGAGGCACTATACTGCCTTGGTGGGGATCCAAAAAATACCACATATATTGAGTGATTGAGAGCATCATTTACAAGAGAAGGTATGCTATGTTTTCTTTTCAAAACTATTACAAAAAACTCCAGTTGAATTGACTAAAGACAGGAAGGTGAGTTTTCAACTGTTACGTTTCTCAACTACCTAAAGTTTTGTGGAAGATACTTTGAATCCCGTAGTACGTGAAAAAAGATTAAGGAACATTTATGATTGACGTCTTTGATATAAAGTTAAGTCTAAAATAAACAATCCTTTTATCGAGACGAGTAAAAGCCTAAGTGTGGGGGAGCTTGTTAATGGTAGATAACATCTAAATTTACCTATTCAATATACTATTAAACACGGGATGAATGCTACTAAAATATTATTATTTCTAATAATTTTCACGAGTTTTGGTGTACACTCAGTTTTACAGAAAAAATTCAGAAAAGAGTAGAAAAGAGAAGAAATAGAGAAACTGGAGAAAAGGACCGAAATAGAGGGATTAGTAGAAATTTCATGGACTTAGAAGACAAAAGAAGACAGCTCGCACAAGCCAGGGCCCCACCTGTCAGGGTGTGGGGCCGGGTGGCTTCTGGAACCTTCTCACAACCGACCTAAGGAGTAGATCTAAGCTGTCCAATCAAGTTGGTTTGATCCAAGGGCTGAGATTCATCCCAGGAGGCTATATAAGCAAGGGCGCGAGCTACCTCAAAACCCTATTTCATTTTTAATTCATTCTAGTTCTCTACTAGAATTCTAGGGTTAGAGAAGTCAAGATCTCCATGATTAGAGCTAGACACTTCTAGATTAGCTACTACGGATCTTGATTAGCAATCAAGTTTACTAGAAATGGAGATATTAGTAAGGAGTGCTTCAGAGGATTTTTCAGCCTGTCGGATCTTCTCTCTTGTATTCTGCGGGATCAATCTTTTCGCAAGAGGAGTTTGTTTCTGAGATTATCTGGTGTTCGACTTCATAATTAAATTAAGTTTTAGTTTACTTTATTCTTCAAGTTTACAACTCTTGTTTGAGTACTCTGGTCTTGGTTGCTCTAGATTAGAGGAGTAATTCTTAATTTAAGCGTGGTGCTTAGATTACGTTTACTTGTGAATGCCCCGTTTTAGCCTGGAATCAGTGGTAGTATTATAAAGGTGACTTTATAGCTTTATTGAATCCTTTGTAGTCCATTTCCCACCAATAGGTGAACGGTAGACTTTTTCTGCATTTCTTAGTAAAGTAATTTTGTCTTACTTTATTAAGAATTAGCGTCCACGATAGAATAAATAAGTCAAGGTTTATCAAGATTAGAATTAGAAAGCCAGAAGTTATCTCCTAGTCTAGCTAGTTTCTTAAGTGTTGTGATTGTGAAGTGGATTGTGTAAACGCTAGTTATATTCACCTACTGTTCTTTTGGGTTCGATATTTTAAAACCGGGAGTTCATCTTTTGGTGAAGTGCTACAACGGTATTTCTATCTGTGCGCTTGCAGATATCTTTATCTTTATTGCAGATACCACCTGGACCTACCAACCAGGAGCTCATTGTCCCCCTAATATAGCACGAGGGGTGAGGTTATTGATGGAATCCCGATCGATTATAGATTTGTTTCCTAACTTGTTACAAGGATATCTATCAAATCCTAATGGACTAGCACCAAAATCTTGGCTTCCAAGTCTCCACCGTTGATAGCTTTTTTCCCAAGTTGATGACTTACCCTATCTGATTTAGGCCTGTCGTTCAATCGGCTCAACCCACACCATCCCAGTTGGGCACTTTTCCAGGCAAGAAGAATACCCGTGGCCCATACCACCGACAACCGTCTCATTTAATCTATTGCCGGATAAAGGCGTCTTAATTTGCTCGCCTCTATTGATAATAATAATGGAGGCGGTTAGTTTAAGATGCCCATCTCTGTTAATGAGATCAACAGAGGCGCCCAAGGTGCCTGCCTCTGGAAATGGCTGATTAACAGTGACCATTTGCCGAAGGCAGCCACTTTGCCTATGTCCGAAAACCCAAAACGCCTGCGTCCGATAATGTTTACAGTAGTAGTGTTTACTGCATTCAAAACTTTCGATGCTATTTATCTGTTTTTATTAGTGTGATAGGGGATTGTCATAGGTGAGAAAGATTTAGCGAGCAATGTTTGCGATGATCCATAAATAAGAAAACAGAGACTAAATTGAAGTCAATCAAATCACTCAGTATTTCATTTTGGAAAATTATGCTAACACCCCAAAGAAATATTTGTTGTGTCTTAGTAAACTTTAATGAGCATGGTTGCTCAAAATTTGACTATATAAAAAGTTTCATATGCTGAAATAAAACATCCACATGAGCATGGAATTCGTATGTTTTAGTGTACTAGGATCATGCCTGTGCGTTGCAACAGGAACAAAATCATGAAATCATATGTTTTAAGGGGACCATGACATAAAAGAACTAATATGTTCTCCATTCTAAGACATGACTCTTCACTATGTCCCAGTGCTTCATACTTCATCAACTTCGTTAAAACATGATTCTAAACAATTCATTTAAATATAGTTATTTGCAAACTCAGGTGAACCACGGGTACCACAATGTAATATTTGTGGATCCTAATTTTCAATGCATGCACAATGCCTTTTGGAGAGCAGCCTATCAAGTCTCCTATCTGATCCTCTCATCCTCACCGATTTATTCAAGCTAGACCTCTATAGAAAACAGCACTATTCTCTATTTTACTGAAACAAGTTAGGTATCCAGTTCGTATTAAAACTCTATGCTTACTATGTACATTAAAACCAAAGGCTTCTTTTTACCGTACATGTCCTATTAACACTAAACTTGGATGTGTTTGTTGGTGCAGCACCTAGGCCTCCTCCTCGTGGAGCATAGGGCAACAGCAATGAACAGTCAGCTGATGACCTACAATTAGCCAAAGCAAAACAAACCTTGAGCAGAACCCCGCAAGTTGTCCTTATTAAAAAAAAAATAGTTGAACATGATCATTGTAAGTATGAAACAAAGTTGTGAGTTTGTGACCATGCAGGATAGCACATGACATGCAAGCAAGAGAAAACAAAGCCACCTGGATGCACTTGAGCATTTGAGGGATGAATTTGGCCGACATATTGATGTCCTTTGCCATCCACTTGGCAAAGATGACGAACTCCATGTCAGGAATCCAGGCGCAGGGCAAGCCAACCAATCTAGTTAGTCAGTGTAAAAGCAACAAAAATTGGACATTAACCAAGAAGCGGATGAGAACGGTGGGGTTCCTCACAAGTTCTAGGTGAAGGTGTCGTGTTACCTCCACCTTGGGCAGCAAACCACGCACAAAATCAGCACACAAAGAGCATGATTACCAGCGATTTGCCCCAAGACCTGAGGTCTGCACTACCCCAGACAAGTCTTTCCCTGTTGGCCAAAACCGTCATGAAAGTATCTGAAACCATCGGGGAAGGCTATTCCTGACGGTTACCATCAGGGATCGATCAGCCATCAGGGATAGACTGCCTGCGAAAATCAACTTTCCATGATGGGAAACCATCGGAGACCATTTCCTGACGGCAACTACCGTCGGGGAGAAGTTTACCCTCTCGGGTTTTTCTTCTCCGTCAGGAACAATCTTCCGTGTCGGTGCGCGCAGCCGCCAGGGAAGGTCCAAACCATCCCTGTCGGTTGATGAAGGACCGATAGGAATGTCCACTTTTTTTCTTGTCAGTTACCATACCGTCAGGGAAGGCCAAAACTTTTCTCTGGCAGTGAATGACCATCAGGAAAAACTTTATTTGGAATATGGCTAAAAGCTTCATGATATTCTAATATGGATAAAAGCTTATTGAACTATTCCAATCATAGACGATATCCTTTTAACCACACACCAGCCAACACTAATTGTTACATTCAAGTGTCATCATACATATAATCATCATTCAAGTTGTTCATACAACAAATAGTTCAACGGTCAATAAATAAGTCTTAAGCTACATTCTAAAGGCCTCGCAAAATAAGCAGACCCAAGTTACAATTGTTCATCAACTATATAGGAAATAGATAGAAGTTTAGTGATTACTACTTCCTACAAGCCCTTAGACAACAATACACAGTAGCTAGTACACATCAATTCATCTCCTACAACCAAAACAAGAAAAATAATGATCCATGAGAAATCTTGTTAAATATGCAATAAAACAATATAGTTGACTGCTTGTCCATACAAAACCAGGAATATAGTAAGTAAAGCAAAACTGATTATTTACTTCAGTTCATGAATAAACCATCAGTTAAAGAACAAATCAACCTGATATATTGGGCTTCATTTAAATTCATTGTTTTTGCAATCTGATCACACTCTTAAAAATATATGCCATTCAGATCCAAATTTGCAGCAAAGTCACTCTATGGCGTTCAGTACAAATCTGAGGTTTACAGTTGGAGCTCAAGCAAATATAAGTAAAGACAATGCATGAAACTTTACTAATTCATTCATTCATGTCAGCAAGTGCTTACCATCTCATCTTGTTCTTGCTCAAGCACATCAGCTAGTATCTCCATCTCAAGCTTTCCATAAGGCACCACCAAATGGTAACTCAGTTCTACAGGCAAAAATTGGCAAATCAGTGATCTAGCAGAATGTACTACCAAGTCTACATCAGAAAGCTGCTTAGCTGAATGCCTGAATCACATTCAGCAATGCTACTCCATCAGTTTCATCTAAGCAAAATTGTCCTTAGGAACAAAAGTGCATACTAACATATTTTTAGAACCAGTATATGAAACATCAACACAGGAAGACCTTCACACACTGAATATGTGCTCTGAAAAACAAAGAAAAAACCATCACACATAAGTGTCTATAGCGGTGAACTAAAGAGAATTTTGACAGATCAGACACAATTGTTTTGAAATAACTTGGGCTAAAATAATTCAGCAGTACTAAACATGTCCAGAACCACAAATTGTTGTGTAATGATATTTTGTCATATTGGGATATTTCAGCATGTTTGTTTTATTCCCTGTTTCAATACAAGGACTAAGACAGATTAGAAAATCTGGTACATAATGCATGTTATATGACTTCTACCATGGACATTTATTTGGTAAATTTTCCATTGAATTGGTGGATTGGAGAATCATTGAAACAACATGGAACTACTATTTAAAATTACCTCAGCAACTACAGCTTGGCAGTTCGAACAATCCAAGTTTCTGTAAGCTGCAGATACAACGCATATATTATTCACTTAGAAAATCACAAAACAAATTGTGTCAATTAACCAAAATCTCTGCACAAGGTTCAACATGTTTTATTAGTGATTCCTACATGTTGCAGGATATCCAAGATTTTGATAACAGGAATAACAATCACAACCACTAGCTGTAGTATTACCTGAGATAACAGATTAGGTAGGCAGGAGTTAGATCACATAAGGCCTGAAACATAAAATAGTTAGATCCCACGTTATGAGAACAATATCTTATCTCTCTAGATGTTACAGGATGAATGCTCAATTTTAGTGTTCTAGCACCTTGTAACATGCGTGCCGGGCTAGACCCTTGGGGGTGGCGGCTATGGTGGTGTGGATGGTAGTAGCGGTGGCATGAGGAGGAAGGAGCAGGGGCGGCGGTTGCGGGAGGAGGAGGGAGGAGGCAGGGGGGGAGAGGAGAGGAGGCGGTTAGGGGCAGGGGGAGAAGGGAAGGGAGAGATAGGGAGAGATAATTCTCTTCTTTGCTTACTCCAAAATAGATACAATAGCTCTATATTTATAGTCCCGAGAAGACTTTGCAACCTAAGTAATCTCTACTCTATTTCCATCTAATATCTATTTCTTTCCTTATCTATTATTTCCTAAAATATGATGATGGTGGCGGCGGCGGCGGCGGCGGCGGCGGCGCAGGGGGCTACCGGTGACATCACTCCCCCCTTTCCTCCAGTCCAACGCATCCTCGCATTGACAAACGTGACAAGTTGCAGGAGTGTTGGCGCGAAGAACTGGAGCGATAGTTGCCTCGCCGGTCTGCAAGCGACGGTGGTCCAATATCTCCTGAGCATCATTGTTGGTGTAGATGTCGGTGGGAAGCCATTGCCAAGCCCTCAAGGTGTATTGGTTGTTGATGTAGTGCGAGGACAGCCAATGTTGTTGAAGAGGAGCGTCATTGCCGTGGTGATGAGAGACGGTGCGTCTCCCCTCTCAAGTGACGCCCCGTGGACGCCTGGCTCCCTTGGGTCCTCCGTTGATTGTCGAGGAGGACGAGCTTGGTATAGACTTGTGCCGCATTAGTGTAACACCTCTGGGGTTAAGCATCAACTAAAAATGGCCATGTCATCATCTGCATTGCAAAGCATGCATAGTTGGACAACTTTAAAATGCATTAATTAAAATAAGTTTATATATATAGAGATTGTTTGCGCTCTAGGGTTTTAGTGTGGCTTTAATTTGAATATATGTGTTTGATGCTAATTATGCTTTTGGATGATAGTTTTGATAATTACATAATGTTGAATTAAAATTTTATCAAAATCAAGTTTGAATTTGGATTTCAAAAACCCTAATTTTGTAACCCCTTTTACCCCCTTTTCTCTAGTTTCAAAATTATGCAAAATTTGGGGGTGGTTCCAAAAGAAAAAGTGTGTATCTTTTTTCAAGATGTACAATTTTGGTTTTGGAGTTTTTCAAGTTTCAATATAAATTTAAAAGTAATTTTGAATCCCAGAAAAACCCCAATTTTCTCCCAATTTGAAATTTCAATATGGAGGCAGAATTTAAAATGGTTCAAAAAGCAAAAATGTAGATCTTGAAAAATGGAACAACTTTGCTTTTTACAGATTTACAAGTTGCTATACAAAATCAAAAGTAATTTTGAAATTCAAATCTAGGGTTTGGGAGCTATAGCGCCGGGGGAAATATCCCGCCGGATTCCCGGCCGCCGGTCTCCACCGCCGTGGCCTTCTCCGATCTTCCAGGCATGCCATGACTGCCACCTCGACCTGGAGTTGGAGCTGGAAGCCTTGCATGTCACCTGCTCATTCGTCCGACCGCCCTTTAAAGCCCCAAGCTGGCCGTCGTGCTCCTCTTTTCCCCTGTTTTCGCCGTCGTTGTCCTCGCTCCGCCGCATCTTGCCGCCGCTGCCGAGCTCCATTAGTCGCATTTGAGCATGCAGCCATTCCACAACTTCCTTGCACACACGCTTGACTCCGCTCGCATCGCCTTGCCCTGCCTATATCGCGTCCACACGGTCATCTTCTTCGCGGATGGCAACTATGCCGCCGCGAGCCGCCTCGCCGTTGTCAGCTCTCTCTGGTGAGCTTCAACTTGCGATTCTTCATGTTTTGGCATCACCTTGCTTTGCTGAGATTCATGCACTTGTCCTTTTCATAGCTGAAGCCTCGACGCACCGAAACGCCATTCTTGCCGCTGGATTGCGTTGCTGCCGCCGCCATCACCGACAACCACCGAGCTCCGCCTTGTTCTTGTGTCAACCAGCGCAAGCACCATCTTCAGGGTGAGCTCTTGGTCATGCCTGCACTCTTGGTTTCATGCTTGCCATGCCGTAGTCGTCAGAACGCTATCACGGTCAAGTCCGTGCTCTGCTCCGCCGCCTCGCTCGTAGTCGCGCACGTTAGGGACCGGTTTAGGTTCGTTTAGTTGGTGTTTCGAGCCCATCCAAGCTTGCTGCGTTGGTTGCTCGCCTCGTAGTTGATGGAGAAAGCTCTGGTGGCCATTTCTGCCACCGTGCCATGCCGTTGGGCCGCCACTGTCACCAGCGGGGTCGCCATCGAGCTCGGGGAAGGGGGTTAAGGACACCAGGGTGTGCGGGAGAGAGGGGTAGGTTGGGCCAAGTCCGGTTGCCGGTGAGTTCTCACCGGTCAAAGCCGCCGGGTGTTGGGTCAGCGTCGGAGGCACTGTGCCCGACCGATGGGCCCCCGCCTGTTAGTGTGTTCGCAGGAGAGGGAAAAACTGTTTTCCTTTTATTTCAAAATGATGAATAGTGTCTAATTTTGTAAATTTTGTATAAATTCAAATATAGCTCCAAAAATTCTAAAAATTTTTGTGTGGCCTTTTCATGATGTCTAGTTTTTATGAAAAATATAAGATGTTGAAAATCATTAGTTCTTGCATGATTTAAAATTACATTCTTTAATTGAAAAATGAACCTCTATGAATTATAGAAAATAAAATAATTGTCCAAAAGTCATGAAATTTGATTTGACACTGTTTTTTATGGCATGATCTACCTGTATACAAATTTTGGGATCATTTGGAGAAAGTTTATTTATTTTTAGTTGTTAATTAATTAAATAATTGTTAAATATGATGATTAGTGCTTAACAAGCATGATTAGAGTAGCAATGAAGTTGCTTAATGACTTAGCTTAGCTTTAATAATGTCTCTTATCATATTAATGATGATTTAGTCCCATTCTTAACTTGAAATTAGAGAATCCTAATGGTACTTAAATAAGTATTTTAATTAAAGAAATAATCCCTTTAGGCTTTGTGTGATTTTTTCGGATTGATTGTGAATCTTGGATCATAACCCCTCAAATGGTCCTTGAGAACTCCTTTAATTATGTAAGTAGTCCAACAAGTTGATTTTGTTGTCTTGTAACTTTATCATGAAGGAAAGTTGTACTCAGTTGTTTATCATTTCATGCACCATCAAGCATCATGTTTAATATATATGGCATCATGTTGAAGAATATATTATTATCTCATGTAGTGAATGAAAGTGGCAGTGTGATCGCTGAGCAAGTTTCTAAGGAGGTTCACCCATCAGTGGAAGTCAGGTTTGATATCTGTGGAACAATCCAAAGCCCGAGTATTTCACCAACGAAGGCAAGCCCCGGATGCATTTAAACCCTTCCTTGCATTTTACAAAGTTTATATCACTTATGTTTATGATATGTTGCTTTAGGTGATTCGGAGTTGAGTGATAACCTAATTGTTGCATTATTATCTTTGATTATCTTGCTATCATCCTTGTTAACCTGTTTTAGTTAAAAATGCTAAGTTATACTTAGCCATGCTTTATTAGTTAAGCTTTTTCATCAAAAATGGTTTATCTATTGATAATGGTATAACTGGATGGATAATGAGGAATAGTGTTTAATTTGAGACCGGGCAGGACATGGGAAATGCGTCTGATGGAAAAGCCGACGGGATTGCCTAGTCGTGCTTGTCCCGTCTTGGTCGGTTATGGACCGTCTGTTGAGAGGATTGTTAAGTTCGGGACTTTGTAGTACTGGCCACATACTCCGGTAAGCCTGATCTCGAGGGTGTGGCAAATTGGGAATGGACAATTGCATACTGGGAGTGGAGAGATGGCAGGAATAGCATGTACCCACCGGGCATTGAGCTAGCAGGGTGGAGCACTGTGCTCTCAGGTGACGCCAGACCCGGTCCCATTTTGGATGATCTGAGTGAGGGTTGATATATGCAAGATTAAGTTCTACATATGTCGTGTGGTAAGGAATCCCTAGCTAGGTTATAATCGATTCGAATCGTCGTTGCTCCTCGGTTATGGAGACCTGTTCTTCTACCCTCACATTGTGGTAATTGATGGAACATGAAAAGTAAGAAAGAATGATGGATTGATTAGAAGTGTTTGATTTAGTATAGGATCACTCAGGCTCTATTAATAACTAAGATGATTTAGATGTTGGCTAAAATATTGAAAGTAAGAATTCACTATTAGTAAGCTTTTCTTCAAAAAGAGTCCTTGATTCTTGCTAAAGCTTTTCCTTGAATCCCTAAAGCCAGCATTCCTGAGTCTTCTCCTCTTTCCTTTTTGGTTAAGTCTTGTTGAATACCCCCGTACGACCCTTGTTGCAGGAGAAGGCCATAAGCAGGCGTGTTTTGGTCCCTACTACATGATAGTGTTTTAGATGGATGTTGATGGTAGATAACATCTAAATTTACCTATTAAATATACTATTAAACACGGGATGAATGCTACTAAAATATTATTATTTCTAATGATTTCCACGAGTTTTGGTGTACACTCAGTTTTGCAGGAAAAATCTAGAAAAGAGTAGAAAAGAGAAGAATTAGAGAAACTGGGGAAAAGGACCGAAATAGAGGGATTAGTAGAAATTTTAGGGACTTAGAAGACAAAAGGAGATAGCTCGCACAAGCGGGGCCCACCTGTCGGGGTGTTGGGGTCAGCGGCCTGACAGGTGGGGCCAGGCGGCTTGGCCTGAGGGATCTATGTGTCCTGCTTCCGGAACCTTCTCACAACCGACCTAAGGAGTAGATCTAAGCCGTCCAATCAAGTTGGTTTGATCCAAGGGCCGAGATTCATCCCATGAGGCTATATAAGCAAGGGCAGAGAATCCCTGAAACCCTAATTCATTTTTAGAATTCATTCTAGTTCTCTACTAGAATTCTAGGGTTAGAGAAGTTGTTGATGGTAGTTATTGACCACTTTTATATACATGAAATGATATCAAACATGGGATGAATGCTACTAATGTTTTATTATTACTAATGATTTCTATGAGTTTTGGTGCACACTCAGTTTTGCAGGAGAACTCCGAAAAATAGCAAAAACAGAGCTGAAAAGAGAGAAAATAGAGAAACGGAAGAAAAGGGCCAAACCAGGGCGATTAATAGAAATTCCAAGGGTCTAAAAGACAAGAGAAGGTAGCTCGCAAAGGCTGGGGCCCACATGTGGAGGTGTGGGGCCGGGCGGCACCCATAATGGGGCCGCACGGCACCCCCTAGTGGAAACACGTGTCCCGCTTCTGGAACCTTCCTACAACCGACCTATGGAGTAGATCTACACCGTCCAATGAAGTCGGTTTGATCTAAGGGCTGAGATTCATCCTATGGGGCTATAAAAGAAAGGGCAGGGCTCCCACCTGAAACCCTAATTCATAATTCTACTTCAGAGTTAGAATTCAAGTTTAGGTTTAGACAGAAGTCGAGATCCTCATGATTAGAGCTCTACAATTCTAGATTAGCTACTATGGATCTTGATTATCAATCGAGCTTATTAGAAATAGAGAGATTAGTGAGGAGTGCTTTGGAGGAGTTCCGGCCTATCGGATCTTCTCTCTTGTATTCTGAGGGATCATTCTCTTCTTGAGAGGAGGAGTGTATTCAGAGATATTCTGGTGTTCGACTTCATATTTAAAGTAAGTTTTTGGTTTATTTTATTCTTCAAGTTTGCAACTCTTATTTGAGTACTTTAATCTTGGTTGCTCTTGATTTGAGGGATAGTTACTAGTGTATGCGCGGTGCTTAGACTAAAATTATCTGTGAATGCCCTTTCTTGGTTTGGAATCAGTGGTAGTATCATAAAGGTGACTTTTATAGCTTTATTAAATCCTCTGTAGCCCACTTTCTCCCAAGGATTAATGGTAGGCTTTGTCTGTCTTTAGTAGAGTAATTTTGCCTTACTTTATTAAAGATTAGCGTCCACAATAGAATAAATAAATTGAGGTTTACTAGGGTTAGAATTAGAAAACCAGAGTTGTCTCCTCGTCTAGCTAGTTTCTTAAGTGCTCTTGATTGTGAAGTAGATTGGGTAAACACTAGTTATATTCACCTACTGTTCCTTTGGGTTCGATATTTAAAACCAGAAGTTTATCTTTTGGCGAAGTGCTAAACGTATTCTATTAGATATCTTATCTTTATTGTGTGCATATAATTACCACCAACAAGTATTTATGCGGCGTTCTTTCGGGGAATGGTAGTTTTCTTTGGATAGTAACTTAGAGTATTACCTTAATCTGGTATCATATAGTTATCATTTATCTTTTTTATTGTTTGATTACTTTATTGCATTTACTTTTAGCATTTATTTTCTACATTTATTATCTTCATTATTTGCTTTTTATTTCTTGCTTTTTATTTTATATTTTTTTTTAAAAAAATGGAACAAAAATATCTATACCAATATGGAGCACCTTAGGACTTATACTTTTAAGCCGGTGAGTCAAATAGACCTATATTATCCTCTTGCTATGAGTTCGTCCCGAGTTGATCCAATTAGTTCAGGATAATCTTTTTTTTGGAGGCGAATATGAGAATCCTTATTCTCATATGTGAGTTTGACTAGGTTTGTGATAGCCTACACTTGGATATGGAGCATGAGACCTCAAGTGGAAGCTCTTTCCTTACTCTTTGAAAGAAGAGGCCAAACATTGGTATAAGCTCCGCATTATGGAGTTTGAAGGGGATTGGGAATCTTTATCTTCTAAATTTTGTTTACAATTCTTCCCGGTCGGCAAGGTTGTCAAACTTCGTCTAGAAGCCCTTAGATTTAAACAATTAGAATTGAACCTATAGAAAAAGCACGGGAAAGACTAGTCAATCCGAAATTCTGGTCCCCTCTAGCTTTGCCTGAACCTATGGTTCTACAACACTTCTATATGGGCCTTAACCAAAATACTTTTAGACTATCTTAACACGTCCTCGGGGAGGATCGTTTTTGCACACAACTCTAGACAATGCTAAGGCTATCCTTTTACATTCAAGTATTTTGGAGATACACACCATATGTGAGCCCAGAAGTCAAATCTCACATATAGTTACAATTTATTAATGCTTAATATATAACGAACATAAAATAAAGAAGTAACTTGAAGCCTCCAGTATTACTCCTTCAATCTCTAGCAATCTCCCCGATGTGAGTGGGATATTATGAGTCCAGTTATAACATTGGATGAAGCTTTTTTTCTTGCTTTTATTTCAAAGTTTTATTCATTCTAATAATTCTTTTTTATTCCCCAACAAATTAATTAAGATTAGTTCAAGTCTCACCATCCACATCTCAACATCATTATCACCATTATCATTTATTATTCTACATTTATTATCTTCATAACCGCGGGAGCATTTTTTTTTACTCTGCAGAGGTGTACACTTTCACCGTGAGTTATTTTATAGGTTTTTTAAACAACAAAAACAAACATATATATCTAATATGGAGCACCTATAGGTTTTTCGACAAATATAGGACCAACCTTTGGCACAATGCACCTATACACAAGGGTCGGGGACCGCACTATACCCAACCGACAACCCCCTTTTTGCCACACAAGGGTAACCCCCAACAAATTAGACACGAGACTTTCCTAATCAACTACAGTCGAGCCACATGAGTTACGTTTTCCCTTTTTGCCAGTTGATGGAGGGCCAAGAGCATCAAAAATTATCATGTTCACCAACACCAACATCTCATAAACAAGTAACATCATAGGTTCATTTATATTTATGTTGAGCGCTAGCAAAACTACCCAATGCATATATCCCAAGGTAACAAGAATAACAAAACTAGGACAATCCTTAATTCAAATTAATTAAACTCATGCACATGAATTATTAAAGGTGAATAGGTCAACAAGGTAAAGCCCAAGCTATACTTGCCTTAAAAGTAAAGAGTTTGACTTAGGTTTCTTTCACCGACTATAACGATCAAGAAGAACACATTTGATGAAACAAAAAAGAGATACTATGAGAACAGTACACCAACAGCAAGTAAATAAATTGAAAAGGTTGTGACGATCACCGATCATAGACGTGGAAGCTCGATTTCCGATTAAACAAGATTAGCATTAATAAAATAATAAAGTAAATACAAACTCGAAATTTAAAAGTTTAAAAAGTTGATTAACAGTTACATAAACATGTAGATGATGAGATTACGAACCCAACGCAAGTTGAACGGGGCTAATCGGATTTAAAATGACAAATTATGGCATTTGAATAGAATGGCAAAATCGTAAATAGACTGAACTGATTTCGGGATTTAAAACAAATAAAAATTCCTTTTAAATCGGATTGAGGACCTATACGTAAATAACTATAGATTAGGGACTCTTAATCGAAGGGGTATCTTTGAATCGGCCGTTTGATCACGAATCGACGGCCGAGAACAGATCGGGAGGGGAGGGCGGCGCATCCGGCCGGGGAAGAAGCCAGGCACGGCGGCGGCCATTGCCGGCGGCGAGGAACCTCACCGGCGAACCCAGAACTCGCGATTCCGGCCAGCAAATCGGACGGGACCGGGACCAACTGAAAAGGGACCCAGGGCATCTTCCGGGGCGGTTCGAGGATGACGCACGACGCGGATTGGCGGGCGGCTCCAACCCTGTGGACGGCGGCAACGCAAAATAGATGGGAAGGCAAAGAAAACGGCACCAACGTGCTCGGGATAAGGGAGGACGTTTTCCACGGATTACCACGAAGGAGACGTGCCGGAGCGGCGGGAACGACGAAGTCGACGACGAGCTCGACGGAAACACCGGCGGCTGCTGTTGGGAGAGTGCCGATGGGAAAAAGATATTGCGGCGCTCGCGGCTTTGCTTATGAAGGCGAGGCGCGTGCATAAAGAAGGAAGGAAGAAGCGGCTTTGGAAGGCGCGCGGCATCAGCGCGATTCGAACGAAACGACGACGGCGTTCGCGAGGAGGGCGAGACGTGCGCCGCGCGTGGTTCTGCGCGAGGGCTAGGGCTGAGGTCGAGATGGGCTAAGCTGCTGGTGGCCCAGGATGGGAATAGGCCAGCGAGCCAAGGCAAGGGAAGCCTATGGCGTGCGTGAAGATCACGATGAATGGCAACGAAATCTCTGTTGCCAAACGTACGAAGCGAACAGAGGCAGGCTCGAACGTATCTGACTTGGGGTAGGGGATAACACTGTAGCAAAGGACCCACGCGTCAGTGGCATCAGACAAAAAGAGAGAGGATGCAGCGCTGCAGCGGCTGCATTCCGAGTTGGGCCGGCTCGATAGCAATGCAAAGGAAAGAGCTCGGTCCAGCAAAAGAAAAACTAGGCTGGCTGGCCTACGGGCTCAAGTGATGAAGAGTACAGGAAGTAAAAGGAGATACCTTTCTTTTATTAAAACAACTTTCAAATAACTTCTTTTGCAAATGGGTTTGAAATCCTTTTCAATTCATACAAAAACCAACCATCACAAAATAAAATATGCACCAGCATGCATGCCACTCCAATGTTGCTAGCCCCTATGATAAATTTTAATTTAATGAAAAACATTATTTTCCTATGTTTCATGAGCACCAAAATACATAAATAAATCAAATTTTTATCTATTTCAAAAGAGGCAAAATTTAGGGTGTTACACACACAATGTCTTCCTGACGTGAAGGAGAATAGGTTGGAGGAACCAAAGCCATTAGAGCCATATTCTTTAGAAACATCTCAACCTATAGAATCCATAGATCCTGAACTAGCTCCAGAAGAGAAGGAGGATACTCCTCTTTCTGATTTTATGCTTGATTTTGAAGAAGAATTTTTTGCCAATTTTGGAGACACTTCAAAATATCAAGTGGAGAGAAAACCTTATGGGCAGTCTCTAACAATTGAGCTCACCGAGGAGAAGTTCTTGAAGGAGACCATGAAGGAACTAGTTTCCATCATGAGTTATGAATGGGTAAAAGAGTTAGAGCTTTCACCTGAAATCATTCGGTTAGACACACCTTCTATACCCATTAGATGCCAATTCAATAGAGGGCCTTTCGATGCCCTATATAACCCTATGGTAGGAATCAATATCATGTCTGCACTTTTTAAGCAAGATTACCGAGATAAGTATCCCTTTTACTTACTATCTTTTGCTTTATTCTAAAAAGATCATAAAAAGATGCATAAAGTTTTAAATCAAATAAAGAGTCCTATATATATATATATATAAGTTTGCTTGTTTTTAAGGTGTGGTTAATAAGTGTTTGTTAGAATAATTAAAGTTAGTCTTGGAAATGATGAATAGTTGCTCTACTCTAATTCTTTTTAGTACCTTGCTTTTTACTAGAAACTCCTCTGATGTTTTGGATATATTTGTCCTACTTTCAAATTTGATCTATACCTAACTTGTGGGTAGCATACACTTGATCTAAGTCTAGGTAATTGGGGGATATGATATGAGAGAGTCTGAGCATGCTATTTATCTTGTCCTTTGTGAAACTATATCTGGAGATTTGTTTTTTTTGAAAATTTAAAATCTTTCATGACGAGCTCTTGTTTGGCAGAGTGTTAAATTCCTACCAAAGCCATATTTATGATCATTAGATTAGGAAAACATTCCAGTTACATATGCTATTTGCTTTGGGTTGAGTAGTTCAAGCTTTGCTGTTACCTGTGAGGAGTTCAGTCATGAAAAGATAAGTTTCCATCCACACACCTTCCACCTACATATGCATTATTCCTACACTGGGAGTGATTGCAATACCATGCTTTTTCCACATATACATTCATTTATTTGTTTCATTCCTACACTGGGAATAAACCCTCCATTAAACCATAGGAAGCCCATGTTTATTTACTCCAAAGTATCTTTGATATCTCTCAAAAAGTTTATTCATGGAAAGAGAGTGGGTTGCTGCTAAAAAAAAAGAGAATAAAAAGGGGAGATGAAAAATGGACAAGTGTCCTATGGGCGAGTAGAGCCTACCTCCCTAAGAAAAAAGAGAAAGAGAGTAAAAGAGGACAAGTGTCCAAATGAAAACAATGGGTACTTAGATGCCCGCCTCAACGAAAGAAAAGAAAGAAAAGTATGCAGCCCAAAAAGTTCTCTCAAAAAGTTTTCAAGTTTCAAAAGAGAGATTTATTCTATCATCAAAGGAGTAAACGTAGAATTTAGCCACCAAATATAAACCTATCCACCATTATTCCATACACATGCTATACTTGTTTTGATTGGCTAAACTCTCTATGGATCCATTGTTTGAACTATAGATATATCCTTTGCAGATATGCAATACTATTTTAAGAGTGCCACTCCTATGAACCCCACATAAGCCATATTTAGAGAGAGAGTGAGTCAGAGAGAAGGTGTGATACTTAGCCTTGTGCAACAAATACCACATATTTAAGAGAGAAGGCAACTATTATTCATGCCTAGTGAGGATCCATAAATACTACATACTGAGAGATTGAGAGTGCCATTCTTTACAGAGCTCTAAGTTTTATTTGCAAAATCTATTAAAAACCCTAGAATATTAGTGATCGAAGACTTGGGACATAGTGCTTGACTTGATTGTTCTATCTTTCAATTACTCAAGTACCTAAGTGAGAGTAAAAGCACCATAGTTGGTAAAAGAAAGAGTTTGAAGTCAGAATTAGTCTATCCAGTCCGGAGTTGAGTCTCTTTTTGAAAGCATGTGTACTCTATAAGAATGAAAGTATCGTAGCAACTCCTGATCCAAGTTTGTTTTATAGTTTATATGTTTTGCTAAGGGACTAACAAAAGGTAAGCTTGGGGGAGCTTGTTGAAGGTAGTTATTGACCACTTTTATATATATGGAAAGCTATCAAACATGGGATGAATGTTACTAAAATATTATTATTACTAATGATTTCCACGAGTTTTGGTGCACACTCAGTTTTGCAGGTGAACTCCGAAAAGCAGCAGAAACAGAGCTGAAAAGAGCTAAAATAGAGACACCGAAGAAAAGGACCAAATCAGGACGATTGGTATAAATTCTAGGGGTCAAAATGTGAAGACAAGACACCTCGCCCAAGCCGGAACCTAGATTCCTCCAGGTGGGGCCGGGTGGCACGGAGGGGGTGCCGCGCACCCCCCTGTGGAACCACGTGTCCTGCTTCCAGAACCTTCCTACAACCGACCTATGGAGTTGATCTAGTGCATCCAATCAAGTTAGTTTGATCCAAGGGCTGAGATTCATCCTATGGGGCTATAAAAGAAGGGGCAGGGCTACCCCCTGAAACCCTAAGTCATTATCCTCATGTTAGAGCCACAGAGCAATTCCAATTAGCTATCAAGGATATGATTAGCAATCAAGATTAGACTAATTCTTAGAATTAGTCTATGATTAGAAATAGATTAGATCTAGTAATGAGTAGATTAGAGGAGCTCCGGCCTGTCGGATCTTCTCTGGTGTATTCTGCGGGATCAAGTTCTTCACAAGAGGAACTTGCTCCTGAGATTCTCTGGTGAGTCAACTTCTTATTAAAGTAAGCATTGGATTATATTGTTCTCCTTGTTTGCAACTCTCTTTTGAGTACTTTAATCTTGGTGATTTCTTGATTAAGGGAGTAATTTCTAGTGTGAGCGTGGTGCTTATACTAGGGTTATTTGTGAATGACACTTGCTTGGTAGGGAATCAGTGGTAGTATCATAAAGGTGACTTTATAGCTTTATTGAATCCTCTGTAGCCCACTTCCCACCAAGAAGAAACGTTAGACATTGTCTATTCTTAGTAGAGTAATTTTGTCTTAACCTATTAAGAATTAGCGTCCTAGATAGAACAATATGAAACAACGCTTATGAGTGTTTGAATTAGATTTGCTTGAGGAATCTCCTTTATCTGCTAGTTTCTTAAGTACCTTGATTGTGAAGTTTGGGTTAAGTTAGATCTTAGTTATATTCACCTACTGTTTCTTTGGGTTCGATATTAAAACCAGGAGTTTATCTTTGGTGAAGTGCTACAACGTATTTCTATCTGTGCGCTTGCGGATATCTTTATCTTTATTGTGTGCATATAATAAATACCAACAAGCATTTCGGCGGATTCTGTCGGGAACGGTAGTTTTCTTTGGATAGTAATGAAAGAGTCTAACTTAGTCTTGTATTATACTTTTACCTTTTACCTTTTACCTTTTATTTATCTTTTAGTTTTTAGTTTCTATTATCTTTACCTTTTTATTTCCCATGAACTTGATTGTTATTTTATGTGCTACACCCTTAAGCATTAGCTTTGGCCCATTAGAATCTTTAAAGCCCATCTTAGCATTAGGCCATGAGCTATGCCTAAGGTTGATTATCTTTATTAATCAACACTTCTAGGAAGCTGTAGTTAACCTCAGTAACCGGATCATATCCTTTGCAAGAGGGTAATGAATCTTTGGATCATATCTTTTGCAAGAGGGTAGTGAATCTTTTCCTAGGAAGGTTGTACATTTTATGCAGCCTGTGGAGAGACTTTTCTTTCCTTTTCTGTTAGTAAAGCAAGGTTTACCCTTGACTTTATTAGTGGGTGAGCCCTCATGTTAGCATTCTTTATGACCACCCAAGGGAAGGAATCATTCTCCAGACGAAACGTGGAAGTTTTTGATAGCCAATTAGAATCACTCCAATCCCATGACCTGGCTATCAATCCCAAAAGCATCATCTACACTTAAGTTCCTGCTTCTATAGCTTTTGGGAAGTATTTAAAACTTCCAGCTTCATAAGAGACCTCTGAGCATCTACAATCTAAATTTTCTTAAGGAAGAGTCTTTTAGAAAGTATCCTTATATAGGGCTTTGGGAAGCTCAAGCATAGCATGTCTAATGCCATAGAAGGAGAACAAAGCTTAGAAGTCATTCCTGTCTTCTCTCCTTCCATGTTCAAATTAGATAGCCTATCCCATCCTTAACCCCCAATGAATCCTTTTATGATCTCTTCGTGAGTCCTCCAATGATCCTAGAACTCCCAATTCTAGAAACCATAAAGGATCTAGGGAAAACCAAGAAGAACAATGTCAATGGATGAGAACCTCGATGAGTAGGGAAGCCACTTCATGAACACTTCTTCAAACCCGTGCTCATTTGAGCAAAACTCCTACATCTTTTGCTCTCTCTAATCTTGCCATTTATGACATCTTCAACCCCCTCATGCTAGCTGTTTCCAAAATTTTGGAAGGGGTGGTTGTAGATACATGTGTTTATCATTGCTTATCTAGTTGGTTGAAATTAGAGATTGCTTGATAAAATGAATTTGCATCTTTTGCTTGTCATAGATATAATTGTGGAGATATTCCTTTGGGTATTTTTGTCACTAACCATTCCAGGTTTGGAGCAAAAAGGCTGCAGGATGACAATACAAGGTATGAATAACCAATTATTATGCAACATTGAACTGCATGCTTAGAAATATCTCTTCCCATGTTGCTACATTAACTTGGTTGTTCTTACTTTTTCTAAACATTAATTATGCTTTCTCACATCTCTATTTGAATAAATCTCTTTTATACCTTCATGCTACCTTCTATCTGCTTTTAGTATGCTATGGTTTGAAGTATCTTCATACATTCCTTAAATGAAGCATGGTGCCTAGTTTAGGAATGTTGATATTTTCATAGGCCTTTTAAACTAAGTGTATGCTTGGGTTAAGATGCCCTATTAATTCAAATTACACGTGGTGTCTAGGTTGATTTTTGAGCTTGTAGTATGCTATTGTAGATGCTGGTATAACTTGTTAGACTAACCCCTTGTAGAAGAACACTCAAATCCAATTCGGGGAAGTCAAGAGATGAATTCAAATAAATGATGAAGCATGACATATGATGAGCTCCAGTGACTTTATGCAAAAGAAGACCCAGCTCGTTCCTCATGGAAGAACTGAAGGAAGCCATGTTGCAACCGTTCATGGTTTTGGTATGAACCTACCAAGACACCACTTCATAAGAAGAGTGCCACATAGAAAGGATCTACAATAAAGGCACTCACTCATAGAAGTGGATGGACGAAGCAATAAGCTACAAGAAATGTCAAAGACAGGTAAGTTAGTATTTAATTTATATTTATTTCTATACCAATTTTTTCGTCTTGAGTTATGAAAAAAAAATTTGGACACATGAAGGTCCAGCTATATAATAGGGAAAATAATAATTATATATATAAAAAAAATGTGAGCACATGAAGGCTCATAGATATTTTTAATTTATAACATGTTCCTAGGACTAGTTCCCTTCGGGTATTCTTGGTCACTAATCATTGCAGGATAAGAGAAAGAATGAAGGATGGACAATGTCTGAGGACATAGGCGTTACAATATTACGAGGGACGTTTCAACATTCACACTTGACTTTAAGTGTCGAGTGATAAAAAGGCTCAAGCTTGGGGGAGGAAGACTAACTCCAATGAGATGATCTTGATATGCTCTGCCTCCCATGTTCCTGTCACTTCGACACATTGGTTTGCAATCCCTCTACTCACTACTACTTTATCTATACAAGTTTAAATGCTTTCGCAAATACTAAGATAAAGGTTAAACTTGAGATACAAGATAAAATCAATCCTTTAAGAAAAGTAGTGGTAGTCTATGCTCATTAATCAACAAAACTTTTACATAGCATAGAAGTCAACCTCTAGATTGATGAATACACTACTCTTGCTATTACTTGTATATTCCTTCGGGTATGTGTTGTCTACTAACGTTGCAGGAATAAATGAGAAAAGCAAGAAGGTTCGAATAATAATAGAAAGGTGGCTTGACAAACAGACAAAGAAGAAGAGAAACAAATGAGACAAGCTATTCATGTACAAGGAGCTGATCCAGAGAGAAGGATCCATTTGCCACAAGGTGCTATAGTACCATCATGCTCTAGTAATAAAGGTAACATCTCAAGGTGAATTATCCATAAAATCTATCTTTGATTATGCTATGTATAGAGTTAAGCATGTTTGAGTTATAACTTTAATTATTTCAATCTGATCATTTCAGCATGCTAGCTCTTTAATTGTTCCTTTTACCACTCTTTTTTACCTCATAGTCATAAACAACCCTTCCATGAGTCAAACCACTTGATCCTTCCCATTAAAATGTTTTAAATGCAACATTCTATATTTATCTTTTAGTCTTATCACCCATGTCATGATTAAGTAGAGTGTATATAACATGAATCTTATCTTGCTTTGTGTGCAAAGGTTAGAAAGGAAGAAATAAGTTTTGGTTCTGTTGGTGTTTTTCCATCAACAGAGCCCACACACTTGATCTCTACTTTGTCTTTGTGAACAGGACATACTTCAAGCAAAGCTTGGGGGAAACCATCTCTTAAACTCTACAACAAGTAAAGTGTCCTGGATCTATAGACATGTGTACTAAGCAAGATGCTGCCAGCTCCCATTATTAAAGCTTCACTTTAAGATGCTGGACAAGCAATGAACATGGATGGTATCCCTAAAGGAGTAAATAAGAAGAAAATGCAGCTCTCACCACAAAGGGTACACCCCGATGTCACAAGAAGACTGGGAAGCCTACGTAGTAGAGGCATATAGGAATAAAGTTGGACAAGAAGAGACCGGAATAATGAAGAGGTCCATGATGAAGAAGAAGTTAAGGAGGAGATAATTGAACTCATGCCTAAGTCAACTAAGAAGGTGTAGAGAAGAAAAGAGAGCCCACTTATAGAACTAGAGACATCCTCTCCTTCAACATCCAAGGTAACACCCTCATAGACCTCAGTACAATCATTGGAGGAATGAACTCCTACGTACCCGAGGTAAGTACCGATATCTTCTACTTAAGTCTTGCAAATTTACTCTCCCTACATGAGTAGTTTTTCTCCTTTTAGCATGTTTGCCTTATTGCATACATACGTTTCATGCATGTCTTCTTAAAAGCCCCATGTGAATACTTCTATGGCATAAACACCCATAGGAATGTTTACCGTGGAGGCACAAAAATAAAGTTTGCATTCATTCTTATTTTCCTGCATACATTCTAGATGTGGAAATACAAAAATATTAGCTTTTGCTTAATCCTTGTTAAAGCTTAATCTCTAATTCTCATTAAGAAACTCTAGATAATTAAAGCTTACATATCTAATTGATTAAGATCATTAATTAGACAACAAAGCTTGTGGAATGGATATGTGTTTTCTTTTTATTGTCTATTTGAGTTTCACAAGATTTTAAGCATCAATGAGCCACGACGAGAAGGAGATGTTTGACCACTTGACAGAGCATTAACTCAACAGTCATCATCATCAAAGCTCCATAAAGGAAGGATGACATCATCTCCATACGTCTACCTCACCTCAGCACCTACACAAAAATCTAGCTTGGGGGAGAGCACCCCCGGTTACCGAGATAAGTATCCCTTTTACTTACTATCTTTTGCTTTATTCTAAAAAGACCATAAAAAGATGCATAAAGTTTTAAATCAAATAAAGAGTCCTATATATATATATATATAAGTTTTTGCTTTTTTAAGGTGTGGTTAATAAGTGTTTGTTAGAATAAATAAAGTTAGTCTTGGAAATGATGAATAGTTGCTCTACTCTAATTCTTTTTAGTACCTTGCTTTTTACTAGAAACTCCTCTGATGTTTTGGATATATTTGTCCTACTTTCAAATTTTATCTATACCTGACTTGTGGGTAGCATACACTTGATCTAAGTCTAGGTAATTGGGGGATATGATATGAGAGAGTCTGAGCATGCTATTTATCTTGTCCATTGTGAAACTATATCTGGAGATTTGTTTTTTTTTGAAAATTTAAAATCTTTCATGATGAGCTCTTGTTTGGGAGAGTGTTAAATTCCTACCAAAGCCATATTTATGACCATTAGATTAGGAAAACATTCCAGTTACATATGCTATTTGCTTTGGGTTGAGTAGTTCAAGCTTTGCTGTTACCTGTGAGGAGTTCAGTCATGAAAAGACAAGTTTCCATCCACACACCTTCCACCTATATATGCATTATTCCTACACTGGGAGTGATTGCAATACCATGCTTTTTCCACATATACATTCATTTATTTGTTTTATTCCTACACTGGGAATAAACCCTCCATTAAACCATAGGAAGCCCATGTTTATTTACTCCAAAGTATCTTTGATATCTCTCAAAAAGTTTATTAGTTAAGAGAGTGGGTTGCTGCTAAAAAAAAAGAGAATAAAAAGGGGAGATGAAAAATGGACAAGTGTCCTATGGGCGAGTAGAGCCTACCTCCCTAAGAAAAAAGAGAAAGAGAGTAAAAGAGGACAAGTGTCCAAATGAAAACAATGGGTACTTAGATGCCCGCCTCTCTGAAAGAAAAAGAAAGAAAAGTATGCAGCCCAAAGTTCTCTAAAAAGTTTTCAAGTTTCAAAAGAGAGATTTGTTCTATCATCAAAGGAGTAAACGTAGAATTTAGCCACCAAATATAAACCTATCCACCATATTCCATACACATGCTATACTTGTTTTGATTGGCTGAACTCTCTATGGATCCATTGTTTGAACTATAGATATATCCTTTGCAGATATGCAATACTATTTTAAGAGTGCCACTCCTATGAACCCCACATAAGCCATATTTAGAGAGAGAGTGAGTCAGACAGAAGGCGTGATACTTAGCCTTGTGCCACAAATACCACATATTTAAGAGAGAAGGCAACTATTATTAATGCCTAGTGAGGATCCATAAATACTACATACTGAGAGATTGAGAGTGCCATTCTTTACAGAGCTTTGAGTTTTATTTGCAAAATTTATTAAAAACTCTGGAATATTAGTGATCGAAGACTTGAGACATAGTGCTTGACTTGATTGTTCTATCTTTCAATTACTCAAGTACCTAAGTGAGAGTAAAAGCACCATAGTTGGTAAAAGAAAGAGTTTAAAGTCAGAATTAGTCTATCCAGTCCGGAGTTGAGTCTCTTTTTGAAAGCATGTGTACTCTATAAGAATGAAAGTATCGTAGCAACTCCTGATCCAAGTTTGTTTATAGCTTATATGTTTTGCTAAGGGACTAGCAAAAGGTAAGCTTGGGGGAGCTTGTTGACGGTAGTTATTGACCACTTTTATATATATGAAAAGCTATCAAACATGGGATGGATGTTACTAAAATATTATTATTATTAATGATTTCCACGAGTTTTGGTGCACACTCGTTTTTGTGTGAACTCCGAAAAAGCAAAGCAGTAGAAACAGAGCTGAAAAGAGCAAAAATAGAGACACCGAAGAAAAGGACCAAATCAGGGCGATTGGTATAAATTCCAGGGGTCAAAATGTGAAGACAAGACACCTCGTCAAGGCCGGAACCCAGATTCCTCCAGGTGGGGCCGGGCGGCACAGGGGTGGTGCCGCGGCACCCCCCTGTGGAACCACATTTCCTGCTTCCAGAACCTTCCTAAAACCGACATATGGAGTTGATCTAGTCTGTCCAATCAAGTCGGTTTGATCCAAGGGTTGAGATTCATCCTATGGGGCTATAAAAGAAGGGGCAGGGCTACCCCCTGAAACCCCAAGTCATTATCCTCATGTTAGAGCCATAGAGCAATTCCAATTAGCTATCAAGGATATGATTAGCAATCAAGATTAGACTAATTCTTAGAATTAGTCTATGATTAGAAATAGATTAGATCTAGTAATGAGTAGATTAGAGGAGCTCTGGCCTGTCGGATCTTCTCTGGTGTATTCTGCGGGATCAAGTTCTTAACGAGAGGAACTTGCTCCTGAGATTCTCTGGTGAGTCAACTTCTTATTAAAGTAAGCATTGGATTATATTGTTCTCCTTGTTTGCAACTCTCTTTTGAGTACTTTAATCTTGGTGATTTCTTGATTAAGGGAGTAATTTCTAGTGTGAGCGTGGTGCTTAGACTAGGGTTATTTGTGAATGACACTTGCTTGGTAGGGAATCAGTGGTAGTATCATAAAGGTGACTTTATAGATTTATTGAATCCTCTGTAGCCCACTTCCCACCAAGAAGAAACGTTAGACATTGTCTGTTCTTAGTAGAGTAATTTTGTCTTACCCTATTAAGAATTAGCGTCCTAGATAGAACAATATGAAACAACGCTTATGAGTGTTTGAATTAGATTTGCTTGAGGAATCTCCTTTATCCGCTAGTTTCTTAAGTACCTTGATTGT
>JADLZK010005859.1:0-38470 GCA_015847255.1 Hyparrhenia diplandra
AGAGAGTTTTGGCCGAAGTCCACCACCACACTTGGGTGGAATGGCAAACTTGTCGTGCCATTGGCTGTGGCACAACCTTTTGTACAATGCTATGTTAGGGTTGTCGTACCATCCTAGCTGGCGCAGCAATCCTAAAAACATTTTTTTTCATTTTTCTGCTATGCTTCTTAACACAACAATACAATACACGCATCATATATGCATGTAACAAGTCCACATATCATATAACACAGCATAGAGAGTCACAAGTTCCGCATATTTCACAAGTCATCGACAAAGTGCACGTTTCACCAACATATACAACAAAATAAGGCATAACTCACAAAGCATGGTTGAGGTGGATTAGTTAGGCGAGAAGACGATGGTTGAGGTGGATTAGTTAGGCAAGAAGACGTCAAGAGGATGGCGCAGGCGGCCTGGACGTGTCCGTTGGAGATTAGGACTGCCGTAGTCGGGCCGGTCACGGGGACGTCGTCACACGTTTTATCATTCACCTTGTCGCGACCGTTGGGACAAACTCTACACAAGTAACATGACAAATTAGCATAATTTTCAATCACATGAATAACATTATTTCTAGGTAATGACACATGAACCTAATTTTGTGTAGGCTGAGGAGTGCCACCAAGTTGGGAACCCATTAGCTCATCTTGGTCAGACATTGGACCATTGATGTCATCATCATCTCCATTGTCATCCTCTTCGTCATCCGTACCCCTTGCACACTCGGTATGTCAATCTTGCCCTTTGCCTTATACTCGCTGACCACACTGTGCACTCCATTAGTCAGTTCTACCCTCTCTCAACCACTTTTGCACATACTTTTTTTTTGTTGCATAGAGAGGTGGAGGTGGCACATTTAAATATTTAAATAAATTTGTCGCGTCTTTAGGAAGGAAGTAAAGAGAGAGAGAGAGAAAATGGGTCGGACCGACCAAACCTATTTCGGCTTTGTCGCACCATAGCGGCGGGCGTGTGACGGGTCTGTCATGCCGGAGTCGATGGCACAACAGGGTGGGCCCCACGTGCGCCACGCCAGGCTTAGTGAAACACGGACTCCACCGTGACGGCGCGACTATGGAATGTAAATTACTATTTTAGAAGGGTTATTATTAAAATATATTGTTTTAAAAACATAAAAATAAAGGTCTTGGGAGACAGCCATTTGTTGCAAGAAACATTTGGCATTCAACTAGAAAGCATTTCACGAGACAATTTATTCAAACGGGGCCCCAGTTCGTTCGTCTCTAAATTTCGACGCAGAGCACTGTTGAGAAAGCGTGCTGGGAAGAGTTGAACGAAGAGCAATACACAGAACAAAACGAATCAAAGATAAGATCGCTACAGCCTACAGCATGCCAACCACATCGAGCAGATGCTCAAACTCGGACGCATATCAACATCCAGAAGCATTCCAGAAAACAAGGAAACAACGAGCTCAACCAGGAAGCATGAAAAAAGGTCCGATCATGATAAATGTTGCGGATGGTCCATTCAGAGTTCAGGTTCTCTACTGCAGTTATAAATAACCTGACACTACTCAGATTTTCCTCACATAGTTAAGCGAGTGGCTTCAGCTAGATACAATAGGAGTCACAAGTCTATGCATTATGCAGCCTTAGCACTAGCACAACATGGTAATATAACAGCTTAGCATCACAAGCCATATAATCATCCTAAATGACAGTCCTGCTACCTGCGTTTCGGAAACAGAGATAATAGATTCAGTGGGAGCAAGCGAACCATGGACTTCCAGTAAAAATTATAACGTGTGGTTCAGATTACCTTAGATATCGTTGGAATAAGGTAGGCTGACAGCTACCCACTCATTATCACTAGTGGGAAGCACGGTCGCGCCTTCCGGGATAACCATATCAGTGTGGCGAGGGTAGACTCGAACTTTGTTGGTTAACAAGTAGCTACCGCATCCATCATTGCTGGCAGGCATGGTAGCTGTTGGCACGCTTCGAGTAGAGGTTACGGTTGGGGCTATGAGGGCTGTGTCCCCATTCACAACTGATGTGTGTTCTAGAGACGAGTCCATGTCTTCTACTTCTTGGGGTAAGGACATCAGAGCAACTTTTGCAGCAGCTGCTTCAGCTTCCCTCAGTGTGTGGCAGTATTCTGGGCTCTCAAATGTTTGACCATCTATGGTTACTTCGGACTTGTATAGAGGTGTACGAGGCGAACCTCCATGAATGGGACGATACAAAAGCTTGAATATGCCTCGCTTCTGAGCATAAGTTTGTAACTGATTTTTTGTAATGAAGCCGGGTCTCTACATAAAAAGAATACTGAGTGTGATAGATAAAAAAAAAAAGAAACTTTCCTCTTTTAGATTAGCGAAAAACGCTCTACTGCATGAAAAAGGGATCTATATAGCATGAGGGAACAAATATAGGGACACAGATAAACGACAAATCAACTAATCACACTCCTCGGCGTGCAGGTCACTTGCCGTCGCTCACGCCGGCCACAGGCTGTCCGCTTTGGCCGCTCGCCGCCGCCCAGGCCGAGGAGAGGCTGCTGCCGCGCTTGCTGCCGTGGCCGCTCATCAAGGCCGCAGGCTGCAAAGGCTGCGCCGAGGACACCACTGCCATGCAGCAGGCCGCAAAGGCCGCGCCGTCCTGCCGGTTAAGCTCGCCACGCAGGCCACGAAAGATAGGCAGGCCCTGCCTCCGTCGCCCAGACTGCACCGTGGCGCCGTCGTCCTCATTCATTCACGCCCCCACGTGCACACCACCAAGCTCCTCCACGCGCGCTGGAGCCACCATACTCGTGGTTGCTCATACGGCTGCTGCCTGCTTGCTGCCGACGGTTGCTCCTTGCTTGCTGTCGGCGCCGCGTGGGCTTGTACAATCACTGCTTGTGTGTTGGGGCTTTGGTTGGTAGAGTTCATGAGAGGATAGAGAGCATCCGATGGTGGAAGAGATAAGATAGAGAAAAACTGGTAATATTAATTTCAAAAGCTTCTTCAGTTAAACTGGTAATATTAATTTCAAAAGCTAGGCAGATGCTTACACCTGCGGGTTCCTACTGATTCAAGCACCCGCACCACCTCCAAACGTTTAAATGCACCTCATACCGTCATACGGAACTCAAATCGGCGATGAAGGTGGGAAAATCAAGTGCAATCACTACAGAATCAAAGAGCAAGGTGTGGTGGTGAGCCTATATACCTACATAAATGCTTCCTCTCAATACTATCATTCCACTAGTACAGTATTAGAAAAATTGGGATCAATTTCCTCTGATGCAACAATAATGCTAATAAAATTCACCTGCAAATACTTGGATTGCTAAAAAGTTCAACTCTTCTTTAGTTCATCTGGTAAGATTAATTTGAAAAGCTAGGCAGATGCTTAAACCTTGGAGTGGTTCCTACCGATTCAGGCACCCACGCCGCCTCCAAACAATCAAATCTACATCGTAAGGAACTCAAAACGACGAGAAGGGTGCGAAAATCCAATGCTACCACACGACCACCATCCAAGGAAAGAAATTGTTTTCAATCGTTTTAAGAGGAAAAGAAGCTAATAGCATGGGGTTTTCACACGGAGGGGAATTCCACCGAGAAGGCGGTGATAATAATTCGAGAAACAAAAACCTTATTTGACCCAAATTGTAAGGGGACAAACTGGCAGCTCACCGGGCGGCGGCGGCGCTGGATTAGCCGGGGCAGGGAGAGCGCTGATGAGATTCTCGAAGGCGGCCATGGCAGCGAGGTTGTACGCCTCCTTGACTGTCCTCGTCCCTTCATCATCCGGGGAGCTGAACATCTCGCCATTGACGACGACAGTGCCGTGCCAGCGGTGCTCGTGCCAAGGACCCTCGCGGGTAGACTTGTAACGCGGCGGCGCCCATCGCTGCTTGTGGCACAGCTCCTGCAGCCGCGACCTGTACATTTGTGCGATCTACTGGTGGTCTCTGTTCTGGCTAGGGTTTTTCTCCACTGCTATGGAGAATGGGGAATGGCTCAGGGCTTTTCGATTGGATTCACGCATTTTGGAGTGTTGGTGCCTCGCCTCCGCTCCCCTCCCTCCCCACCTCTCAGCTCGTTTCCGTTTCCGTTTCCGTTTCCGTTTCTCACGGTACTTGTGCTGTGTGAGGCTAGGGCCTGCGGTTTTATTGGTGATCCTAATTCGAGGTTGTAAAAGAAACACCACTGCGGAAATCTCTCCCAAGATGCACATATGCTGATCCGAGACCCTGAGGGCAGCGATAGAAGGCCTTGGGAGACGACCATTTGTTACACAGGGTAAGAAACATTTAGCATTCAACTGGAAAGCATTTTACAAGACAATTTATGCAAGACGAGGAAGGCTCCAATTCGTTCCTCCAAATTTCCACGCAGGGCTCTTGCTGAAGAAGTGCGCTGGTAAGAGTTGAACGAAGAGTAATACGCAGAACAAAAGGAATCAAGATAAGATCGCTACAGCCTACAGCATGCCGAGCAGATGCTCAAACTCAGACGCATATCAACATCCAGAAGCATTCCAAAAGGCAACAAGAAAACAACGAGCTCAACCAGGGAGCATGAAAAAAAGTTCGATCATGATAAATGCTGCGGAAGGTCCACGCAGTCATCCAGAGTTCAGGTTCGCTACTTCAGTTATAAATAACCTGGCACTAGTATAAACTTAGATTCCCTCACAGTTAAGCGAGTGGCTTCAACTAGCTACAATAGGAGTCACACAAGTCAATGCATTATGCAGTCTTAGCACTAGCACAACACGGTAATATATTAGCTCAGCATCACAAGCCATACAATCATCGCAAAGCGTCCATCAATTCTCCTTTTGTTTGCTCTAATCTTCCTAAATGACAGTCCTGCTACCTGCGTTTCGGAAACAGAGATAACAGATTCAGTGGGAGCAAGCGAACCATGGACTTCCAGTAAAATTATAACGTGGGGTTCAGATTACCTTAGATATTGTTTGAATAAGGTAGGCTGACAGCTACCCACTCATTATCGCTAAAGGGAAGCACGGTCGCGCCTTCTGGGATAATCATATCAGTGTGGCGAGGGTAGGCTCGGATTCTGTTGGTTAACAAGTAGCAACCGCATCCATCATTGCTGGCAGGTATGGCAGCGTTGGCACGCTTTTTAGAGTAGAGGTTATGGTTGGGGCTATGGGAGCTGTGTCACCATTCACAACTGATGTGTGTTCTAGAGACAACTCCATGCCTTCTACTTGTGTGCTTGGCTCTGGAATGAGCTGTTCATCAACTTGCAGAGATGAGCGGATCACTTCAGCTTCTGTGCTCGGCTCTGAAAGTGCAGTTTGCCACCTTTCAGAGACGAGTTCACAACTTCAGTATCCATGGTTTGCTCTGGAAGGTTCACTTTGTTAACTTGCAGAATTAAGTCCATTACTTTAATATCCATGTTTGGCCCTGGAAGGGGCAGTTTGTGAACTTCTGTGCTTGGCTCTGCAAGCCCTGGAAGGGGCAGTTTGTGAACTTCTGTGCTTGGCTCTGCAAGGAGTGATTTGTTAACTTCCAGCTTTGCCAATAGATTGTTGCCATCAAGAGACTGTTTTGTAGCAGCAACAGGAAGTGGGTTAACAGAGCCAGCTGATCCAGCATCATGATTTACTGCACATGAACATAACAGGAGTGAATGAATGAATGAGAATCAAGTTAATACAGAGAACCCACATCGGCAAATGGCAAATACACAAAAAGAAACTTGCAAGGGTTGCATTATGTAGACATGCAATGGACAGTATTATAGACATTAGATGCAGAATAAATATGACCAGCCAAAAGTTAATCAAGGCAAAGTTGATCTTAACATGTGCTTCATAGCAGGGAACATTCTACTAGTTCATATTGTTACTGGTTAAAATAAATATGATCTAAATGTGTTTTAGAGGGTAAATGGCAGCAGTACAACCACTATGACATCACAATATGGGTCCCTAACCCTGAGAGCTGAGGCTAAACCAAGTTGAACTTACTAATTTATTTTTTACCCCCATTGTCCTAAATTATAAATCTTTCTGGCTTTTCTATGTACTCCCTCCAGGATGGTATTAGAAGTCGTTTAGGACAGCGACACGGTCTCCAAAACACAACTTTGACCTCTTATTATTATAAAAATATTTATGGAGATGTGATATATGTATACTTTCATCAAAGTATTTTTTAAGACAAATCTACTAATATAATTTTTACATTTGCAAACTCAACAATTTAAAAGTTATTGATGATTTATATTCCCGATTTTGACCCAAACCTTGTCCAAAACGACTTCTAATACCATTCCCGAGGGAGTACATGGCTTTTTACTATGGGTGTGTTTGGTTGGGCCTTTTTTGCAAACCAGGCTACGTTGGGCCAAAAAAATGGATGTTTGGTTGCTTAGCCAGTGCCTCTAGCCAGGCTAGATTGGGCCAGCCGTACGCCCGTGGCCAGGCCAAGGGTTGAACGGCAGAATCGGTACTTCAATCGGAACCAGGCCCGAGCCAGCTCCCGTGCTTGTTCTCCTCACCTCCTCATGTTCCGCACTGCAGCTGCACTCACCGCCAGCTTCACCGGCGAACCCCCACTCTCCTCCATCTTCACCGCCGCATCGGCGAGTCCCCACTCTCCTCATCCCCACTCCCCCAGATCCGCCCAACACACACGCATTACCACCACCAGCGAGCAGCGTAAGTGTTGAGAGAGAGGGTGGAAGAGAGCCATGACGGAGCTGTTCGACACTGCCGGGACCAGCCTCCACGTGCTGGAGGTGCTGGACCGCCTACCCGTCGCGGACGGCGACCAGCGCTCGGGCAGCCACCATGTGGCGCACCAGCACGGGAATGCCCACGTCCGGTGGAAGTGCTCGACGACGAAGTCGTGGAAGGCGTTGTAGGGTCTTTTGAATGCCCTTGTGACAAGTCTTCACAATGGAGCCGTATATCAGAAACTGGTACTAAGGCAATGGATAGTCAAATAGTTGTTCCACACATGTGAACATGCTCAGAATTTAGTTGTGTTAAGAATTTCTCACCCTTTTCCTAAGAGGAAAATTTTAGGTATATATAAACTCCTAGATAGGTGTATTACATTACCAAAGCAATAGTAGTTCTTAATACATACAACACATCAGAGAACTGTAATCATAATTGACAGAAAAGAGGTTAAACTTTAATACTCCCTCTGTTCCAAATTATAAGTCGTTTTGACTTTTTTGGTATTTATTTTTGCTATAAATCTATATATAATAATATGTCTAGATACATAGGAAAATGGATGAGCTAAAAAGTTAAAATGACTTGTAATTTGGAGCAGGGGAAGTAAGAATGAAGCTTGACAACAAAAATGACATCACTGATCTCATGTATTGAATAGAAAAGATAATTGCAAATCTATTGCTATTGTATGCAGGTTTGTTCTTGATGTGAAGGAAACTATGTTATCTTAGCAACTTACTATTTTTTAAGTGTTGAAAAGCGACCTTCGCAGCATTCATCTCTGCTTGCTTTTTAGTGTTCCCAGGCTCTCCATGAAAAGATGCACCTTGAATTTCCACAGTAGATATGAAGGCAGCAGAAGAGTTCGACATATCCAGGGTTGTATCATAGGTAGGCAAGGGAAAGCCTTCTTTCTGAGCTAGTTCTTGTAGAAGATTCTTAAAGGATACTGATGGAACCTGTGAAAGGTAGAACAATCCATCAAATTGGTATAACTAAATTTATCAGATAACTTAAAATAATTTTTTTGGTTGACCTTTTAGAATCTATAACATTTGATCCATGGAAACAGATGCATAGTGACAAACCGTTAACTATTTTTCTATAAACATTACAAAATATTAAGGAATACATTATTATTTTAGAGATATGTATAGTTTAATACATGTATATCATGATGCTTGTACTTCAAGTTGTGCTTTACTATATATATAAAAGTCACCGCGCCAAATCTGGGCCTGAGGTGTTTCCTAATCTTCTAAAATCCGTGGCCTAACTCGTGCCGCCGATCCAAGGCTGCGTGCCCACCCACCACGTGACACTCCTCTACGCTGCCGGCCCCATCCGCTTCCGCTCACACACACGCACCTTGCACGCGCATATCTCCTATGCCTCGTGCGCCGCCAGCCCTCTACTCGCGCGCTGCCTCCCTTGCTCTAGCCGCGGGCGTTCCCACCCCTGCTCCAACCGCGCTCATGACTGAGAGGTAGCTGCCAGGGAGGCCGTGATCCAAACACGCCCTAAGCATATGGTCTGTGCTCGGGATATGGGATGATTCCTAGATTTTGTTGTGCCAGTGGTATGGTTTTTGTGCGTGTGTCGGTTTTCCCCTTGGGAAGGGATTTTCTCTCCAACCCATGTACTTCTTTGTGAAAGAACCCATGTACTTTCTTTCTTCTAAATGAAATGATGCACATATTTCCTACATGACCAACTAAAAAAAAGAAAGGGGGGAGAAAGGAAAAAGACTAACAGCGGCCTTAACTACACATGCATATGACTTATTTGCCCCAAGAGGATACAAGATGACATGCAATTAAATACATTTGCAGATATTTAAAATATGTCTAAGCATATTAGTCGTTCCCAATTCAAAATTCATTTTTATCAGCATGAATCAATATTGGTCCCAGATGTACTGGACAATCCAAACTTGGTTTGCTGAATATTAACTGACAGTGCACATATAAGCTCAAGAGTGCACCTGTTATCATAAATAGGTGAGGTTGTGCTAACTTAATTCTCCATAAATGAAAAGGAAAAGAAATTGACCAACCTGTAGTTGCTGTGTCGGGCTTGCTTCTTGAGGTAAGGACATCAGAGCAACTTTTGCAGCAGCTGCTTCAGCTTCCTTCACTGTGCGACAGTATTCTGGGCTCTCAAATGTTTGACCATCTATGGTCACTACTGACTTGAATAGAGGTGCATGAAGAGAACCTCCATGAATGAAACGATACGAAGGCAGGAGTTTGCCTCGCTTCTGAGCATACATTTGTAACTGATTCTTGTAAGGAAGCTGGGTCCCTACACAAAAAAGAATACTGAGTGTGACAGATAAAGTAAAAAAAAGAAAATTCCTCTTATAGATGAGCGAAAAACGCTCTACTTTATGAAAAGATGGATCTATATAGCACGAGGGAACAAATATTGGGATATTAAGCGACAAATAACTAGTCAGAACATAAAAAAGAATAGAAAATAATAACAACAACTTTCCAGGAACGACACATGGATCATATGATGAATAAACCTCCGATTTGATAAAACCTACAGACAGCTTCTCCAGCATTTCTTAAATGAGTTCAACATGACCTCTGAGCAGTTTATTATGGACACAGTGACTCACGTGGTACTTCTGCTATATCCATTATACACGACAAGAATTTTATCTTCAGGGTCCACTAGCTACAAGAATCACACATCCTTGCAAAATCATGAGCAATCAATACAAAATCAAAGAGTAAAGTAAAGTGTGCTATTGAACCTATCTACCTACATGAATGCTTCCTACCTATACTTCTATCGCACTGGTAGCATTAGAAAAACTGGGATCATTTTCCCCTATTTAGAACAATAATGCTAGTAAAAATTCGCATGTAAATATTTGGATTGCTAATAGGTTCAAGTCTTTTTTCAGTTCAACCGGTAAGATTAATGTCAAAAGTTAGGCAGATGCTTACACCTTGAGGGTTCCTACCGATTCAAGCACCTGCACCACCTCGAAACGATTAAACACACCTCATATGGAACTCAAATCGGCGATAAGGGTGGGAAAATCAAGTGCAATCAATACAGAATCAAAGAGTAAAGTGTGGTGACGAGCCTATATACCTAGATGAATGCTTCCTCTCAATACTAACATTGCACTAGTACAGTATTAGAAAAAAATTGGGATCAATTTCCTCTGTTGCAACAATAATGCTAGTAAAATTGACCTGTAAATACTTGGATTGCTAAAAACTTCAACTCTTCTTTAGTTCATCTGGTAAGAAATTAATTTCAAAAGCTAGGCAGATGCTTAAACCTTGGAGTGGTTCCTAACGATTCAGGCACCCGCACCACCTCCAAACAATCAAGTGTACCTCGTAAGGAACTCAAAACGACGAGAAGGATGCGAAAATCCAATGCTACCACGCGACCATCCAAGGAAAGAAATTATTTTCAATCGTTTTGTAAAATAAGCTAATAGCATGGGGTTTTTCACACGGAGGAAATTCCACCGAGAAGGAGGTCATAATTCGAGAAACAGAAACCTTATTTGATCCCAAATCGTAAGGGGACAAGTTGGCAGCTCACCGGGCGGCGGCAGCGCTGGAGAAGCGGGGCAGGGGCAGGGGCCGCGGCCGGGAGCGCGCTGAGGTTCTCGAAGGCGGCCATGGCAGCGAGGTTGTACGCCTCCTTGACTGACCTCTCCCCTTCATCCGGGGAGCTGAACATCTCGCCATTGACGACGACAGTGGCGCGGAAGAGGGGCGCGTGGCAAGGACCCTCGCGGATTGGCTCGTATTGCGGCGGCGCCCATCGCCGCTTGTGGCACAGCTCCTGCAGCCGCGACTTGTACATTTGTGCGATCTGCTGGTGGTCTCTGTTTTGGCTAGGGTTCTTCTCCACTGCTGTGGAAAATGGGGAATTGCTCAGGGCTCGATTCTCGATGGGATTCACGCGTTTTGGAGTGTCCGTTTTGGGAGTGTTGGTGCCTCGCCTCCGATCCCTCCCTCCCTCCTCTCAGCTGGTCACGCTTTGTTGCCGTTTCCCGTTCTCACGATAGTTGGGGGCGTGCACAGGTGTTTTATTGGACGACCAGCCTTGCGTGCGTCCGTTGCTACCGTACAACTAGGCCGGGCCGACGGAGAAAATGGGTCAACATGGCCCGAGGAGGCGCCAACTGGGCCTCATGCCACGCACTAGAGTTGCATTTTGCTCAAAAAAAAAAAAACGCACTAGAGTTGCATTGCATTGCGCGCAAAAAATACCGTACCATGAAGTCTCTCAGGACTATAAACAACGCACCATGTAATCGTTGCATTTTTAGGAAAGAATAGTCGAATGACTTTAATCTAAAATTTTGTAATCGTTGAATTTTTAAGAAAGAATAGTCGAAGGACCATGTAATCTAGAGAAAGACCGACCTACCTCATTAGAGCCGTCATCGTCCTCGTGGGAAAGCGGGAGCTGGATTGTTGGGGAACGCGGTCACATAGAAGTCAAGCGGGGGGGGGGAGGGAGCGTCGCCTAGTTGGTGGAGCGATAGCGGTTGCACGCAATGTCCGTCCGACAAGCGCGGGCGAGGCGGTAGTAGATCCAGAGGGGCATGAGCGTTGTGGGGGTGTGTTGTTGAGAGGATGAGTGTAGGAGCAGTGTGCGGCATAGGTTGAGGGAGGAGACAGTTGCAGGGATATGAAAGTTGTCTGAGGCGGACAATACAAGGATCGAGTCTTGTGGGTGGGAGTGAAAGGATAAATTGCTACTTCTAAAATGGCACATCTTTAATTTATCAAAGTCACATTTAGAGATATTTATTTATAGATTTTTTGCTACTCTTAAAATTGTCATTTTTTTTTTGCCCTTCTTACTCTTCAATCTTCTCTCATATCCTCTCCACGGCCACATTAGAGTGGAGTTGAGCACCATGGTTGCCGCCCGGTCAATTAATCCACTTAATCCAAGTATTGTCATCTCTAACTCTTATTAAGGCAATTAACATCCAAAACCCTTAGAGACGCCATTGCGAACTCCACTTAGCACAAGATCGCTAGGATCACTTCCAAATACAGCACATCTTCGAAGCACATCAATTCATAAGCAAAATCAGGATTACAAGGATTGTTAGGTGGACAAAATTAATATATTATACAGCTTGGGTTGAACTTGAAAACTGAACAAACCGACTTAGAAAGATTCTGGGGTGCATTCCCTCAAGTGAGGCGCGAAATTTCATTTGCGACTTATTTACAAAAAAATTAGGGGCTTAAAATTGGTTTCAACTCCAGTGGAATCCAAAGCTCAGGACCCTATCCGTCCGTTTCTGGCTTCTTCGGTGCCTCGCCCGCGCCGCAGCCTGTACGCGCCGCCGTGCCGCTCCGGCGCGCGCCGCCGGCTGCTTCCGCCTTCGCCGGCGCGTCCCGCTGCTCTCTCCTTCGCCGGCACCGCCCGCTGCTCCTTCGCCGGCGCTGCCCACTGCTCCTGCCCTCGCTGCCGCGCTGCTCCGGCCTTCTTGAGAGACGCGAGTCCAAGGTGTACAGGCTGGCGGCGGAGGTCGACCTCGGCCCGGACAGTGGCGAGCACTACATCAGCCCCAACGTCAAATGTCCCTCCTCACTCCCTGTCCTGATCGCTCACAGTTGCAGACTTCATCCATCGTGGCTATCTGATGGCGAAGTTCGTCCTCAATTCAATGCGTACAGCAGTAATCTTTCAGACAGCAAGCAAACCTGCTCTGTTTCGTGCTGCACTATAGGGATGAAATGCTTCTGATGAACGAAGGTCTTAAATTATTTCGTCAACTAGAGCCTGTACACTTAAAGATGAACAATGATTGAGCTTCTGTGTTTACATTTTGCAAGTAGCTATTTATTCTCAGGCTGATGTCTCATGCGAAATTCATTCAGTCAACAGCACATTGCATACATTTGCTCACAGATTACATACTCATCTGTCGACTGTCGGTCTTCCTTTTAAGAGTTCTTCCTCTATATATAGCTACAGGCCTTATCATTTTTAAGTCGAACAGTAATTTTCATTCTTTGGACAAGTAGAGCTTATGATCTAGTACCTTATTTTGAAAATGCAATTCAATGCAAATTATCTAAGCTTCGATGTTTTTTTTAGGTTAATTATTCAGTTATGCTGCCTTCAGTATGCAGCTGGAAACATGTTTTTTTACTGAATGCACTTGCTGAGTGCACTTGTAGCTAGAAAACAGGACAAGTGCCTTCAACAGATGCAGTTTACTGAATCTGATCGAATTATTACTGCATACCTACAATAGATGGCATGCCTGACAGCTACAAAGCTCTGAAGCTTAATGATTTGGATGCTTACTGATCAGTCTCCTTACTGAAAAAAGAAGAGAAAAAAAGACAGATTGCCCAACATTCAGACTTCAGAATTGTGAAGCGCCCCCTGAACACCTGAAACAACAAGCTGCATGCTATCTGGACTCATCAGCTTATGAATGATGGGAACACCTTTCAGCTATATATAGAGCTATTTTAAACACAGCTATATAGACAGAGCTGTAGTGAGTAATAACAGGTTCCTCTCTGAAATCACAGATAGCCAGCAAACAACATCTTATCACAGCCACACATCACTCACTGATTATTGTGATAATAAAAAGCTAAAATATTGACACTGAAGGGATGACTTGAATACAATATTCAAATGATGATAATAAAAAGCTCTTCCATGTTTTATAAGGCAACAATACATTCTGTAGCCACACTGTCACAAGCAAGGTTACCACAAATAAACATCAATCAACTTGGAGCTTGGCCAAACAGGACCTGAGCACTATAATTCAACTTGGAACTCAGATATATTAGAATGACTACATTACTACAATGGGAATCACATTTTTTATCCTTAAAATCCTAGTGTTTCAAGAATATCCTGCCGAGTGCCAAGTGGAGGCTGGTCGTTGGGGAGCCGACGAGGGAAGCCGCTGCCACCACTGCTGGGAGAAGGCATCCTGCCGCTCCTACCGCCGGGAGAAGTGCCTTCTTGGCGACGAGGTAAGCTGCGGCTGACGCCACTGTCGAGAGGAATCGAGGCAGGTTGGCGATGAGGCGACGAACGTACAACGTCTCGTGGCACCCACCGTCAGACGGGGAGGCAGTCCGCCTCCGGAGCCCGACACCGCCATGGCACTAACAAACAAGTAGTAGTACATCAGTAATCAGTCTGGAGAAAAACACGAAGGTACCAAGTGATTTGGAAATTGAACCATAGCATGGCATGGCGCTGCGCATGATTCAAGGCAACAAAACTCAAATCTCAACTCCTACATGAATCAAGGTAACAAGAACCATACAAAATCATGGCTAGATTTCAAGAACATGCAAATACCATCTGAAACTAAATGGACGGCCAGCCCGTAGCAGCCCATGGCTGACAGGATGTTCTTCAAATCTAGGCTGCGGAGTGAGCATGTAGTCACCTCGGCTGCGGACCAGCGGGGAGGAGACGCGGCGGCGGCGGCAGACCAATTGCTGATCCGGTGGCGCGGGGAGACGACGACGCCGGCGGCGGGGCGGCGGACCGGTTGTCGATGCGGCTGCACGGGGAGGCGAGGGCGGCGGGACGGCGCGGAGTGGCGAGGTCCGGGTGGGTGCCGGCCAGCGCGCCGGCGGGTGGAGAAATCCCGGCAGCGGCGGCGGGCGGCGCGTACGGGCGGGTAGCGCGACGGGAAAGAAAGGAATAGGGGGCGCCAGGTATACGGGGTCAAAACTAAAATTTAGGATTTTTTAAAATTTAAGATCTCATTAAGAGATTTTATTGGAGTTAATTTTTTTAAAGCGCTAAAATTTAGAGTAGGGGCTTAAATGAGGGCTGGGTTAGAGTTGCTCGATCTATTTAAGATGGAAAAAGGGGTTCAACGGTGGTCCGGTATTGTCACTCTAACGTATATACAAAGTGACAACACAACTAACACTGTATCTACAGTGATACAGTGAAGTGCGTACATTGACATGCATGACTGAATGAGGACCATTTCCAGCAGGCAAAGAATAAAAGAATTCGATAGAATACGGCGAGTACTGTATCACTAATCATCAGCTTGGATAAAAATAAACTAAACTGATGGCCCTACTCAGCGTGTGGTCAATGAAAAATATGATAGGTAATGAAGTCAACACGTACATCTCACATGGCACCGGCAATGGTTTTCCGATAGTGTTAACCCTTAGCGATGACTCATAATATGGTTAGACTCACATAACACTCTCATGATTTTTAGAATGTGTATATAAAGCCTAGCTCATTATTAAGAACTATCTTCTCTATCACTTATATTAAAAAAATATGTAAACGATACTCAGAGCTTGCTAGCCATTGCAAGTGCCCTCAGTAGGTCTTATGATAAAACTAGTAGAAACGGCGCACAAATGGCGCGCCGAGTTCAAACATTAGCTGGTCATATTCACAGTAAATTGGTTGATTATTGTGGAGAAAGCAACCAATCGCATTTGTCATAAGCAGAATGAAGCTGAGAAATGAAACTAAAGCATCTAATTCTTAAGGCATGGAGTAGAATCTTTAGGTATAATACAAAGAACGCATATGATTTATGTACTCTACAACATTTGAGATTTGAGGGCAGGAGCTCGAAACACCCCACAAGAATCATGCAAAAAGAGAGGTGGTCAAGAGTATGGATCCATTACCAACCACACTTGATAACGCAACATCAACATAATGAAGTTCTGACACTCAAGCAGACAATACACAGTTACCAGAAGGAATTGAGGACACATAAACAAGAAAATCAATATTGTTCTTGCTGAAGCAGCAGCTCTATAAACATATGCAAAGTAACTAACATCAAAGCTAAATGTTACAACTAAGGGTAAACTTGATTTGCAGTTGAGTCATCGTCTGTGTGGATCAACTTAAGTCAAGGAAAGTTACACATATAAATCATGATATGGACAGCTACAGTGTGGCCATCAATCAAGTACAGTAAATTTTGGACCCTGAAACACATGGTCAGAACCACTTATGAACACTGAAAGGTGCTCGGCTAAATCGCGAGCACATAAGCACGATACAAACTCTGGGAGGGGATAAAAAAAAACCACTTATGAACACACTTGGCAATAGACTATGAACGATTGGAGGCTGCCTCAACATGCCAAATCCATTGCCTGCATACACAGGAGATAATAGATGAGATCGAAATACAATGGACGGTAATGGGATATGAGTAGACAAAGCATGTTTAAATCTCCACATTTGTAGGACCATGTATCGATAATAATAATTTGAAATAGGCTAACATTTAACTGAATTTATTTGGATTATATAAATTATGAGATGCTAGACAAGGATGTAATGATCGCATTTGTCAAAAGCTGCAGGATTGGATTTCTCAGCTAAAGAAATAGAATGGTACATATCCCTGAATTACGGACGCCACACATTGCTTTAACGGGGTGTCTGGGACATAATGAGATGAATCCGTATGTAAATAATTTAAAGCAAGCATCTATATCCTTGAATCATGAAAGGATCTAACAATAAAAGCATAGTAATGATTGAGGGGCGGCGTCCTAAATTATTTTCTATGTCTTGGCATACCCAACATTGCAGCCTATTGTCCGCTAGTTATTTTAATGTTGTAGCCAAGTTCCGTTTACATCGTTCATATAATGGAAAGCTAAAGGAAATTATATGGAAGAAAACATTGTATTTTGGCACATCTAAATTGGCAAGTGCCCTCCTTTTTCAGTATTAGAAAATCAGTGTATTTTTCATAGCACTAATAGGTTTGGTACATTATGATAACTGCAAAGATAAATATAAGGGAAACTATTGCCGCTCACTGTAGAGGTATTTTCAATAACTTTCAGAACAAATGGTTAAACTGACCAAAGATTCGCTTCGTAGGTAGCGAGTGACATGTCAAGAGATGAAGTCAAATCAAGACTGGGCAAAATGAAGGAATACCAAAGATGATGATCACATATAACTGACCTCCAAAGCTTTCTTCACCTATGCTGCTGCATAAGAATGTACTTTAACCTCTGGCCTGCAACATTAATGAAGAGTGCTCTTAAGCTCTACGCATACTCTGAGTCAATAATTGTATATTAATTACAATAATACAGGAAGTCAAGGTACTGAACAATGATCAATACTAGATCCAGCATCCCTGCAATCTAGTAATATACCAGGTAGATAGAAGCAAACATATATCTGCAGACAAATTAGACAACAAAAATAGGCCTAAAGTATCCCGAGATACTTCAATGCCAACAATCAATCCCGATAAACAAATCCTGTCCAACAGGGATTTAAAGAGCTCTTTACAATACTTGTTTTGCCTAGCATTGCCTAGCATTACCTCCCCTCAATTCTTTTTTCAAGTGGAAGGGTAACATGGTCATTGTGAAATCTAATCCCACTCCCTAACCCCCGTACCCCCCTCCCCAACCCGCCGCGACTCCCACCCGAGATCCTGTCGCCGCCCGCCATCGCTGGTTCGCCACCTCTCGCCTCGCGCCGGCGCGGGCCCTTCCTCGCCCGTCGGCGTGGATCCCAGCCCTCGCCCCGTGCTCCGCATCACCTAGCCCTCTCCCTCCCGTCGCCCGCCGCCGGTGACCCGCCGTCGCCGTACCACGCCAAAGCCGCCACCGCTGCCGCCCTCGAAGAAGGCCAAGGTTCGACTCCCTCGCATTTGTTTTGAATTTGATTTGTCTCATATTCCAAGAACTGGGAATGCAATAGTTTAGTTGGTTCGGTGTATGACCAAAACGTGGTATGTTCAGAAATATAAGCTCTTGCTTCTCGTCGATGCCCGATAAGTAGTGTCAAGATTGGTTTTTGTTGCCCATATGCTCGGCTTGTGGAATGTAAACTTCGTATGACTAGCTTCTCATTGTCTAGCCGAAACCAGTTTGGTAGGAGTGCAGAACTAAGATTTGGTGTTTAAATGATCCGGTTTGTTACTTGCTTTATTTATTATGATTTTTTTAATTAAGACATCATCACTAGTCTCTGCTAGTATATAAAACTGATATGTTCCTTCGCACCGTATTCTTGTCTCAAGTCTTCTTGTGTCAAGCCTTCTAGCTGTGAAACTGAATGTGCGAAACTGAATCTTGGAGTTGCAAGACCAAGCCTACTAACCAGTAAACAATGCTTTTACAGGTTAGTTCTTGGTAATATTTGAAACTAACTATTATGGGTGTTACGGTAACTAGCGACCATGTGTTATCCTAAGTATCAATTTAAGCGTTCTCTTTGGAAGGTTTATTTTTCGTGAGAGAAAATGTCGGATGATGATTCTTTCTTTGGAATCTGATGAAATTATTTTTAAGATGTTTGGCGGTGAGAACGAAGGATTTGAGTTTTATAACCCGATGCGCTTATGAGAAAGGATTTAGTGTGAGAAAGGAATACTGCCGAGTGGGACAATGACCACAATGTGAGGACCCTTCGGAAGTTTGTTTGCATTTGTCAAGGTTTCAGCGAGAGAAGGAGGTGAGGCGGGAGATCAAGGCTGCGGAGGCCGCGGGAATATCACTTTCGTTGTGGATGTCGGGCTGAACTTGTGATTGCGGATCGGATCCGAACACGTGGCGGTGGTATGTGAAGAATTTCATCGACAAGCACAACCATCCGATGATAGAACCGGACCTTGCTTGCTTTTCTGCGTTCACATAGAAGAATCGGCGATGATCGAAGCGAGAGATTTTGCGGCTTTCATTTACGGGATCCGGAAACACCGGATAATGGATATTATGATACGGCGCTACGGTGGGTATGATAAGGTTGGATTTACATCAAGGGATCTCTACAATTTACGCCATCACAACAAGGCGGAGGCAATTTCCGGTGGTGATGCTCGAACAATCATGAGTTACATGACGGAAGAGAAACAGAGAGATCCCGATTTCTTTTTTTCATACAAAGGACCGATGAGAGAGGGCACCTAACGGGAATGCTCGTGTGACTTTCAGCAGCAGATGGATTATAGAGCGTTTGGCGATGTCGTCGTGTTCGATGGCACGCGTACAAAACAAATCGATACAACGACCCTTGTTCCTTTTGTTGGGGTGAACCACCATAAAAGCACAGTTCTTTTTGCATGTGGAATTCTTTTTCGCGAGGATGTTGAGTCGTATGTGTGGCTGCTAAGGGCTTTCGGTGATGCCATGGTTCGAAGCATCCGGTTTCGTGATCACCGATGGAGACCGTTCTATGCGGAAAGCAATCCGTATTGTGTGGCCGAATGCATCGCGCAGTAGACTATGTGTATGGCATATTGAGGTGTGCATTGCGGCGTAACCTCACTTGGTAGAAAAACGCACCTTGGGGGCCATGGCGAGGCCGTGGAACATCGACCTCGGCGCGGGGGCAAAATGTTCGCCGCGGCGTCAAGGTAGGGAGTCGCGTCGGGGCAATGCCATGGCGGCCGGTGGATCTCGCCGCTGCCGCCACTACCATGGCCAACGCGGCTTTGTCTCCAAATCATCTCAAACTTTATACTATGCCGGCAAAAAAAAAAAATGTTCCCGCTGATCGGATCGAGGCGGGGCGCGAGGGCATGCGGTGGCGCATCGGCATAGCGGGGAGGAGGGGCGGGCTCCGCGATGGCGGCGCAGCAATACATGGGCACGGCAATATGGGCGATGATCGGGTTTTGAACACGAGGGGCACGTGTTCAACGCTAAATGGTGTAACCATTGTCAATTGAAGTATGTGTGCCAAATATTGAGAGCTAATTTATTTGAAACACACATAACGACGGCCCAACAAACCACGCTCTAATTCCGCCAGGGAGAGGAAACCACGATCTCATGCCGGCGTAATTATAGGATCGCACTTTCCTCTGCCAAGATTGAAAGCGTGCTATAATTACGCCAGCGGAGACCGTGGGTGTTGAAAGACAGGTACTGAATGTAACAAGCACTTGTGGACGTGAGATTTCCCAAAGGTCAAAAAGATGTGTCTACTGTCCACTGTACTGACACCATGATTGGAGTATTTGATTCACCATGTTTTCTTCTGTTACGCTGCAGCCACAAGGAATACATGCCTATGGCGATCAGCACACGTTCTTCTTCAGAGCACACTCTCCCCCACAGGATATCCCTTGCCCAGGTATCTTGATGCAGGTACGGAATTTTTGTTCCTGTGAGTTCCTTTGATTTGTTCCCAGAAACGCTTCGCCACTGTGCATTACGAGCTATGTGGTGTTCTACTTCTACAACATAACTCAGTAAAACTAATGAACAATTGGGTACAACTGCATGCATAGTGACAAACACAGATTTCAACAGGAAGCAGTTTAGGCCTTGGGCTGATGGAGCTAACAGAGTACTCCTAACAGATAGCACAGAGGAGTTCAGACAATTAGAATGGTAGAGTATGCTCACGATTATAGTACACTGCTTAGCATTTGTTGCAAAATGTACAGATAATAGTAAATCAGTTCGGGATTTGTACACATTAACACGTTCTCCTCCTCCTTGTGTAATGTGTGTTATCAAAGAAATGCTAAAACAGCCTAGGTATCAATGCAAACCTATGGCTATGCAATTAGAACGAGTTGCTGTATGCAGTACTTTCAAGCATAACCAATACAAGCTAGGTAGATAAAAGGGTACAATTCTGCCGGAGGAGCAGAATCAGAATGAAAACCTGAGTATCTCGTGGAAGAGGCGCATATTGAGCGCCGGCGTGCCGGAGCCGCCTGACCTCCGCGGCGGGGAGCGTCAGCTCCACCATCAACGTCGGCGAGCGCGTGGCCTCGGGCGGCGGCATGGGGCGCTCCCACGGGAAGCGAGCGTCCCCGAGCGCCCGCTCCTCCTCGTCGCCATCGGCGTCGAACCCGTCGCGCGCGTCGTCGCCGCGGAACAAGTCCTAGACCGACCCCCTCGGCAGGTGGTCCGGGGCGGCGGCGGCGGCGAGCCGGTCCTCGGCGGGGAGCAGCCGGCGCGGCGGAGGCGGCTGAGGATGACCGACATGGTGGAGCGGCCGGAGGCACGGCTGGTGTCGACGGCGTCCTCTTCGTCGGAGTCCGACGACGGGAAGGGCTCAGGGCGGAGGTCCAGCGGACGGCGGCTGCGCTGGCCCGGGCGCGACCCGGCGGCATGGGGCGGAGGTGGAGAGCGGGAGGAGGAGGCGGAGCCGTGGCCGGTAGGGGAGGCCGGCGACGCAGCGGCCCGAGGTGCCGGCCGCCTGGAACAAGTCCGCCCCAAATGGCGGCGGCGGCTTCACGAGTTCACGGACAAACCCCAGTAGAGGATAACAAAAGAACTACTAAAAACAATCTTTTGGCAATTATGGAGTTACCATTTTACCCTTTATAAAATAAAAGAAATACAAGATTGCCATTACCGCTCACCCTTAATCCCTCCATTTTGCGGGGCGATAAGAAGCGATTTTCTTTCCTATGGCCTAATTGTCATAGACACAATAGGAGAGGCAATTTTTGCCTTCATGCGTTTTGCTCCATCGCTTTGCCCCCGGCCTTTGTAGCCGTCGGATCGGCCGCTCTCGGTCAATGTGAGCCATCCAATTTTTCCCCAATTATTGTAAAAAATCTCGGGATTTAAAATAGAGTTGAATGTTCAATATACCAAGTACCAATTATTAGCCAGACAACAATCATTCAGCCACAAAACTTTAAGTGTAGCAATGAGATACTGAAGGAGCATCATATATATATAAAAAAGTAAATCTCAGGCCGATAACTGTCAGAATCAATCGGGCGAGAACGGGAGAGAACGCACGCGAACACAGAGTGGACACACGGTGGTTTTGGTGCTGCGAAAGCGGCAGCGTTTTCTGTTCTTGATTGCTGAATATAAAGAGATTACATGCCTTAGTGGTTGAGCGAAGTGCGGCACCTTCGTGCTCACGAAGTGCTATCCCAAATCGCTGAGACGTGCCGACGCGTGCATGGCGGACTCGATGAGTGGCTGCATGCGCTCAGGCTAAACTTAGCAACTACTGACGAAACTGAATGAAAACTTGGAAAACAAGCTACTGTAAATATCCGGCAGCAGACTTATCTAACAATAACTCAGACCAGAATGTACAAGAAGAACCTCCGGTCTGAAACGAAATGCCAAAGAAAGGCACGTGTGAATCACCTTGCTCTTGGGGACGGACCCGAATTCCGGTGGTGGTCTCTACGGAGATGCCACGGCCGGCCCTATCGCTCCATCCCACCATTGTCTACGCTGTGGGACATGAGCTTCATCAAGATAGATATATAGAGGGCAATAGAGAGGAGATGGGAATTTACCTCGTTGTCCATGCAGCCGCCGGAGGAGCCGCCGCCGCTGTTGCCGGCGAGCGCCTCCACGCAGGGCACCGCCGTCGCGGGCTGGTTTGGCGCCGGCAGTTCGCGACGGGAGCATATGAACCTACGGTTTCGCCAAGCACGGGAGGAAACGCGGCGCAGCGGGGAGGAGGTTGAGATCAAAGAGACGAAGGCGGAGGGGGAGGAAGCCGCCGGCTTGCAGAAGGAACATTCAGATTCGAGGGGGCACCCAATGGCCGCGGTAAGAAACATTTGACATTCAACTGGAAAGCATTTCACAAGAAAATTTAAGCAAACGAGAAAGGCTCCAAATCCAATTCGTTCCTAACTTCGACTCAGACCTCTTGCTGAGGAAGTGTACTGGGAAGAGTTGAATGAAGAGCAATACGCAAAACAAAACGAATCAAGATAAGATCGCTACAGCCTACAGAATGCCGACCGCATCAAGCAGATGCTCAAACTCAGACGCATATCAACATCCAGAAGCATTCCAAAAGGCAACAAGAAAACGAGCTAAACCAGGAAGCATGAAAAAAAAAAAGTCTGGTCATGATAAATGTTGCGGATGGTCCATCCAGTCATCCAGAGTTCAGGTTCTCTACTCCAGCTTGGGCCATCGCCGCTTCTGGCACAGCTCCTGCAGCCGCGCCTTGTACATTTGTGCGATCTATTGGTGGTCTCTGTTCTGGCTAGGGTTCTTCTGCATTGCTGTGGAGATGGAGAATGGGGATTTTCGATTGGATTCACGCGTTTTGGAGTGTTGGGTGCCTCGCGGCCTCGCCTGCGCCCCCTCCACTCCACTCCTCTCACCTCGTCACGTTTTCTCACTGTTTTTTTCTTTTTCTTTTTACAAATTAGTAAATATGTTGCAACAGGACAAACTATCAAATGCTCACGAAAAAACAAAAATATTACAATGTTAATGATATGAACTTTTCACAATGCTTGGGAGGCGTTTGGAGTCGTTTTACGCGTCTATGATTTGTGGGCCCAATACGAGAAAAAGACTTTGAGAGATGTCAATGAGTATTTTTTTAGAGTAAAATGCACTTTCGGGTCCTCAAACTTTTGGTGACTTCCCATCAGCGTTCGAACTATAGAAAGCGACTATCTAGGTCCACGATATATTGTTGGTGAGCACCAAAGGTCCCAAACTAGCCACGCCCGGCACCAACAATTGACAACATGACCATGGAAAATTTTCAAAAAAAGCCTGTCCTATTTCTCTTTCTCACCTTGCCTCCTTCCTCTCCTTGAAAGGTACACGCATAAAAGCGCTCCACAGACTTCCTTGCCGCGCGGCCGACCTCGTTCACGGCCTCCTCCGGGGCGCGGTCCGCAGTCGCGAGCACCCGACTCCCGCCGGCGAGCGGGCACGAGCATACGGAGGCCGCAGCGTCCTCCTCCGGCCATCCTGGCGGCGCGCGCACGTCGCGGTGCTCGCGGACCCGCGGCAACCCGGCGGCATCCCGTACCCTCCGCAGCGAGGCGGCGCGCCCGCTTGCGGTGTGTGCAGCGACTTCGGTGGGGTGGCGGCGGTGAGGCGACCCAGCGATAGCTTGTCGGCCGGCCTACGGCGGCGGCGCGGCGATGTCCCCGTCCCATCCACGAGAGGAACGGGCGCGGGCGGCGCGAGGCGGCCCGCCCGGCGTCTTGCGAGCCGAAAGCATTCAAGCAAGCACACCCACTAGACACGAAGTCGCCGTCATTGCCGCATGCGGTACCCGGCCTACCCGCGCCCGCCGAGATCGGCCGGTCATGGTGTTTCGGCTACTCGCCCACGGGCACTCTTGAGGTTTGCGGCGTCTGCGACTCCGTGGCGGCCAACCCGGCATCGCCATGGTGCGGCGGCGAAGGCGAGCGGCAGCCCAGCACCTGCGGTCGCCTACGACCTTGATGAGGAACGCGAGCATCCGGCACGGGCGGCGCTCCGTCTTCGGCGGGGGCGCGAAGTGGTGGACACATGCAACTCGCCATGTGCATGCGCGCATCATGCGGCTCGCCATGTCTGGGTCCGATGTGGGCGCCCGGCGCGCGTCGCGTGATATACCGCTCGTTCACCGCTCGGCGGCCACGCACTGGGCGTGGCGGGGGCGGTGTCCACGGGAGACGGCCCGCCGTGGCGGCGGCGGCCCGCCCCCTCGCCTACTGTGTGCCCCTGCGCGTGCCGGGAGGCGGCTTCGCACCTATGCATGCGGCCCGCCATCACGCCACCACGCACGCAGCGGCTAGCCTCACGCATCACGCCCTCACCCACGCACGTAGCGACTACCCCTCACGCATCATGCCCTCACCCACGCATGCAACAGCTCGCCCACCGCTTTTCGGTCGGTGAGAAAAAGAAAAAGAGAGGAAGGAGGCATAAGTGAGAAAGAGAAATATGATAGGGCTTTTTTGAAAATTTTCCATGGTTATGTTTGGCTGCCAACATGGCATTGCCAAATCAATTATTGGTGCTGGCATGGCTAGTTTAGGACCTTTGGTGCTCACGAACAATAGATTAGGGACCTAGATAGTCATTTCTATAGTTCGGGGACGGCGGGATGGGAAGTCACCAAAAGTTTGAGGACCCACAGGTGCATTTTACTTTTTTTTTATAATGCCTAGGTGCATTTTTCATTAAGCGAGAAGAGAGTTTTGTTACACACGGGTGAGGCGATAGTCAAAAGACTACCGAACCTCCAAAACCCACAAAACACAAAGCGAGCAACCGGAAAGAAAACAAAGAAAAATAAAGAAACAGAGAGCAACACTCCTCAACACACGAGACCTACAATTGTGACGGCAAAGCGGCAAAGCGGTGGTTGTCATCACGAGAAGAGCCTCCGCGGCTACGGCGACAAAGCAACCGCCAACATACCCAACGGCGGCAAAGCATCGACAACGAACCGGCGGCCATCACTCCTGGCAACTCAAAAGCAACCCGATAAGAGGCTGACGACACCACACCCGCCACTCCTGGCAACTCAGAAGCTGCCGAGAGTAGGCCGACGACACCTGCTATCAACTTTCACTCCCGGCAACTCGAAAGCTGCCTGAGAGGAGGAAGACGCTCTAGCAGCAAAGCATCCGCCAACGAACCTTCCGACGGCAAAGCATCCACCAATGAATAGTAGGAGGACAGGTCAAGAGCTATACGACGAACCAAAGCAAAAGGAAATGAAGTGCAATGGCACAGAGAGGCACAACCTAAGGATCGATCGGGAAAAAGAAATTCTTCAAAGAACGCCTTTAAGAAGGAGAGGACGTCCGTAGTGGCGACTATGGATGCGTCGTCGCCGGCCTTGGAGGCAACCCAAGCAAGGCTTTCGCCTAGTGTCGGCGTTCCGAGAACCGGGGTGCCTCGGGTGCGGCAATAAAGAATTTATGGGCCGTGTGCCCCCTCCTCCTATGGCGTAGCGCAAGATGGACACTGAACACGGCGAGTTTATCCCGGGTTCGAGCCAACGGGGCCCTACGTCCGTCGTGGTGGTGTCGCTTTCGTGTTACCTCGCGCTCAAAGGTGAGCTTGTAGTAGGGGTTACAAGCGGGTGGGGGGAGACGGCGGTCTCAAGCCCCACGATCGTGGTGGTGGTGGTGGTTATGCTTTTGTCCGTGCGGGATCCCCTGCTAATGGGGCATTACCCCCTTTTATAGAGGGAAGAGGGAAGTAATGTTTACATATGTGGATGCCTAGGTGGCTAATTCGAGGCTATGCTCGTTGCATGCGCATGGCCGAAGGGCCGGGTTAAGGCGTTGTTTGATGAAGACACAGCGTCCTAATCCGATGGCGGACGCGTGCCGTTTCTGGTGCGGCCCCAGAGGATGCGTGAGGTCCCTCGCGATCCGCATGGCGAGGGCGGTCAGGAAAGCCTGGCCGTGGCGTGTCATAAGCCCGGTGGAGGTCGGCCCGTCGTGGGCGTCTTTGGCTGCGTTTCGGGAAATGAACGGTGTTGTCCTGGTTTCCCATCTGCTGGGCGGCGTAATATGTCACCGGTTCAGCCTTGTGTCCCATCGGTCGGATTTGGGAAGTGATTTGGCGTGTCGGTTTGACTAGGCGTGTCGATGGCCACGGCACCTCGTCTGCCGTGTAACCGCATTAAATGTTGTTTCCCTTCCTTGAGGCGGAACCTCCCACGCCCGAGGGTCTATGACCCCGGGTGAGTGGGTTGAGCCACCTCGCTCGAGGATGGAGAGCTGGGTCTCCCGCGAGGCGGGCGGAGTTTTGCACCCGGGGGTGGTGAGCTAGGCCACCCTCGGGCGGCGGAGGTCTCTCATCAGAGGCCGGTGAGCTAAGCCACCCTCGGGCGAGGCGAAGATTTTGGGGTTGAATCCGAGCCTTAGGTTGGCCGATGATGACGTGGGGCGCCATGGTTCATCGTCTTGTAAAGGTCCCGACCTTGTCCTCCGTGGCGTAGCGAGCTCTTTTGTCGCGGTGACTCCGGTGGGCGTCACGTGGGCCAACTCCGTCTTCACGTGGCATCGTGGCTCTTTTGGCTGGTCCACCGTCTGGGGCCGTCCTTCTAAAGCGGGATGATAGCGGGCCGAGTTTTCGCGGGCCACGGCGGACCCGACGATTTCGTTATATGAGAATGTCACGGGCCCGATATTTAGGACCCGAGCGGTAGCCCGAGAGCCCCCGGCGAGTGTGGACTCGCCGGGGGGGGTTGTGCCATTCCGTCGCCTTTTTTCTCGGGATGGTTCGTCTACTATGGAGTGCTTGAGCGACCCGTTAAGGTGTAACCCAGAGGCCTCGAATGGAATGGCCGATTCTTCGAGGTCTTTTATACCTGACACGGCAAATTTTGAAGCGACTCTTAAATTGCGCTTATTTGTCGACCAGGGCTTCCTCGACTTTGATTATATGCTCTACGTCGCCCTCACGAAGGGAGGAGGAGGAGACACACCTCGGTGCCACTGGCCGACCATGGTGCGCGCCCGTTTGAACGTTGTAACAGGTCAAGTTTAAGTGGGGTGCCCGTGCCCTCGCCGGAGCAAGGGTTAAAGCTATGTGATCTAGGATTCACCCATGAGAACCCTCGGGACCGCTTAGCGAGATCCGGGGTTTGGCCAGGTCAACCAGGCACGTAGGCCTCACGGATGGGACATCTCTATAAGCGACACCGTAGTCTTAAACACGCGTTCGAGGAAATCGGGCCCGGAGGAATTTGGTATAGCCGGTGTGCATTTCCATCGTCAATCCCAGTTCGGGTTATCACGAGGGCGTGTAGAAACCCATGTGGGCCCGGCGGCAACCTCGGATCGTGGGATGCGCGTTGACGTCTGCGCCCGCCGAGCTCGTTTGGTTCCGCGGAGGTGAGAACCGTCATCGGTGACTTTTTGCCCCTTAGGGTCGGGCGCTTCTTTGGATATGAGCGGCGACGGTTTTACCTGGCCGGGAAGGAGGCGTCTCGTCGCCGCGCCCGGTGACGTCTTGCGGTTCGTCCGATGGGACATGGCTCGTGGCTTCTTGTCGAGGCGTGTCGAGCACCGTCAAGGTGCATTAATGCTCTTAGCGGCTCTACCGCCTTGGTGGCCCGTTGGATGGCCGGTTCTGTTTCATCATGGGCTGTTCATTCATTCCGAGTGGTTCCCCGTTTGCCCCGGGCCCGGGTTTGCCTTCCGACCCTATAAATATGGGGGTCGTAGCCCGGCGGGCGGATAGTTGCTCCTTTGTTCTTGCCATCGCCTTCTTGCCTTCTTTCTTTGCGGCAATCGGAGATAGAAAAGAAAGATTGGGAGAGATTAAGGAGAGATCCACTTGCCTTTGGCTCGTCGCGAACGGTGTTGCCCGGTGGTTCTTTGTTCTTCGATCCTCCCGTTTGTCCATGGCGCTTAATCACGGTGGTGGTGGCCCGGTAGCGAGTGGAGGTGCTCGATGCGAACCGTGGCGCGAGCGACGGCGGCGGAGGAAAACTTCCGGCGCCTTGTCGAGGAAGGGCTTCTTCGCCTCGTACCAATCTGCGGCGGCGGAGTGGATGCGCCACATTGGACCAGGAGGAGCCTAACCCTCGATGGCTATGTGGTGAGTCGATGGATCTTCACCGGCCGGGTTGGGATGCGGGGCGGTTTATTGGCGATTCTTCATCATTATGGCGTCGAGCTCCACCATACGCCCCCCCGAACTTCGATCTCTCGGGCGGCTATCTTTGTTACCCTACGTGAGGATTCACGGGGATCGAGCGCATTGGGACCTTTGGCTATGGTTCTTCAAGGCGAGATCTCACCCCCCTTTGCCTCGGTGGTGAAGGGAGGAACACGGCGGGGCGTTGCGGCGTTGGTGGTTCTTGTTTTACCAAGTCCGATCGGGCTTGAGACAAGGCGAACCAAGGCGATGGGTACATCGTGTCCAAGCTCACCTCCTCCAACAAGAGGTGGCGGGACCCGGTGGTTCTACCTCATAGCGGCGGGAGCGGCGCTTCCGCGTACACGGGGCGTGTCCTCAGCGGCGGCCGAATAAGTGGAATTGGGGTCCACCCTCGGCGGATCATCCCGGTTGGAGGGCACGAGGCGGGCGGTCCTGCGGCTCCGAAAGGGAGGTGAAGCGCCCAGCTGGTTTGTGGTTGCCGCTTTTCATGGCGGCCGGGTGTTGCCATTGATGGCTTCGCCCTTTGTGCATGTACCAGATGACCCCCTAGGCGTTGGTCTTGAGGAGTCTCGGATGTCGCCCATACGCTTTCCCAGATGCTTTGGCCAAGAGGGTGAGGGCGTTGGGGTCCAACACTCCGTCCAAATTCGAGATCCCTATCGCCCCTTGTAAGGTACATCTCCTTGGTAGCGCTTTTTGGCTTCGGCGTTCTTGCATTGTCTTGTTGTTGCCGCGTGGCTACCACGCGGTTCTTATTCCATCTTCTTGCGGGGTCGTTTGAACTATCACGACTCTCCTCCGCTGTGCCCGATCTAGATGCTGGCCGGCGTGTAAACCGTGCTTCGGAACGAGCAGCGAGAGCTTGCGGCGAAGGAGGAGAGAAGAAGAAGAAGAGCGTGGCCCGCGCCACCCCGCCCGGGCCGAGCAACCGGCTTGGGGGCCAATGTCGCTGATACCTCGACCACCGAGGGAGCACGGGATGAGGAGGGCGAGTTCGTCATTGAACTCATCGGATGATGTGGCGCCAGTATAGGCCAGAGCCTTGGGGTTGCCGACCCACTCGAGGGGCTTCGCTCGTGCCGAGCACGAGGCGTCGGAGGTCGCCTTCCCGGGACTCGCCAGAGGCTTCCTCCGCCCGAAGCCCCGGGACTAAATGGCGGCTCGGGGTTTCCCCGATGTGGGCGTATGGCGTTGCAAGGTGAGGCTCGGCGTGAAGGGCCAGCGACTCTGGAGCGTCGCGGGCGCCGCTTCGAGGTGAAAAGCCCGTGGCGCCCCTTCACGCCCCGGCTCCCACGCGTGCGGAGCCCCGTGGGGGGGCGGCCCGTGCGTCAAAGTGCGATGCCCGGGTTGCCGATCTTCCGTGCCTCGGCCACACCAGCGGGCGTCCCTCGGGCCTCGTGAGTCCCCGTGTTTTTTGTGATTAACCTCCTTTACGGTATTTTTGGCTTCTTTTGGGCGTTCGACTTGGGCGCGGGGGCCCCACTACGTCCTTGCACCCCAAGAAGGCCACGAAGGCTAGTGCGCAAGCCTCGGCGGGGCCAGAGCGGGGTTGTCTCACCAAGACGTTGTCCCACTGCGTTGGGCTCCCGTGGTGTTAGCCCCGAGCCTCGGGAGGGTCGGGCGACGGACGACCCGAGATTTCTCCCGAGGGGGGTTCAAGCCTACGGTGGTGATGGTGGGTCGTCCACCCGGCCTATGGTGATCGACTTCGAAGGCTTCAATTTGGGTGGCGCCTTGGCCAGTAGGGGAGGGGATGATTAAGCGGATTTGAGGGGTCCCCACGGCGGTTGCCCTCCAGAGGAGCCAAGCCCCTTCGTCCGAGAGTTCTCTCAGGAGGAGCTCTTCGGCGGAGAGACCGCGGAGGTCTTCTTGTGCCGGCTCCCAGCGTCAGGGAGGCTCATGAAGTACAATCGACTTCCCGTTGCTCCATGCGCGGGTTGGACACACCCTTCGACAAGCGTCGTCCTCGGCGTTGGTGAGATCCGTGCACGTGGTCAACGGGGAAGGGGCCTCGGACTTGCTTGAGTGCAGGTTTCCGGCTGCGGGGGTGCCGGTGGATGAAATCTCTTCCTCCTAAGCCCGAGCTCGTTGGGGTGGTCCCCCTTGACCTTGGGTGATGTGCGGGGTCCCACCGCCGTGGTGATTGATGGCCCGTCAGGGTCTGGCGTGGAGGACTCATGAGCTGAATCGGCTAGTGGGTCGCCGGCGGCCTTGCGAAGATGGGTGACACCATAGCAGGTCGTCTCGCCCAGAGAGCGCGGTGTGAGTGTCTTGGCCGCCATTTTCAGCTGCATTTTCTTTATGTATGTGCCATAATTGGTGGTGTCTTTGCCGCGAATCTCCGAGTCGCGGGAGAAAGTCGAGCTCCTTCGCCGAGTATCGTCCGAATGGACCGCCCTCGAGGCGTATCGCGGGGTGAAATTGATCGGGGCCCAAAGCGGGGACGCCCGGCTACTACGCCGAGGGGAGGGGTCTCGACGAAGACGGGCTCTGGAGGCCGAGCTCGTCAAGGCTGTGTCAGGAGGCTACCAAGGTGGCGGCCGGGAAATGCTTTCGTGAGCCAAGACTTTGAGGATGCCTAAGCGGTCCCTCCGGGCCCCAGAGGGAGGCCAATGGCGAGCGGGACAGATCGGGAAGGCGAGGAAGGAAGGGGCGGAGATGTGCGACGCCCTGAACGCCTCGTGATCGGGGGAGTTGGTGTCAGGGGAGACCCTGGAAGAAGGAGAAGGAGGGAGCTCCACAAGTCGCTCAGCGGATGAGCACGGCGTGATCGGCCGCGTGGCGGTGAAGTGCCAAGGCACACGTTCTTCCCTTTGGCGGGTTTTCCGCCTTTGATCGCTTCATGTTGCCGACATCACCTTTGTGCTCGTCGCCGGAAGGCGGAGAAAGGTCGGACGTAGGCCGTGGCAGCGGCTACAGCTACGTACCCAAGAGGCTGGAGAGCGAGAAGCGAGTCGTACGGGGGAGCTAGAAGAGGCCTGTCGAGACTTCATCAGCGCAGGGGCGGACAACACAGAGGTCGGGCCCTGGCTCCTTGATCGCTGGCGCCGTGGAGCGGTTTCCTCAGTACGAGCTCCGGAATGCCTTCGCGATGCAGCGTCGCGGGCGTGCATGGCGGTATTACGCCTTTCGCACTTCCGATGCACGGCTTATGATGCTTGAAACAGCGTCGCGGGGGCTTCTTCCTCGGCTCGAGATAGCGAGGGCGTGGCGGGACTTCCCAGCCCAGGGGAAAAAGATACGCAGCCGTGCACGCAAGACCCGGGGGTTGTATAGCCGTGGGCGATCTTTGCGGCGATTGGCCTCGCTTTGAAGGCAGTATGCCCTCCGTATTCCCCCATAGAATCAAGCTATGAGGCGGACACGGAGATCTGGGGATCACCGTTTCCGAGAGGATCTTGGCGACCGGGTCCGGCCTTCCCTCAGGGGAGATACCGTTAGAGGATGTCGCCCACTGATGCCTCTTCGTCGTTTGTCGTGGCCTTTAGGTGGGCGAGCTCGCGATGCCCCTTGATCTCCCCTTGTATAAAAAGTTAAATGGATAAAGGAATTTGTTCATAAACAATGGTCTTTGCCCGAGGCCTTGTGTCTTGGGCGGGTGTGTTTATGATTGTGTTGCGTCTCGAATTTTCGTTTATTTGTGACCGGGTCGCTTGCTTTCACCGCTCACGAGATAGTGAGCATGGATGCCTTGGGGGCGGTCAGTGCAGATTGCCACTAGGGGCGATCCGCTTAGCTCGGCTACCTCACTTAGGATACGTGCGTGTGCGACCTTCGAGAACTTAAACGATCGATCCGAAAGTGTGCGAGGAGAACTTTTCTTTGAAGAAAAAGTTTGAAAAAGAAAGAGGAGGGTCCCCAGGGGGTCCCAGTGTAGCCCCCGAGGAGTTTTAGTCTTGTCTTTGGGCGAGGCTAAGACTCCCTTAAGGTATGCACAAGAAGTATTTCTTCATAAAAGATGTAGATCTTCTATTGGCGAAAAAAAACATAAGTGTTTGACTTCTAGTGCGAGGTTAAGGGTAGAAGCGGCGTAGGCCGTTGTTCTATGTTCGAGGCGTTGGAGTAGACTTCACCCTTCTCGTTCTTCAACTTGTAGGTCGGGCCTTAGTATTTCGATGAAATAAGGCCCTTCCCAAGGATGGAGTGAGCTTGTGGGCGCCCTTTGTTATCTGCCCGGCTGATGCGGGTCGTTGACTTGGAACTCCCGGAGGCCCCGACCGCTTGGCGTGATACTTGGCGTGAGCTTGTTGGTATCTGGCTGAATTCAGGAGTGCGACATCTCGGGCCTCATCGACTTGGTCGATGGAATCTTACCTTACTTTGGTTGCCCCTTTCGGTGTAGGCTCGCGGCCTTGGGGACCCATATTCAATATACGTAGGCAAGATGCGCTACCGGCCCCATAGACTAGAAAGAATGGGGTGAATCCGTGGCTCGGCTTTTCGTTGTTCGAAGGCTCCATAGTACCGAAGCGGTAGTTCTGGTACCATTTCTTCCCGTCTTTGGTTCGGTGATTGAAGATCCTCGGCTTGAGTCCTTGTAGGATCATGCCATTGGCACGCTCCACTTGGCCGTTGGTCCTTGGGTGGAGCTACGGCCGAGAGTGTCCACCGGATGCGTAGTCGTCACAAAAAGTCGAGGAACTTTTTCCCACGAAGTTGGTTCCGTTATCCGTGATGATGGAGTTCGGGACTCCAAAACGGGCAATGATGTTCGTAAAGAACTTCACCGTTTCCTCCGTCAGAGGGTTCACCACGGCTCGGGCTTGATCCATTTGGAGAACTTGTCAATGGCGACTAGGGCGTGAGTGTGTCCTCAGGGCGCCCTTTTTAGAGCCCAATCATGTCGAGTCCTACTGCTTGCAAATGGCCCACGCGTAAGAGGTATGGTTTGCGGTGCTTGCTTGGGAGGTGTCGTCTGCGGCGTAGAATTGGCATTCCTTGCAGTGCATACCGACTTGGTTCGCGTCTCGCGACTGAGTCGAGGGCCGATGAAGCCATGCACGAAGACTTTACCGACTAGAGTTCCGGCGTGATGACCGCATTCAGCGGTGGGTGTTAGCGAGCAATTCTTGGCCTTGGTAGGGTATGCATCGCATGCATACTCGAAGGCTCCTCTCTTAATAGAGTTCCCCTTTCTCTCAATCGGTGTGAAGGACTTGCCCGCCCGGGCTAGCCGGGCGAGCCTCGGTCTTGTCCTTGGGAAGCTCTCACCGGGTGAGGTACTCCGTCGGGCCGGTTTTCTCGATCGGGGGTGGGCCGCCATAGCATAGCGGTGTGGTGTTGGCTCGCCCTCGTGAGCCCAGGGGTACTTAGGGGGTGTACTTGATCGAGGTTTATTGAGGTCTCGGGTGAGGGGGCGTTGGGAGGAGCGGTACCTCGGGTTCGCTGCGACCTTGGCGGTTCATCCGCGGCCTCGTTGTGGCGTCTTGGCGTATGCTTGTGTTCAAGCCCATGGAACTTTTTCCTCAATTTGCGCACTTCCGACAATGCGCCTCCATCTTGGTGCGTTGGCACGTAGAGGCCTTCATGACTTGGTCGATGACCAACTCACGAATCCCCGGTTTCCAACGTGGTCGGTTCGAGGTCGCCCAGCGTCCAGGAGCCCGTTGACGGCGCCTGCGTATTACAGCGGCGTTGTTGGAGGCGGGGAAAATGCATGGCCGGATGGCATACCTGCGTGTGAACCCCGAGGGGTGAGATGAAAACAAACCGGCCCAGCGCTGCCTTCATCATGGATCCATCGAAATACATGGTCCAACTTTCGGCTGGATGGGTCTGGGGGTAGGCGACAATATCGGTCCATTCGCCACAAAAGTCGGCTAGGACACAGGATTTGTCGCTTTGCGGAAGCTGAGGAATGAAATAGTTTCGCCCCGCGAGGCTCCACAGCCCGCCGCCCCTCTTCCCGTGGCCTCTCGGTTTTGGAGGATCTCCCAGGGGAATGAGGATACCACGGCAAATCGTGCGCGAGGAAGTAGTGGCGAAGTTTCGCCGTGTCGATGCGATGGCGTACAATAATACGCATCTGCGAATACCTCGTCTTGGTGGCCGGAAAGCACTTCGCGATGAAGTAAGTGGCGTTTATGCGGCAACGTGCCCCTCTTCTTCGGCAGCTCCACTACGACCACATGGCGACCTTTGGGTAGTGGCGGTGGCGGTATAAAGAGCGAGGGTTTCTCTTTGGATTTGGCGGTACGGGACCGGTGGGTTTGTCAGGAGCTTCTTGAGGTTCTTAGGGGCCTCTTGACCTCGGGGGTCAGGCAAAGCCTTCGGACTTGCGAAAAGAGCGGTGGGCGTGAGCCCTTTCCCGGCGCGTGAGATGAACACCGCTTAATGAAGCGGGCGGCCCATGACCTTACGTACTCCCTTGAGATCTTGGATCGGACCCATCTTGGTGATCGCGTCAACCTTGGTTGGGTTTTGCCGATGCCTCGTTGAGAGCGATAAAACCCAGCCCGGCATCCCTCGGGGGACCCGAATACGCATTTTCGGGGTTGAGCTTGACTCCCTTCTTGTTTAGGCACTTCGAAGGTTTCCGAGGTCACCCACGAGGTCCGGCGTTTTTCTTGGATTTGACCACTATGTCGCCGTCGGCGTAGGCCTCCACGATCCTTCAATGAGTTCCCGAAGATGATTTGCATGCACCGGCCGGTATGTTGCCCGGCGTTCCTCGGCCCCGAAGGGCATGGTGGAGGTAGCAATACATCGAAGGGTGTTATGAGCAGGTCGCGAGGTGGGGACTCTTTCATTTTGATCTTGTGATACTTGGAATGCAGCGTCAAGAAAGGACAACGTTTCACATCCTTGATGGAGTCGACAATTTGGTGGATTCGAGGCAAAGGAAGGGAACTTTCGGACATGCTTTGTTGAGACTAGTGTAGTCCACACACATCCGCCATTTCCCATTCTTTTCTCTACTAATACGGGGATTAGCTAACCACTTTCGGGGTGGAATACTTCTTTTATGAATCCGGCCTCCGGTAGCTTGTGGATCTCCTCGTAGATGATCTTGGCTTGTCGTCATCAAAAGCGGCATAGCCCATGCATGGACGGCTTTGAGCCGTGGGATGTCTAGGGAGTGCTTCGGCGACATCCCTCGGTATGCGGCATGTCAGAGGGTCCCCACATAAGCGTCTTGGCATTGGCGGAGGAAGTCGGCGAGCACGGCTTCTATTTCGGATCGGTCGGCGATGGTCGGCGGCTTCTCCTTCGGGTTCTTGGGATCGAGTGGGATCTTCTTGGTGCAGGAGGGCTCAACTCCAATGGCGGCGCTGGCCTCATGCTCGTCGTGATTTCGTCAAAGCTTCTCGCATCGGCCGATGGTGCACCGGCAATGGCGAGTGCCTCGGCATACTCCACGCTCTCCGCGTCGCACTTCGTATGCATGATGGTGCGAGGGCGATCGTGATGACACCCGCCGACCCCGGCATCTTGAGCTTGAGAATGCGTGTAGTTGGGGACGACCATGAACTTGGCGTAGCGGGGCCCCAGGAGTGTGTGGTAAGTGCCGCGGACCCCCAGGATCTCGAATGTGAGAGTCTCTTGCACGAAGTTCGGGTCACCGAAACAAACGGTAAGTCGATGCGCGGGGGCTTTTTAAACGCTTTGCGGGGGCCGGCGCCATCGAATACCCGGCCCTCAGGCGGATCTTGGACTTGTCTACCCCGGGAGGTCGAGGGTTTCTTAAAATAGATGAGGTTGGTACGCTCCCTCCGTCCATAAGGACTTTGGTGAGCGGTGTTGGCGATGATGGGATCCACCACCGGTGGATAAGCCCGGGTTCGGGGATGTCTTTGGGGGTGATCCGGTCGAAGGTGAAGGTGATGGCACCGGTCGGGCCACTTGCGGCGCCGGAGTTCTGCCGGCTTTCCGTGGCATAGACCTCCGGCGCTCCTTCTTTGCGTTGCCGCCGCGGACATATTCTTTGGTCTTTGTTGCCGCGAAGATCATGAAGCGATTATTCGCCGGGAAACCCTTGTCTCCAAGACGCGCGCCTCGGGCGCTCCTTCCTCCTCCCCTCGGGGAATGGCCACGAGTTTGGCGAAGTGTTTGCGCCGTTTTGCATTCCTCGAGGGTGTGCTTGAAGAGGTAGTTGTGATTACGGCATGGCTTTTGAGCATCTTTGTCGAAGGTCTCTCCGCCCCTGCGGGGGTCGGTTCCGCTGCGGTCGGCGCAGCCACCATGTCTTCATCGTCGGTGTTGAGGGCTTGGCCCTTGCCCTTTGCGGCTCTTGTCCTTTTCTTCTTCTTCTTGTTCTCGATTTGCAGGAGCCCTCGGGTTCCTCTTCCTTGCGCTTTCCTTGCAGGGCCACGATTGAAAAGCCAGCGGCAGCCTCCTCACCATTTGGCCCGAACTTGGTGGCGATGTCCATCGGCTCGTTTACCCTCGGTGGGAGTCCGGCGCCCGGCTTCTTCGCGAGGTCTCGGCAAGTGGTCTGCGGCCAAGAAGGCCCGATAGCGTCGAATCCGTCACATTAGGGAGCTTTCGGTCATTGCTTGGAAGCGTAGGATGTAGTCCTTGAGGGATTCATCGGATTTTTGTCGGCGATTTCGGAGATCCCACGAGTTACCGAGGCGTAGATGCGTGCCGGAGATTCTGGCGGAAGGTTCTCACCAAGTCCGCCCGGTCGATATGAGGTTGGGTGGAAGGTGTTTGACCAAGCTCTGGCGGGACTTCAGAGGTATAGGGGGCAAATTCCCGATTATCACTTTGTCATCGTGCATGCCCGGTAGATAGTCGTCGGCCATACCTGGGGCGAGTCTCTCCGTGTAATTCGAGATGGCTCGGGGGCACGAAGCCTTGGCGAGGAGTGGTGCCCTACGATGTCCTTGGTGAAGGCACGAGGCGGGCGGATCGAGGGGAGTACCCTCGGTCCTCTGACTGCACGTGCGCCTGCGTCACGCTTATGCGTCCCGAGGCGAGCCACCTTGCAGTGGCGAGCCAGCTGCGCGTCCGATCTCGTCCACGAGGTCGAGCGCCTCGGTTCGCGATGCGTGATGCGGAGTCTTCTATGCGTTCCCGAGGCTGGCGGTTGCAGCGGTTATGCGTCGAGGCGCTCCCGGGGCGGCCTTGCGGGCTACGGCTACGATCCGGGTGGGCCGAGCCACTGCGCGACTTCGCCCGAATTCCTCTCGCCGCCCGTGGCGTCACGGCCCGATCGAGGAAGCGGAACTCTACACTGTTGCACGCGCCTTGTCAGGAGTTGGCGGAGGCCTTCCCGTATGCGCCTACCCTCGGTAGTGGAGGCTCGGGCATTTCTCAGTACCCGGCATGGCGGCCGCCGCCCGCGTTGAAAGCTGGCTCTGTTGAGCAGGGGCGCTATAGTCCGGGAAGGTAGAGGGTACCAGATTAGGTCCGTCAGCGTCCACCGCCGCCCGCGTCGAAAAGCGCTCTTGGGGCTTGCCAGCGTCGGAGACTTGCTCCGTTGGATGTTGGCGCTCCGGTTAGCCGAGTCGCGCGGATTCTCAGCGGATCGCGGTCCTGCGAATCCGCGGTTGCGCATTACATGCGGCGGCCCAGCTGGCTACGCTAGGCGAGGCGGCGGAAAAGCTGGCTGGCGCCGCTGACGCGGCACGTCGTGGCGATGCGTCCGCCTCATCTTCAGTCGGAGGCGTCGGTGGCGGCCATCTTACTCTGGATCTCTATATTGAAGCATTCCCGTGTGGGGTCGCAATAATGCGTCCTGCGTCGTCGGTTCGGGCGCGAGCAGCGGAGGAAGTCCCATTCTTCGGGCGATAGTGTGATTCCGCCCGTTCTCGGGACTGGCCCCAATCGTGCGGGGCGAGGAAGCGGGGATGGGGTCGTGCGGCATCGCTCGGCGGATGCGCTCTTCAGCGTGATTGTCAGGGTAGGGATTGTGTTCCGTGGGGGCGGCGGGAGATCAGCCGTGCCCTCCTGGCGGCGGCCGGTCGAAGTCTCCCGTCGGCGAGGAATTACGGGTACTCGCTTCGGTATCAGTGCGTGCGGGCCAGCGTTCTCCCGATGATTAGGGTTTTCAGGGGAATCCTGCGCGGCGGCGTCTTTGGGTAAGGATCTTCCCGGCGCCTAGGGTTCACAGGAGCCCTTACGCGAGTCGGCACGGGGGGTGTGTTGTCGGATCGAATCCGTTGCTTGGATCGCCTAGCGGCTGGCTGGTGGAGTCAGCCTTGCTGCGTCTTGCGCGGCCGTGATGATAGGCATGCGTTCGCGGCGCGCCGCCCTCGCTTTTCGGCCGTCATGTGCGGGCAAGAGGATCATCTACGTAGTTGTGGCGAGCGCCACGAACTCCAGCGTCGAAGAACAGCGGTGTTCAGCGGGGAGTCTCGTGGTCCCGGCAGCCGTGGTGGAAACGGAAGGTGGAAAACGCCTTGCTGGTATGACGGGGATGCGGATTGCACCGGCGCCCCCTAGCAGCGCCAGCTGTCGGCGTTAGAGAGCGGGGGTGCCTCGAGTGCAGGCAATAAA
>JADLZK010005861.1:0-111505 GCA_015847255.1 Hyparrhenia diplandra
ATCCTCGGATTCTACACCTATCCTTATCTTTGCACCCATAAGCACAAGTTCGAGCCACTAGAATCTATAGAACCTATCCAATCACCTGGCTATGAGTTGTGCCTACGGTTGATCGAAATGATCATGAGACAACCCATTATAGGAGAGAATTCTGTCTTTCTTCTACACAAGTTAGGGTAATTCATTGACATACCCTTTTCCTTTAGAAAGGAAAAGCCTACCTTTGGAACCATCGAGCATAAAAGGAAAAGTGAGGAGCTTGGAAGACCATATGTTCTACCTTAGACATAATCCACCCCTAGTCAATCTCAGAGGCCAGATCCTATCCTTTCAAGAAAAGGATAATGTATTTGGGCTCATCCTAGAAAAGTTGTCCAAGATGATCATCATGGGTTTCTAGAGGAACTTTTCTCTCCTTCTCTAAGCAAGGTTTGTCCTTGACAAACTCAGTGGGTGTTATCTCTTTTCTAGAACTTTTCATAAACACCAAGGGAAGAAAAGGAATCATCCTCTAGACCAAAAAGAAGTTTTGATAGCCAGTTCATAATCATTCCAATCCCTTGATTTAGCTACCTATCCCAAGTCATCAATACTCTAAACCCCTCCAAGGGAAGAAGTAATTCTACTCTTGAATCTCTTATGGCGGTGACTTTGGGAGACAAACTTCTAGCTTCACAAGAGACCTTTTGAGTGCCTATAAACCAAATCCTCTTAAAGAAGAGTCTCTTAGAAAGCATCCTTATTCTTGCTAAGGACATTGGGAGCCCAAGGATGGCATATCTAATGACGCCATAGAAGGAGAAGCGAAATTATCTAGAATCCATTCATATCTTCTCCGCTTCTATTTCAGACTAGATAACTTATCCAAACCCATCTTTAACCTCATCCTTGACCCCAATGAATCCTCTTGTGCTCTTTTCCTTGAGTCTCCCTACGATCCTTGAAATTCCAAGTATAGACATCATAAAGGATCTAAGGAAGACCGAGAAAGAGCATTATCAATGGTGGAGAACATCCATGAGCACACAAGTTACTCCCCGAACATTCTACCCAATCCTTGCCCATGTGAACAAACTCTAGAAATTAATTGCCATCTCTAACCTTGCCACCTACAAGATCTCAACCCCCTTAAGATAATTGTTCATAAAGATTCGTAAAGGGTGGTTGTTGATCTCATTGGCTTAATTTTGAGATTGGTAATATAAGGGAAGCCTCTTCATCATCTTGAATAATATTTGAAAGGTTTCCCAAGGACGAGCTTTTTGTCCTAAAACAAGCACTCTAGGGAAAATAACATAAATGAAGATCTTTTGCTATAATACCCCTTGCATAATGAGCATAGGGATATAATTGTGAGAATATTCCTTCCGGGTATTTTTTTGTTACTAACCATTTCAGGTCAAGAACAAAGAGAACGAAGGATGACAAAAGTAAAGGTATGTCCAACCAATTATTGTGCAACATTGAATCACTCTCATGTAAAATTGATAATTCTTGCCATGTTGCTACCTTACCTTGGTAGTCTCTACCTTTAAGACATTCTCAAATTGCTATCATTTTCATCTCCATCCGAGTAACTCTCTAAAAAGTTTTCATGTCACCCTTATGCCGCTATAGTATGCTTTGGTTTGGAAGTACGCACATACTTCCAAAGGCTTTTAAATTAAGCGTGGTGCTTAGGTTAAGATGCCTTCCTTAATTGAATTAGACATGGAGTCTAGTTTGGTTATTGAACTAAAAATTACTTGTGTAGACATTGGTATATTTTGTTGAACTAACCCCTGCGAGAAGAAGAACTCTCAAATAAGCTTGGGGAAGTCCTGAGATAAACTCACACTAGAGATGAAGTAAGAGAAAAAGAGGAGTGCGACAAACAAAGTCTACAATCAAAAAAGCACTCACTCAAGGATGGACTCAAGAATGATCAATGCATGGAGAGGAAGAACGAAGCCATCAAAAGATGATCCATCGTACTCTTCCTCTTCATGTGCCCTCGTCACTCCACATCTTTGGTTTTGCAACCTCTCTTTTCACTATTGCTCTTTTCCACAAGTTTGAATGATTTCGATGCATGAAAATCAAACTTAAGGTTGAATAAAATCATTCCTATAGAGAAGCAAAGTGAAATATGAGATAAATGGTCTATGCTAAAGTTTTGAACCAAACTTTTCGTAGCATAGAAAATGACCTTTAGCCCTGACAACACTATCCCTGTTACTACTTGTATATTCCTTCGGGTATGTGTTGTCCACTAATGATGCAGGAATAAAACCATGAGAGGAGCAAAAAGGTCCTACACAATTCAAGAGACAAGAAAGAAAGAATGATGCAATAAAGGAGACAAGTTAGAAACAAGATACACAAGAGGCCAAATAAGGAAAGCTTCAAGAAGAAGGAAAGAATCACCACAAGGTGTTACGGTACCGTCACACTCTAATAAAAGGTAACATCTTGAGGTAAGTTATCATTAACTAAGCTTTTCCCTAATTATGGCACGTTCATAATGAATCAAACATGTTGGAGTTATAACCTAACTTTATCTATGCTGCTTAACTCCACATGTTTAGTTCTTTAGTTGTTCCTAAACACCACTCTCTTGATCCCATAGTACCCAACCATGTAAATGTTGTTCATCCTGCTTTGAAAGATAGTATAATCATTAAACCATTGATGCTCAATCTTTTGATCTTATCACTCTTGTTATAAATGAAGGAAACAAATAAGCACTAAGTCTATCTTGTTTAATGTGCCTAAGGATAGAGAAGAATGAATAAAAGTTTTGGTTCTGTTGGTGCTTTCCCACCAACGGGGCCCATGCACTTGATCTCTACCTTGTCTTTGCAAGCGGGGACACACTTCGAGCAAAATGTGGAGGAGTGTATCACTCCCCAAAATTTCTACAAGAATGTGTCCTGAACCTACAAAATGCGCACACTAAACAAGATGTTGCCTCGCTTCCACTCAAACCATGGGACAAGCAAGCAACATGGGTGGTGCTTTGTCCTCGAGATCGCTATCTCGGGAGACGCGTCTCGGGAGACGTAGACACCAAGATCGATGATGCACTTGAGGAGTGAGTAAGGTAAGAAGTCTTGTTAGAGGACTTAAAACACCGAACCCTCGTCGAAAGGTAAGATCGGTAGTTATCTATATTAAATGCATAGCATATTTATTTCCTTGCATTGCATAATCATTTCCTTTAGCATATTTACATTTACGCATCAGCATTGCATAGAAAGAAACACAAACTAAAGCCCCATGTGGATAATCTCGTGGCGTGTAACAACCCATGAGGATACTCACGTGGTGGCATAAAAATAATTATGCATTCATATAGTTGCATTTGCATCATAGTTCTTTGCATGCATATAAATATATAAAACTCAAAAACATTTAGAAAAGAAATCTTGCTGAAGTTTTATCTAGAATAATCATGATCTATCTTGAAAATCTCTAGACACATGAGGCCTATGTGGCCAACCACTAACGTTTAATCAAGTTCCACTAGCTTTGTTGTCTATTTGAGTTCAGCCAGGATTCGAAGGGAGAGAGACATGATAGGCCGACTTCATCGTCCTTTGTCTACCTCAACTTCCACATCATCAACCCGACATTCCAATCTAGCTTGGGGAGGGCACCCCCGATTACCCCGATAAGTATCTCTATCTATACTATATATATTATTAGCTAAATATTTGGTTTGCTATAGAATTTGCTAAGAGTCTAGTTTTATAAAGTCTAGTCATTTAAAGAGTCTTTAGTAGAGTGTGATCTTTAGGTTTGGGAATAAATAAATATAGAAAGTGTATAAGAAGTTGTTTTTCTGCCAAGATAAAATGAACTCTAGAATAAATAAAAAGCATGGAGATGATGAATAGTTGCTCCGTCATAATTCCTTTCAAGTACCTAGCTTTCAAGCTTAATATCTCTCGAGCCTTTAATGCAAACTGCTTTTGACTTGAGATTTGCTCTGAACCTAAAACCTGTGTGTAGCAAATGCTTGCTCTAAAGTCTAGGTAATTGACGGATATGATATATGAAAGTTTGAGCTACTGTTTATCTTACTCCTAGTGATGCTAGATTTACGGAGATTTATTTTGAAAATATAAAAGTGCACATGATAAGTTCCCGTATGTGAGTGTTGAAACTCCTACCATAGCCATATATACATGCTCTTTAGATTAGGAAAACCTTTTTGAGATATATATAGGTTGCTTACTTTGCATTGAGTTTGGTCAATCTTTGTCGACCCTTAGAAACTTGTCATGCTGATCACATACACTCCATCCACCTCACCACACTCCACTCTACTTCACTCACATTTATGCTACTGCCACCCTGGGAGTACGCATCCACCATGCATTCACTACACATCCACCATAGATCCACTATATATGTCCACAAAAAAAAATGTTCTACTCCTATCCTGGGATAGAGCAACCAAAAATATTCCCTACACCCATCCACTCATCCGTATCCAGCCAACATCCTATAAAGCTCCAGTACTCTTGTCTATCTCTCAAAAGTTAATTGCAAAAGAGACTTGGGTTGTATTAAAAAAAAAGAAGAGAATAAAGGAGAGTTAAAAAATGGAATAGTGTCCGCTGAAAACAATGGGTACTTAGATGCCCGCCTCTCCATGAAAAAAAAAAGGAAAAAAAAAAAAAAATGAGAAAAGAAAGAAAAAGAGTATACAACCCGGGTTCTCTGAAATAGTCCAGATTCCAAGAGAGATGATTCCTCAAGGAGCAAAAGTAGAATTAGGCTTTCCCCTCAATCCATTAGATACACCTCATTGCATTTATTGCATTCCCTACCATCATACCTACCACCATATTCCATACACATGCATCATTTGATCAGTATGACTTGTGACTTTGGATCCATTGCTTGAACTTACAATATATGCTTAGTAAGTAGATTTAGTTTTCTCCCACCTATGAGCTCCACATATAATCCTTAGATATAGGGTGAGAGAGAAGAAGGCATAGTGTCCAACTGCCTTATTCCAAAAACACCACATATTATGAGAGAAAGGCAAAAACAACCTTATTGCCTTAGTGAGGATCCACCAATACCACAAATGAGAGACTTGAAAGGGTCATACTAAAGGAACTTTGAGTTTTATTTTGAAAACTTGCAAAAACTCCGGAATGATAGTTGTACAAAGAGTTTGAGACATGGTGCTTGACTTGATTGTTCTATCTTTCAATTGCCCAAGATCCCAAGAAAAGGCTATAAGCTCCATGGTTAAAGGTAATATGGGTAAGTTGAAAGTTGAACAGTTCATTCTTATCTGAAGGAGAAATTTTGTTTGAAAGATGTGTACTTTTGAGGCGTGAAAGCGTTGTAGCAACTCCCGATCCATTGCTAAGTTTGGCTTTGCTAGGGACTAGCAAAGGGTAAGCTTGGGGGAGCTTTGACACCTGTTATAGCATAATATTAATAGTCAACTAAACATGAAATAAGGGCATAAAACGAATAATCACATAGACTAGGGGCTTGACCGACGAGAATTCCATGAGTTTTGGTGATTTATATATTTTTCGGGGACTAAACGAGGAAAAGCCTAGAGTTTACAAGACATATGAAGCATAAACATGTTCCAAACATATTCCAAGATGGAACCATTGCAAAGAGCTCGTCGAGACGATCGAAACGGATATATTGTTTGCTATATTCAGAGTCCAGAATCAAAAGATATCACCTGCAGAGCAGAGTTCACTAAAACGGCCATAACTTCCTCATCCGGACTCCGTTTCCAGCAAAATACCAGTCATTGGAAAGCTATCGACGAGACCTACGCACCCAAGAAAGATGAAGCCCAAATTCCAAGATGGCCTGGCAGCCGCCAGGAGTTTGAGTCCGAATCCAGCCCGCTTCATAGGTCGGTTGTAACCGCCATTGAGGAGTAATCTAGTCCACAAATTAAGGTCAGTTTGATCCAAGGGCTGTGGTTCATCCCCCAGGGCTATATAACCAGACCCCCTGACCCCTGGGCTTCATACCTAATTCATTCAATTCATTCGACAGGCTGAGGCCCTGACCTCTCCTCTCTAGTTCCAATCTAGACTAGAACACCATGTAGAACTAGAAGCCCTAGAGTGAGTTGAGAGCAACCGTCAAGAGAGATTAGAGCCATAGTCTCCATGAGAGAGACTAAAGCTAATCTTCTTTAGAGATCTAGAGCGTGGGTGAAGGGAAGAGCTACTGGAGGAAGCACCGGACCTGTCGGTGACTCCTCTACATCTTGTACCGTCGGGATCAAGTCCCATTAACATTGGGGCTTGCTTCTGAGACTTCGATGGTGGGATCAACTTCTTATTTGAGTAAGTAATATTGTTCTTATTATTCTTATTGTTCACAACTCTTGCTTGAGTACTTTAATCTATAGGACCCTATAGGTTAGAGGAGTAGCTGTAGGTTTAGGCGTGGTGCTTAGACCAAGGTTACTTGTGGATGCACCCTACCTTCCGGAGTGTGGTAACTAACGGGGGTGACTTATAGCCTCGTTAATTCTTTGTATTCCACCTCCCGTTGGATAGGCCTAGCAGGACCTTTGGCTTGGGGTTGGCATTCTTTGCAAATGTCTTTCTCCTTGAATCATGTCCCCATAAGACAATATCAACATAGCTTACAAGGATAAGAACTAGACAACCGTAGGAATCTCCTTACCTTCTTACCCTCTCATTCCTTGATTGCTGCTCAGTTCTATGAATTAGTCGGGTTAGTTATATGCCTCAAGTTATCCTCACACCATCCTCCCTGTGGATTCGATATTAAAACCCTCTCCCGAGTGAAGTGCTCACCGGTATCCGTTCGCTTGCGGATTATACAAATTATAAATATTTCTGTGGGTTAACTTTTACCAACAGTACTGCATTGGCGGCGAAGGGAAGACTCGCTCTTGGTCACCCAGGCGGCTGATTTGAACCCGCCGATCCAGTCGCGCAAAGGAAACAAAGTTGCAAGTGTTAGAGTTGAGTACATGGGGAAACCGAAACGTAATTATTTGCTATCATACTCACGGAGAGTCGCGAGCGTCTTGGTCGAGTCGGAAACGGGCCGTGGAGCGATCGGACCGAGGAGCGTAGGTGGCAAAGTGTGTCCACCTAACGTCGCAAGGAACCTAGTAAGTTCCTCGAACCTATCGGACATTGCCTTCTGGCGTGGCCTCCACCTCCTCTCGGCGCCCCCTTTCCTCGGCTAGGCTGCTGGGCTTGCACCTCACGAAGTCGTCTTTCCTCCTCTATTCGAGCACGCAACATTTAACCCCGGTGTTTTGATAATGCAAACCCGAATAAGGCATGAAGATCAATGTACAACGGGTAAAGCAAACCTCAAGTCGCCCGACCCGTCCCATTGCCACGCTTCGCCCGTGGTCGTATCGGTGGGTCGATTGTCCGCCATCCGTGCTTGGGCGTCGGGAAGTCACGAGGCCTCTCGCTGTTGATGATGCCATCACCGATGCCCAACCTCCGTGCTTCTTGCCTTCAAAAGAGCCCATGGACGATGTACGTATCAATGTCATGAGCGGACGGATCGTAATCCTCCCCATGTTTCTGCCGAGCCGCCGCCGTGTACTCAACGATCCGGGTGCCCACACTCGAAAACATCAGACTTCGCCTTGCCCTTGTGCGACATGCAGAAGACCTGCCAGTCGTTGCAGTCTCGGCCGGGATGTGCATCTAGCTGTAAGAAAGAAAGGAAGAGGATTAGTGAGCTGGACCAATAAATCTTGGAGCCTCCAAATCGATTAAAAAAACACGTACCCATAGCTGTTTGTACTCTGCAAGGCTCTAGCTGCCTTGGTGGTGTGCTAGACCGGTCATCATGGAGCGCCGCTCCCATGCACGCTCGTCGCGCCCTCGGTACTCGTCCGAGAACCACTTGTCCACCTCCATCGCCCAGGCGTCAGCATGGCCGCGGCTCCACCCGGGGAATCATCTACACGAGCCAACGTCATTTATTTGATAGCCGAGTAGGTCAAACTAAACATGAATTATTTGAAAGCAATTAATATTAATATTGTTCATGTACCTCTAGAAACTGCTCACGGGTCAACATCTCCTTCCTTGCTTGTTCCTTGTCTATCCTCCTACCAAGCACCCGTCGCGTTGTATGTTATGATCGCACGGTGCTTCACCTCGTGATGAATGTCGGTGATGCGCTTTTTGTAGGCTGCCTCAAGCGCCAGGTCCGCTTCAGCTTGTTGGCCTTCCTTGCAGTCAAAGTATTCCTGCAAACAAAGACGGATACGATGTCACATTCATTGTATCATCAAATAAATGTGATGTATTGACAAAGAACTTGTGCGAGGTTCACTTACCCGAGCGTGTTCAAGCACCCGCTCCGCCTTCTTTGGTGAAGTCGGGTCTTCGCCATACAGTAGTAGTGGCCCCACGTGTAGGCCGGCTCTGTCCGCCCGTGGTACGTGACAATACCGGGGTAGTGTTGGCTGCACAACAGCCCGATAATGCCTGCGGGTTTGCGACAGCCATTGCCCGACACAACGATCCAGTTCCTGCACAAGTAAAATAAAATGTTAGTATCTCTCGACAATCAAATAAAAAGTAAAACATGTAAAGGATAGTTGCCTACAAGCGCCCTTGGGGGCGAACCACTAGGCGGTCTTTGAGGGAGGGGAGGTTAAGGGGAGACATGAGGGGCCTCGCAAGTAGACGCCGCCGCCCTTTCCGCTGCTGCCGTGCTACCCGAACCTGACGTGCCCCCACCGGAGGCGTCTCCAGTGCACGTGCCCTCCCCGTCGTCGTCGTTGTCACCGTCACCGTTCACTATCGGTGGCTCACGACCGGGACTGTGCTCGTGGAGCAGGTCCTCGTCATCGTCCTCGTCGGTCCTCGACAAAGGCGGCGGCCCCTAGCCCGGCGGCGGCCGGGCCTCCCCGTCCTCGTCTGACCCCTCCGCGTCCTCCTCCCCCTCTACTCTGACGTAAAAGTGCGCCACGGGCACCTGACGTCTGTCGTCCTCAACGTCCCGTCCTCCGGTCGTCCTCCTCGACATCCTCCCCGACGTGTGCTCGCCATCTTCGATCAATCACCTGTAATCAAAATATAAACAAGACATAATTAGAAAGATATGTTTAATAAACAAGACATAATTAGAATGATATGCTTAATAAACAAAGATTTATTACAAAAGACATAATATTACATATGTTAGAAGTAATCGGGATCGTCATTGGGATTGTCTGGTACATCTGTCCTCTCGTCATCACTATCAAAGTTGTCCAAATAATCAAGACAATCCGAAGGAGGAATGTTGTCTTCATTGTTGTCTTCATTGTCTTTGGCCAATCGATCAAGCATTTGTAAGTCCTTCAAATTGTACACCTCTTCGCTGTCGTCGCTGTTGTCGCCATCGTCATCAACCATTTGATTCTCTACTTCCATTCCTAGAAGTGTAGCTAGGTCTATCACAAAACTCCCGGGTAGCCCCTCTTCTTGATGGAACTCTCCATCATATGTGTTTGGGTTGATCAAGTTATAATCTTCATCATTTGGGACAGGCAATTTACCATGGGGCGCTACCTTCTGCACAACCTCCAAACCCTTAAGATAATCTTGGCTTTGGCAGGCATATGACAGGTAATAAACCTACATGGCCTGTTGAGCCACAATGTAGACATCGGCTCGTGGATACATGGAATCCGGTCGAACTTCGACTAGCCCAATTGTCGGGGTACGTTTAATACATTCAGGTTTAAGATGTGGGGCGCCATAAAATGAAAGCTCGTATATTTCTTGGACTCTTCCATGATATTCAATCCCATTATTGTCAACCGTAAGCACGCCGTTGTTTGTGGTACTTTGATTGGGTCGACTCTGTTCGTAGCTTGTCATGTGGAATCGATACCCGTTCACATCATAACCGGTAAATGACTGGACCCTTACTTCGCAGCCGTTTGCAACAACAATCAACTCTTTATCGATGGAAGGATCGGATTGGGCCTGCAAGTTGAAGGAGGATAGAGCGTTATAATTTTGATTGGAGCGCAACTAGACATTACCTTTCTTTTGAACCACGAAATGAAATCGGGCCTCTGTGGCCCCGCACCTCTTGAAAGAAGGGTATCAATTTCATGTGGCTCTGGAGCCCTCGATTCAGGCCAGGAATCATGAATTTCTCTTTGTACAGATCCACCTTTGGCGAGTTGGTGAGGACATATAGCATGATACTGCGCCACTCTGCATTGCTCAACTGCTTAGTGGTAGATGCACTCACGCTTCCGAATTGGCCTTGGAAAAGGGCTGAGCTTCGATTGATTTTCGCAAACATTGTAATGAGGGGTTTGATCATGCACACGAGTAAGGTTCTCGGTATAGTATTTTGCTGTGAAGTCTGACACCTCCTCTACAACGGATGCCTCTACAACTGAAGGCTCGATCCTGGCTTTGTTTCTACATTTTTTGCATACATTCTTTAGAGTTCTCTCGATTGGGTAACACCAATGGTACTGCACCGCCCCCCCATATGTACCTCATACGGGAGGTGCAGAATCATATGCTGCATCAGCAAGAAGAACCCAGGAGGAAATATTTTCTCCAACTTACACAGTAACACAGGTGCCACTTTTTCCAACTTTTTGCATACGGTCCAAGAGACCTGCTTCGCGCATAGCTGGTGGAAGAAATAACTCAACTCTGATAGCACAAGCCATATACTCTCAGGGACAAAGCCCCGAACCATTGTGGGAAGAAGCCGCTCAATCCATACGTGGTAGTCATGACTCTTCATCCCGTTGACTCGCAGAGTAGTTAAATTGACTCCCCTCTTGACATTATGTGCATAACCATCTGGAAACCTCAGTGTCTTCATCCATTTAAGTACTTCCCTCCTTAGCGTGATGGACAAGACGAAGTCGGCCTTAGGTCTTCTCCATCTCTTCCCGCCTGCGGGAGGCCTCATCTCTAGCTTAGGTCTATCGCATAATGTTGCGATGTCCACTCTAGCCTTAGGGTTGTCCTTAGACTTATCAATGGTTCATGAGGGTGCCAAAAAGTGCCTCCGCAATATTCTTCTCAGTGTGCATAAAGTCAATGTGATGTGGCACAAGAAGGTCATCATGATAGGGGAGCCTCTCCAAGCCGGACTTATGAGTCTACATATGCTGCTGACCATATCCCACAAAACCACCACCTTGTTCATTGGCCACAAGAGAATGTAGGCGAGCACGAACCTCGGCACCAGTCTTCATCGGCGATGGAGGTTACGTCACTACGACCCCTTTTGTAAAGTTCTTCATGTCTTATCCGAATGGATGGTCAAGAGGCAGAAACTAACGATGTTGATCGAACGACGAAAACTTACCACCCTTCTTCAACCAAATGAACCTAACACGTTCCTTGCATATTGGGCATGGGAACTTTCCGTGAACACACCAGCCTGAGAACAACCCATAGGCCATGAAGTCATGAATTGAGTACTCGGTACCAAACGTGCATTTTGAAGGTTGAATTTGTAGCTCGGTCGTATGTCCATACGCCACGTCCCAAGCCTTGACCAATTCATTGATCACGGGCTCCATGAACACGCCCATCTTATTCCCAGGGTGTCCGGGAATTATGAGTGACAAGAATATGGTGTCCCGTTGAAAGGCGACACCGGGGGAGATTGGGGGAATAACGAACACGGGCCAACATGTGTAGGGGGCGCGTACTCATTCCATACGGATTGAACCCATCTATTGCTATCGCAACACATACATTACGTGCCTCCATTTTGCTTTCTCGACGCTTTTCATCAGTATTGCCATGCCTCACCATCGATGGATGTACCATCTTGTCGATTGTGCGGTTTGCCTTTTTTGTGCCATGTCATCTACCAGCGCGGATTCCTCGGTCATGTATAGTCGTTGGACCCTCGGTAGAACGGAAGGTACCTAAGAATTTTTTTGGGCGGCGTCAAGTCGCTTCTTCCGACCATCTCCGGTTGGTACCTCTTCGTCGCGAGAAGATTTACACTCCGTACAGTACTTTCCATCTGCGTGTTCTTTCCAAAATAGGACACACCCATTCACACATGCATGTATCTGCTCATACGGCATCTTAAGTGCTTTAAAGAGTTTCTGTGACTCATACATGCCCGTTGGCGGGCAGTGGCCCTTTGGAAGGAGGGTGCCAACCACGGACAACAACTTATCGAAGCCTGTTCGACTCATGTTTAACGTAACTCGGACTTCAGCCCTAATAAGCGACCAATGCCATCCAGTTGTGAAACCGTGGTGTTCTCGTGAAGGGGTTTGGCGGCCAAGTCCATCATTTCGTAGAACGCCTTTGCCTCCTTCTCCATCGCCTCCTTATCATGGGCGTCATTGAAAAGTGCTTGGTGGACATCTTCTAACATGTCTACAACCCCAGCATCACCATCACATGCCTCTAGGCGTGGTCTCACCACCTCCTCTCTCATACGTTCTGCTTCACCATGGTAGACCCACACGGTATAGTCCTTGGTGAATCCAAAATCCAGAAGATGTTTTTGCATATCCTCTCGGCAAACTCTCCTCTTGTTGTCACATTTTTTAAATGGACACCAAACTAGCAAATGACCACGAGCATGAGCATTGGCCCATATCATTTCCAAGAAATCATTGGTCTTGTTCAACCATTCGATGTCGTGATCACGCTTACTTCTATGGCCGTCGTACATCCACTGACGGCCCTCCATCCTTTAGCAATACCAACCATGAATTTCATCTAAATGCGGTTCCTACTGCCTAATGGGTAAGGGTAGGTCCTAATGCCACCCGCGGATGCGTAGATGGGTCAGTTTCCATGCTACGATCCGATCGAGACAGAATTTCGGCAGCACCTCCCTGCTGTTCTCCTGATACACGTCCTGCAAGGAAGAGTGTGTATCCGGAGAACAACAGGATGGTGATGCTGAAACTCTGCCACTGACTAGAGCGGAACATAGAAACTGACTCATCTACGCATCCTCGGGCCGTCCAAAAAACGTGGACAATCTGAAACAGATACGGTCGTACATATGCAAAGAAATGCATACCTCCAGCCGTATCTCTTTCGGACGGGAGACGCCTAACTAGGTTATGCGATCTACGACCATGCGAGGAGTTATTCATACCTAGGGTGTCGGTGGCGAGCCGAAGCAGTGCAGGCAAACCCACAACGCCGAGGACGAAGATCTGGGACGTCGAGGTACTTCGACAGGCTTTTTTCTGCGAAAAGGAATAATTGGAGATGAACTGGAAATTTTGGCAGAACCTCCCCTACAAGGGAGGCTTTTCAATACCTGAAAAAAACATGGCATGATGGCCAACATCCACATATCCATATGCACATTCTCAACTACTATATCCAAATCCATATCCATATCCACATATCCATATGCATACCTACTACCACTACTAGTTGCTTCATGCCATACTTTTGTGCGGTCGGTGGTCGAGGGAGTACGTGGCCGAGCGTGGGTGGTCGAGGGAGGAGGACGCGGCCGAGCGTGGGTGGTCGAGGGAAGACGGGCAGGCGTGGGTAAGGAGGAGGGCGCGGCCGGAAGGGCGAGGACCCTCTTTTTCTCCTCTTCCCCTCTTCCTCCTCTGCTTTCCCTCCTTTTCTCCCCTTCTTTCCCTCTTCCTCCTCCTCTTCCCCTCTTCTTCTCCCCTTCTTCCCCTCTTCCTCCCTCTCTTCCCCTTCTTCCCCTCTTGCCCTCTTCCTCCTCCTCTTTCTGCTCCCCAAGCGGCCGCGCGGTCAAAGGCGGCGCCGGCTTCCCAAGGCGGAGGTGGGGCGCGGGCCGGGGTGGCGGCGCGAGGATGAGGGAGAGCGGAGGACGAGGGAGGCGATGGGCGGCGGCGTCGAACGAGCCCGGGGGCCGGGCGGTTGGGCGGGAGGTGGTGGGACGGCGGCGTCGGCGTCGGCGGAGGGCGGGCGCGGGCTGGCGGGCAGCGTGGGAGGCGGTGACCGAGGGCGGTGAGGCGGCGGCGAGGGCGGCGAGGCGGCCGGGCGGCGGCGAGGCGGTCGGGGTGGGCGAGGGGCGGTCGGGGGCGCTGGCGGTCGCCGGCGGCGGCGGCGTGTCAACAGCGGAGGCGTGTGTGCGTGCGTGTGTGAGTGTGTGGTGTGTGCGATGAAGTGTGGTGTGTGAGTGTGAGCTGAGTGGCTAGGGTTCGATTATTTTTAATTTTTTACTTCCTTCGCCGAGAGCCGATCGGGCAGCTCTCGGCAAACTAGGCGCCTTTGCCGAGAGCCGCAAGAACCGGCTCTCGGCGAAGATTTTAAACCGGCACACTGTTCGATCGCCACGTGCCCCTGAATCTTCGCCGAGGGCCCGTACAAACCGTCCCTTGAACATCCTATTTTGCCGAGAGTCTGCATCGGCCGTCGGCAAAGAAGTCGTTTTTGCCGAGAGGCGCTTAAGACTCTCGGCGAATTTTTTTATTTTGGCTTCCGTATTTTTATTGTAGCATTTCTACATTACAAATAGCTCCATGTTTAAGTCTGGAAATTTTTCGATCTTTTTATTATATTTCATGAATTTTCACCTTTTATTTGAATTTCTTTTGAGAACTAAGTTTTGAAGCGCAAGTCATTCGAATAATGGATCTAAACGATTGGAAAAATCATATTCATGCTTGTGAGTGCATCTTGAGGCCTCATCCAGGTCCATGTTCCAAAATTTGAACATCTTGTGTGCGAAACATGTCCACTCACTTGTGGGTGAATCGTTTTTAAATTCTATAAAATGCAAATTAAATAGAAAAATCTTAAAATTTGATGAGTCATCGTGATATTGCATGTATACGCTGTGGTAAAAATTTGAAAAGGTTTCGTGCAAGTTTGGATCGAGCTGCAGACACCTGGACATCTCTACATGTGATAATAAACTCAAGTTGAGATGTCCAGGTTTTTGCAGTCCGGAATCCAAACTTCCATGAAACCTTTTCAAATTTTTACCACAGCCTGTTTCGTATGCGAAGAAGATCTTTGCCGAGAGCCTGTTTCGTATGCTCTCGGCAAAACACTGTACTCTCGGCGAAGGTCCAGTTTCCTGTAGTGCTTGTTGAAGAAGGTAGAATGGGTACTTTATTCAAGCATGAAGATAAGGATTCACCACTATATTAGTTTTACCCATTTTGAGTTACTACAGGTAAGAACCTGAAAGAGGGGCTTATAGCACTTGAGGAGGATCTTGTTCAGCTTACTGATAAGCTTCAACTTGAAGCTCAAAGCATTCCTAACACTACGCATCCAGATGTTCCTGTTGGGGGCGAGGAAAGCTCTGTCGTGAGGAAAGAGCTAAGTGCCGTGTACATATGTATATAAGATTGATTTGAGGACGGTGCGATTAAGGCCCAATTAAGACCTAGAAAAAGAGGTGGAAAAAAAAGGTGAACAAGAAATTTTCTCTCTTTATTAGTAGGTTTAGATATCATTCAAAAAAAAAAAAAAAAAAAAAAAAAAAAGTAGGTATAGATATAGCAGGGGTAACCCCTCATGTTTCTTAAAAACACTATATATATTATCATTACATAATAAGAGCCATCTAGGAAGGGATAATTCATATTGCATTTAAGAAACACCAGGCTAGAATCATTGCATCATGGCTGGACCGGAGCGCTAGCAACCGCTACAATCTCAGATGAGCATAGAGTATAGCAGGTGCACTTCCAATTGTCACATTGGCCACATAGGTTGTGGATACTTTCTTTCGCGCATGCAACACTGCAATCGTAGGGGCTAATGCAGGGTCCATGAAAAGTGCCGCTCAGGTGCCGGCAAGGAGCGACGTCCGAACACTTCTCCGAGCATACAGCAATTGAACATACTAGCACATGCAAGAATGTGGTTAATTAGCAGAAACATTAATTAATTAAAACAACATATATTAAGTTTTATATTTTCAACTGTTCATATATGTGCAGGGACATACCTGTGGCCATGATGACAATTAGGAGCGTGACTGCAGATAGATTCTTTTTTGAAGGCGCCATTGAATTCTTTTTTTTCTAGTGAAAGTTTTTGGACGTTGAAGAAAAGAATGAGCAAGCAGGTTGGTGGACGATGGAGTGAGAGAAGTCCAACACTATATATGTATAACTCATAAGCCTAGAGTGCTCCACCGTAAAATAATAAAAGCATAAACATACGGGAATCCCTTATCCTGATCCCCTAGTGTTTTCCAACAAAGCACAATAGTCCAGAAACATGTTTGTATTAAGCGGTGTTTGATTCACTATCTTTCATGCATGACGTCCATGCATCAAGCACATTATCGTCAGCGATGGCGTGGTCCTCCCTTGGATGTGGACTGAAGGACAAAACCCTATGTACGAAGACGTATTTAGCTAGATTTACCCGTCATGAACTAAATAAAAGACTCTCAAAGATTATGAAGGTTGTATGGTGGGATAGCTGACTCATTTTGCAAAAAAAAGCATTAGTAGTTGATTGCATAATGCTAGAGATGTAGCAGCTTGCTTTTAAGTAATCCTTACCTATCAGTTACATGATCACCTAGTCTATCACAATCACTTGTTTAATTCAAACAATAATACTCCATCAATATGATATCTAGGCATTTCATAAATCAAAACCTTTCAATTCCATAATCAAGTTACTACGATGTCGTCGAAATTGTCAATTGTTCACCAACCAGGAGTGATGGCGACTCGAATCGAATTCCAACTCAGCTGAGGGGTACTCTCTACACAAACTATAACAGAACTGCCCACACCACTCACTCACCCACACCACTCACACGACACACACGCGCCGCCGCCGCCCGCCCGCCCGCACATGTTGCCAATCGCGCACCCGCACACTCCCCACTGCTGACCCTCCTCGCCCACCGCTGGTCGTCGTCCCTCTGCCCCTCCCTTGCCCATCGCTGGCCACCGTCTCGCCCCCACCACCACCCCTATGGAGTTTAGATGGCGGTTTGTCTTGCCTTCAGGTTTGCCCATGTTCTAGCTCGGTGATCCATAGGGTTAGAGTCCTAGGGGATGTGGGTAGTTCCTTAGTACGCGGTCATGGAGCCCGGGTGCACGGGAGCCCTCGGATATGATGGTGCACTGTAAGGACCGAGATGTCGCCTAGAGGGGGGGGGGTTGAATAGGCGTTTCTGAAAATTATCACCTTAAATAGCGGAAATGATTTAGAGATGAAGTTTTCGAAGACTCAAAAACTCTTTATCGAATAAACAACCCCCAAAAGGTTAGCACTAATAATATAAGCAATATAATCCTGCACCACAAAGGTTAGAGCCACAGTTTGACAAGACTTGGGGCTTTGCCCACAAATACGGACGCGCCCGGTATGGATCTTGGGCGTGTCCGGTATGAACTGGGTCTGCTGCCCACCTCCTGTTTTTCTCTCTTTTCTCTCTCAACCTGCAGGGGCTAAGAATATATGTTTGCAGTAGAAGGAATAACCCTGCAGAAGATCACAACAATCACAAATATCAAGTGAGAGACAAGAGACACGATATTGGTTGGTTGCGAAGTTCGGTTCTCTACCAAGAACCTACGTCTCCGTTGAGGAGGCTACGGGCAGCCAAGCCGGCGAGCCCTTCTCGACCACGAAGGTCACTCTAGCCGGAGTCTTTTCCAACTCCTTTCCCTCGTCGTAGTAGATGATCCCTTGCGGCGGAATCGGGCCGGTACAAACTTTCCGACGCACACCACAATCTCTTGGGTGCTCTCCGGCGACGCCTAGCCATCTAAGACCGAAGAATCCAAGAGTAACGAATGTAAATCACGAGAATAGGCAATATGCACAAGTGCTCAAGGTGGCTTGCTCTCTTGTTTTGAATCACACTCAAACCCACACTTTGATTTGCAAATCGGATCAAGCACTCACTTAGAGAGGGTTTGGGAGAGTTAGAAATGCTCGAGAATATCGCCACAAAGTCGGTAGAATCAGCAGCCCCTAAAGATGGAGGCTTGTGGCTATTTATAGCCACTTTGAAAAACTAGCCGTTGGACTAATTTGTTGGGCTCGGGGCTGTTCATACCGGACGCGTCCGATATGCATACCGACATAGTCGGTATGACCCAACGGTCACAAGATTTGAATTTGAACTTTCTCCAAAAAGATTTATTTTAATTGCAAACAATTTATTTTAGGTTAGAAAACATTTTCATGGACAGAAAACAAGTTTGCACTGAAGCCCAAAATACGACATGTCGGTATGCATACCGGATGACGACCGAGAAAGCACATGTTAGCAATTTTGATTTTGGCGCTCAAACTCTCTCGACTGTCATGGGTTGGCTTGAGCACTTATGTTTGATCATCTATTGACATGATGCATCCCTCTTAATAGTATGGCATACCTATAACTCAAGATAAAAATGAAATCCATCGATTGATCCGCTTGAGTTGCCTTTCTTGTATTGCAATGCCATGATTGATCTTCAATAATCTGAGGGTGCCAACTATGTCAACTTGTTATTCACCTTGAGCAAAGCCTTCTTGAGCAAGTGACTTGATCATATTCATATGATTGAGTTGCTTTCAAATATATCAAGTCACACTCCAAATGTCATCTAGGTTTTGATTCTTCACCTCATGACCAATGGCTTGAGTAGCTTCAACTAAATGCAAGTACTTTCTTCTTCACTTTTAGCTAGGTCCTTCGGTCGAGTCGTCACTTGGCCTTCACCCTTGCTTAGTACCTCGAAGCCTTTCCCCGCTATCTTCACTACCTCAATCCAAATCGCCATTTGATGTTGAATCCATTGTATAGCTTCATATTCACATGAAGGATGACAGAGCTCTCACAAACAAATGAGCCTAGGCATGAAATCCATTTGCATTGTTGTCTTGTGCTTGAACTAGATTGTTTCTACAACCACACATCATTTTGGCTCTTTTACAATGTGTGACATGTACCCGTGAGATAACCATCTTTCTGTCCACACTTAGCAAACTCATTAGCTCTTTAATCTTGTTGTCATTAATCATCCAAAACCCACTTAGGGCTTAGATGTCCTTTTCGGTGCCCTACGGTAGTGAGATAGATGGCGGTGGTGACAGCCATTTACGTCCCTTGTACTACTCAACGTCCGGATATTGTGTAGGAGTTTTAAAGTGTCTATCGGTCGGCGGACCAGCCGCGAGCATCTCCGTGTCCATCTTACTATATCTGTATAGCTTGTATGATCATTAACTTGTTCTTTACACAATTATATATTAGAACATGCCTGCTCCATTTAAGATCATTCTTTTATTCTTTGTTTTCCCTTTTATCTTTAAGGATCAGCTCAAGTATGTGATCGCACTATCTTAAAACCTATCATGACTTACCCCTGTATTAAGTATTGGTATATTATGCAAACATGTTATCTTGTCCATGTCCATGCTAGAGTCTTTCACCATGTCTTTCTTTGGGAAAATATAAATAAACGATACCTGAATACTCTCAAGTAAAATGTTACAACGACAATTTCGTGCGCTTGCGGACTTGTTCTGTAAACGTTTAGAACTATCATTAAGGTATTCCTTAGCGGCATTGCTAATACAAGCAGTGACGCTAAGAAATGCCAACAGCCCCCGAGCCAGTCCTTGACCGCACCGGATTATTATCTCACTTCTTCCAGCTCCGACCCTGACGACGGCCATAGTGCACCCATCACGGAGCGCTGAAGCCGCGGAGGCAAGGGAAAAAAGCCACAAAGGCGAATGAGACCGAGCGCTTTCGGCTGAAAATTGAGATGGACCGACTGTGGTGCTTGTGCTGCCTACAGATTACAGTTTGACAAAGTGAAATGGACGGTACAGATTGGTGAGTGGTGACTGCAGAGGAAAGTCGAAGAGGAAAACTGCATAGATCAGATTCCTCGGTCCAATTGTCCTACACAATATAATAAAAAACAAATTAAAAAAAGCTCTGCACACAACTAGTCTGCTCATGCTATCCGCACTGCTAAAACTTCAAATTCATCCTTTAAAAAGGAATATTCCATCTTGATCATCAATATTCTCTCCTTTATATACGTTTTCAAGATTCATCCGTGCATTATATCTTCCTCTATCTCAACCAAGCATTAGTGGGGTCCATTTAAAATTTTATCTAAATATATCTATGTGAGATCTAGTTTTGAAGGATTTATTAAAACAAATCTAATGGTGTAATCAGAATTTAATTTTAATTTTTGATTTATGAGTTCTAACATTTTTAGTTACTTTTAAGTAATGGGGCCCACCGCTGCATGCTGCGCGACGCCTCTCATTCCCTCCCTCTCACTCTTCTAGCAGTGCTTGGTGGGGGCACATATCACTGTAGCAGGCGTCCGCTACTACACGCCATATTTGACGAACTCCGCACTCATACTGGTCATTTCGTATGGCTTAAAGTACAGCAGTGCAGCACTTTATTACGTTATATGATACTCTAGGGTGGGATAAAGTATAGCGGTGCAGACAGTCTCATTGCGTAGGACTGATCTGATTCCTCGATCAACACATTATAAAAAACAAATTTAAAAAGCTTTGCACACACCTAGTGTGCTGTTCATATAGCATTCATCTTTCATAACATCGTACCATGCGATGTCCTACATCCATCACATCTTCTTATCTCATACACAATTTGATGTTTGGTGACAATTATGTATATCAGCATGTAGTTAGGCTTGGACCAAATACGTGGACTACAAGTAGAGAGTATTGGTACTGTACAGCCACACCTGCTTCTGTGTTTACCCTATGGGTAGAGGATTCCACCTAGTAGCGTTCCCGTGAGTAGAAAAATCACCCATACCCATCTCTAGCACTCGGGTTTTGGATACCCATTGCTATCTCTACCAGAGGTTAATTGTCGCAGAGGGGGGTGGGGCTTGGCACCCCAAACAATTTAGTGCCCTTCATTAGCTAGATAATAATCTCTAATAAATTACTAGTTATGTCACAAACCGTTTTTCCGGTCAACGCGAAGGGGAAGACGATCCGCGTGGACGTGGCGTAGATCGCCTGGGGAGGGGCGGCGGCGCGGCCTTGGCTTGACGCGCGACGAAGGTGCGGCGGCGGCGGCACGGCGGCAGCGGCGGCGGCGGCAGCGGCGGCGGCTACCCCTATGAGCGGGCGGGCGGCGGCGGCTAGAGAGTTGAATAGCTAGGTAGGGTTAAACCCTAATTTTTCTTGATTGATTGTCTCTCGATAGTTGCCCCCATATTTATATGAGGGGTTTACAATTGCTAACGGGCCAAGCCCATTAGTCTTTTTCTAGCTTTCTTTAATTTAACTAAATAAATTTAAAATAAAGCTATATAATAATTAAATATTCAGCCACTCCGCTTATCCCGGGCGACTCATTGCCGACCGAGTGTGACAAGTTAACTATACTAATTTGCGTCTAAGTTGTTTATTTCCTTCTCCGTATTTATAAATCTCTAGCAGTATCTATATAATCTTGAATTAGTCTTGTTATTATCTTCTCCGTCTCTTTTGTTCTTGTTGTGATTTTATTACCTACATGTCGTTGGTCCCTAAAATACACCCATAATTAGCTAGTTAATAAATATAGCCAGCGTTGTGCTTGTTTATTCTCCCTCCGCATTTATCTCAGTAACATATATTTTATTCAGAATTATTCTCCCTTTTATCTTTTCTATTACTATTATTTTTTTTTATCCAAGAATTAGATTGATCGAATGAAGGTTAGACACCAAGGTGTAGTTAACTCTTGTTTATATTTTCTTTGTAGTATTTTGTATTTGAGTTTGTAGCCTTCTTTTGTATTGTAAAATAAACATTTATTTGATTATTATCTACACTCTCGTTGCATATATTTCATCATGTTTGATCTTTGTTGGCTTAGAACAGCCCCTTGCTCAAATCTTGACTACTCCAGTGTTATCTGGGCCAGCGCACAAGTAGACAGAAAGTGCTTTCTTAATTGGCCTGAAGCAACAGTAACTCACCGTCACCCGGCCCATTTTTCCTCCACAAGTGCCCGAAGTCCATCCATCTATCTATTCTCTGAAGTTTCCCTAGAATAAATAAATAAATAAAGGAAAAAGTCTAAATCACCTCCTAACTATGGGTGGTAGACTATATAACCCCCAACCTTTAAAACGGTCTATATCATTTTCGAACTTTCGAAAACTGGTCAAATTACCCCCTAAAGTAGTTTTGAAAAATCATAGTAAATCACGGAAAAATCATAAAATGAAAAATCAAATTGTGTTAGACTCGAATGAGTAGATCTACACAATGAACATATAATATGGTATGCTTTAGTTCATTTTTTTTTCTGTAGCTTTAAATTTCTATTTTTCCTCATAGCTATAAAAAAATGTACTAAAGCATACCATATTATATGTTCATTGTGTAGATCTACTCATTTAGAGTCTAACACAATTTGATTTTTCATTTTATGATTTTTCTGTGATTTACTATGATTTTTTAAAACCTTTTAGAGGGGTAATTTGACCGTTTTTCGAAAAGTTCAGAGATGGTATGTAACACCGTTTCAAAGGTCGGGGTTATATAATCTACCACCATAGTTGAAGGGGGACGTAGACTTTTTTTCCAATAAATAAACTACTCTCCGAAGTTCCCCATCCTCAATCCTCCCAAATCGGCCGAATCAGCCACCGCTCACCGGCCAGCGGGCAAGCGAGCAGGAGCCAGGGAGTGGCACCGGCGCCGGGCGCTTCCATAAGGTTGAGCTGGGGCGCGGCGCGGTCAGGGCCCTCGGCGTTCATCCGTCCAGGCGGCCAAGGTGCCAGCCGGTCAGGGCGCAGGTTGGCCAGCCAGCCAGCAAAGCGGAGGCCGGGCACGGCCTGCCCCAGCCGGCGAGAGGCCAGTCTGGTAGCGACCAGGGACATGGGCTGTCTGCGAGAGCAGTGCTGCCGCTGACAGTGAGGTGAGACCGGCACCTGCATTCCAGCGAGGTCTCCGTCTCCTCGCCGCCTCTCCAAGGCCTCGGTTGCTGTTCGACAAAATGCCGCGACGGAAAAGGGCCAAGGGAGCCATGCTGCAGCAAGCTGGCGGTAGCAGGGGCATCGAATCCCTGCCTGATGGAGTCCTTCAACACATCCTCGGCTTCTTGCAGGCTGAGGAGGCGGTCCGCACCAGCGTGCTCGCCCGCAGATGGCGCCACCTCTGGAAATCCGCCACGAGCCTGCGTGTGGGGCGCATCAGCCCAGATCATGAGGTGCCTGTGGAGGGTCTCCGGAGCTTGGTGAACCATCTTCTGCTCCTCCGTGAAGGCTCACCCCTTGAGGAATGCCATTTTGCGTTCGCTGCTCAGCTCAGCAGCCATGATGATGCGTCCCACGTAAACCTCTGGTTCCGGCATGTTGTGAAGTGCCAAGTTCGTGTTCGCAGCCTCTATATGTTTGGACCTAGTGTAGGTGAGCCCTGGCTTGAGCTAGACAACCTGCATCTCATCTCCCGGCACCTAAGGTATCTGGATCTCGCTGGTGTACAGGTCCACAACAGTTTGCTTAACTTTTCAAACTGTCCAGCCTTAGAATTCCTACAGCTTTTAGAGTGTGAGTTGTCACTGGTCAACATGATTGTGTCTGAGTCCTTGAAAAATCTTAAAATCTGGTTCTCCATAGGCAGCTGTGATTCTCGCATCCGGATTTACACGCCAAATGTTGCGTCACTGAGCCTTTGGTATTTTGAGGGGAGGACTCCAATTCTTGAGGGGATGCCCTCATTATTGCAGGCATCCGTCAAAATAGGAGGGGGATGCAGGGACCTCTGCACTAATGCCAATTACTTTTTGGACTTATGATTGTGGGTCTTGTGATAGTTCTGATAGCGCAACCAATGGCAGTATCAGTGATTGTGAATCCTGTGATAGTTCTGATAGCACAACCAATGGCAGTATCAGTGATTGTGAATCTTGTGATATTTTGGATAGCACAGCCAATGGCAGTATCAACTGTGTGCTTCTAAGAGGTTTATCAGAGGCTAAGAGATTGGAGTTGAAATCTGCATCTAACATGGTATAGTTTTACGTTGAAGTTTCATCTTTTGCCCTTTCTTTATTTTTAGGTGTATGTTGCTTTTTTTTTTTGTTTGCATGTACTGCCATTATGAATCAAATATGTTCAGAGTGTTAATTATTTGCTCTTTTTTGCTTGCACTTTGCGCAGTTTATTTTTAAAAGAGATTTGAGATGGTGCCCTGTGTTTACAAATCTGAAGACCTTGTTGCTGAATGCCTACTGGTATGTGCCTGATGATTTCCAATCACTAGCGTGCATTCTTGAACACTCACCTGTTCTAGAGAAGCTCACTTTTGAACTTCGCCACACGGTATGCACTTTACAAATGCTCAACTGCTACTTTGTAGAGTTATTAGTTGACAGTTGATCATGTTTTTATGGGTGGTGGCGGGTTGGTTCTCTGCAGTTTAAACATATAGTGGAAATCAAACTACGTGTCAGTACAATGAAGAGATCAACTGCAATTTCAGAACACCTTAAGGTAGTCGAGATCAAGTGTGAAGTGGCTGACGATAGAGTTCTCAAGATTATGAACTTCTTGTCCGCATTTAACATATGTAAGATAACTTTCAACGCTCCTCAAGCATTTATATTCCTAACATTTAACTTAGTGTCCATTTGTATGGGACAAAGTAATACTTTGAAAGTATGCAGCCTAGTAGGTTATTTAGAAAATCATGAATGGTCAGACTTAAAGTGTCAATTTATAGATTAATTTCAACTATCTGCCATGAATTCTCTTTTCTTCTAGTTTTCCCCTTGCTCTGGCTACTGTATGTGAAATTATGTTGTTACCAGTTCAAAAGGGCTGTAGTGTTCCGTATGATCAATCAAATGTTCATTTTTTTCATTTCTGTGTGTCAGTTCTTTCTGTGAGATATGAAGCATCTGAGAATATTGTGAGATGTAAATTGCCAATACTGTTAAATCTAATTCATTTTTTGTTTGGTTTATTTGTTTATTGTTGGCTTCGAGTATACTTTATCTGTTGTATTTCATAATGAGTTTAATCGGTTTTTCTGGTAGGGTTTGTGGTAGTGAAATGATCAGGTGAACGCTGGTATAAAATGATCTAATAATAAATGAGCGTTAACAGCCTAACACTACATTTTAGTAGAAATATACACAACTTTTTGGCATAACTGCATTGTTCTAAAGTTTAATCAAACAAAAGATGCCATCAACCCTCAACCGGGTCCATGGCTAGATAATTTCTTACTGTATTCTCCTGGGATCTTATTCCAATTTTTCACATTGATCAGGTTTCAGCTTGGATTTCGGTAAAAAAAAAGGTTTCAGCTTGGATGAAATGAAGACTTTGGAGTAGAAATTGGAGCCACGAGGATGCTATATTTTATTCTTCTGTCTAATGTGTTTCGTGAAGGGTGAAGATAGAACCTCTAGTCACCTGCTTAGACCATCTACCAGTAATTTAAGTGTTGGATTATATTATCAATCTCACTTTTGTTCATCTAATACTATTTTTACAGCTTCCTGTCTTGGAAGCTGTAAAAAAGATTGTCCAATTCCTGTTAGGCCTTGATAATCTATGACTAGTTTGAGTCAGACTTTATGTACCTTGTTTCAAAGAGGGCAACGCATTCTGAAGGTGACCTTAGGTACGCCTTGACGCCTATATATAGGTGATGCCTTTGAAACTGAGTTCATGTACATGGATATCTCTTGCTGTTAGTACTAAAGTTGATTCGTTGTCCAGTTGTGTTGTTAATTGTTGTTATCCTTGAAGAATGTGCGGTGCTGTGAACTTGCTTCGTTTGAGTAGTATTTGTATGCTTGACAATCATATCTTCGGCCTTATTGCTTAACTGCTGAGTTGATCTATGCATTGCTGAGTTATGCGTCAACTTGTATCCATGTCTTACTGTCTTGCTAAAACTTTTCTGAAAACTATTTGGACTTTCGTTGTGTGACGGATGCAACTAAAATGAAACAGAGGGAATGTGACAAGGTTGAGGTAGTGTAATAGTTGTCGCACATGATTAGTTATTATTTTTGAAATCCCGCATGCACTTTACACTTTAGGTCTTGTTTGTATCTGGTCTGATTGGTATCAATCAATATTTGTTGGGGTGAACTGGAGTGCAGCCTGAACTAAATTTCACTCTAATTCACCCCAACATACGTGGATTGAGATGAAACCGATGACATGCAAACAAGATCTTGGGTAGAGGCACTTAGGCCATGTTTGGTAGCAGCTTTGCTTTGTCACCAACTAATCAGAGTCCGAATGATGTTGCTCCGCCGAGCTTCTCCTGCAATTTTTGCTCTTTGGACAATGAGGAATAAAAAAGCTCCACTCTGCTTCTTGTCCATAGGGGTGGATCCACATGTTAATTTGCGTAAGCTTCACCATTCGATGGTAGCTGGTTGTTAGCGTTGGAAAGAATTGGGAAGGCGGTGGCGTTGGGTTGTGGCCTCTGTGTCACTACCCCTACGCGACTCGATGGCAAGTAGGCCGGCAGTATCAGCAATACTGGCCTCAGAAGGCAGATGGCAGATGCCAGCGTCGGATGTTGTGACCTACGCGTCATCCCGTGCGACATATTGAAAATAGGAAGGAAGAAGAAAAGGGAACCCCCCACCCCCCCACACACACACACCCTAGAACTTTTTCATTTTGGAGGATCTATCGATGTATTTTCCAATCGATTACTATCAGTTTCGAAATTATCGAATATGGCGCCGTGTTCGTTTCCGACAATATTGTGTCAATTTTGTTTTCGTGAGAACAACGTAAAAGTGAAAGTGATTTAGCCTTGCTATGGATAGTTTCCGATCATTTTCATCCCTACTTGTTTGGCACCGGTGTGCTCGTGGAAGTGCCTGTAAAATATAATGAACAAATCGCGATTTTGGGCCAGCGCACAAGTGGACATCGAGTGCTTTCTTAGACCTTGTTTAGATGGCTAAAAATTAGCAAAAAGCACTGTTCCAACTCCTGTAGCACTCCTGTAGCACTTTCGTTTGTATTTGGTAAACATTGTCTAATTATGGACTAACTAGGCTCAAAAGATTCGTCTCGTGATATACAACAGAACTGTGTGATTAGTTATTTTTTTACCTACATTTACTGCTCGAACATATGTCTTTTGGTGTATTTAATGTGATGTGATGGAGAGAGAGTTGAAAAAGTAGCAAATTTTTGTCAAAAAATCTGCCATTTAAACCAGGCCTTAATTAGGCCGAAGCAACAGTAACTCACCGTCGCCATGTCTTGCAAGCTGTAAAAAAGATTGTCCAATTCCTGTAAGGCCTTGATAATCTATGTCTACTTTGAGTCATGGTTTCTATGGGGACTAGGCATTCCTGATGGTGAGCTAGGTACGCATTGACGCCTATACTTGGTGCCTTTGAAACAGAGACCATGTACATGGATAACTCTTGCTATTAGTACCAACGTTGTGTTTTCATCCTTGAAGAAAGTGCACTGCTGTGAACTTGCTTCATTTGAGTAGTTTTTGTATGCTTGACAATCATATCTTCTGGGCATTATTGCTTATTAACTGCTGATTTGATGTATGCATCGCTGAGTTATGTTGACTTGTATCGATCCGTGTTGTATTATCTTGCTCAAACTTTTCTAAAATATCTTTGGACTTTTGTTTTTTGATGGATACGATTAAAATGAAATAGAGAGAATGTGACAAGGTTGAGGTAGTGTAATAGTTGCCGCACATGATTTGTTATCAATTATGAAATCTCGCATGCATGTGATGCTTTTTAAAACTGGAGGACCATGAACACTCATGAGTTGTTGTCTTACTAAATGTTTTCAACAAAATGTTTTAGCTATATTAATAAAGCTGCTTGCAAAGCAGAAGTACCAAATAGGCCTTGCTTCTATTCTACTGGATGATTCAGATTTTATTGTAGAACTTGTAAGTTATTCCCATAAAAGGTTCAGGACTAGTCAAACTTCGGTGGAATCGCGTTGATATTTTTTCTGTTCTTTGATGCTACCAATACATTTTTTTTTGAAAGAAATTTGAGAAATTTGTAGTGGACGGTAGGTACTAGCTACACAATCTGTCGCTGAGGGATCATCTGTGTCATACTCTGCATTTGGCACGTTATTTCCATCATTACCTGGTACCTCCTCCCTCCTGTACTGCATCATCATCGTCATCTTGCTCCTCTTTCTCATCCACACTATCCTCTTCTGACTCATCAGCTCTATTTTGAGCTTCAACTCGATAATTCACAACATGAAGTGCATTTTGTGGCACAGTCTCTAACTCTAAGTATATTGCCTCTTCATCTACATGTACATGTTTGATGTTTGTTCTGTGGTGCAGAGTTTCGAAGGCAATCATTCTCATCAATGTGTTGGCCGTCACTGCCCCACTTGCCGCCAATGCGCGCAACCGTGGCCCTTCGCGCCGGCCAGCCCGCTCGCCGCGTGTTTTTGTTGCGAGCCCGTGCTGACGCTTGTGGCTGGCTACACTACAAAAGGAAGACGGCGGTGAATCCGAGAAGGCAAATGAGACCGACCACGAGTCCACGACGTTTTGGGCTGAAAATTGAGATGGACCGACGCTGACGCTTGTGCTGACTACAGGTTGGCAAAGTCAAATGGACAGCAGTCACAGCACAAACCACAGATTAATTGGTGACTGCAAAGGAGAAAGTCAAAGAGGAAACTGCATAGGATCTGATTCCTCGGTCCAATAGTCCTACACTACAATAAAAAAAATTAAAAAAATCTTTGCGCACCAGTACTGTGCTCATTGGGTAGTACTACACAACAATATGAACGCAACTGTTGCCCTCTTTGGGCTTTGTTGCTGCACCACCGACGCCAGACTCCTCTATTCTCGGTTGGTGGCTGTACGTCGATGTGAGCCAACTTGCTCCAAGCCAGCCATGAGCTTTGACTCTCTTGTGCTCCTGGTCTTGTGATGCCTGAGAAAAGAGAGAAACAACCGCACCTTCGACCACAAGGCTTCCACCGTGATGGAACTGCTCGGCACAATCAAGGAGGAAGGCAACTCTTGGTTTGCGGTAGGCTTTAGGCGCCTGGCGCTGATCGCAACGCTGACGGCTTAGCTCCCCTGTGACACCGCCTCGCTCGCCGTCGAGCAATCCGTGTTTTTAAAAGTACTACCTTACCACCCGGTGGTGCCTCGTGTTATGTATGCCCTCGATATGACTATGAGTTCTCGTCGTAATCATATCATGACCAATGCATGCTTTCGAAAAAAAAAACGAAGAGACACTCCTATTAACATATTGAAGTTTTAAATTTGGACAGCGTGCTTGGGGGAAGTGCCTGTGTTTTTATTTTATTTTATTTTATTTTTGAGAATCGCCAGTAAAAAAGCCATGAACAAAAACTCTTACGTACTTTGGTCGAGCGCACAAGTGGGCAGCGAGTGTTTTTGCTACATGGGCTTGGGCCGAAGCTACAATAACTCACTGTTTTTTTTTTTTTTTTTTTTTTTTTGGCGAAGCACTCACTGAAGTTAGTGAAAGTGCGCCACCTATTCGAAGTTCCCCCATCTCCCCGCCCCGACCCCGATGCCCCCAATCCCTAGTCCTCCCAAATCTGCCAGAATCGAAACCCTAGCGGCGCCGCCGCGGGCCGGACTAGCGGGGAAAGCGAGCAGAAGAGCAGGAGCGAGGGAGCGGCGCGGTCAGCTGGCAGACGGCCGGGGTGCCAGCCGGTCAGGGCGCAGGTCAGCCAGCCAGCAATGCGGAGGTGAGGCCAGTGCGGGAGCGACCAGTGCTGCCGTCGACAGTGAGATGAGGCCGGCACCAGCCTTCAAGCGAGGTCTCCTCTCCGTCTCCCTCGCCGCCTCTTTTTACCCTCAGCATAGTTGATCCTCGTCTTCTGACTGTATCTTGTCCTGCAGTGCCAATAAGGCGTCGGTTGCTGTTCGACAGAATGCCGCGACGGAAAAGGGCCAAGCGAGCGGCGCTGCAGCAAGCTGGCGGTAGCAGCGGCATCGAGTCCCTGCCTGATGGAGTCCTTGAACACATCCTCGGCTTCTTGCAGGCTGAGGAGGCCGTCCGCACGAGCGTACTCGCCCGCAGATGGCGCCACCTCTGGAAATCTGCCACGGGCCTGCGTGTGGGGTGCACATATGAATGGAAGTCTGTGGAGGATCTCCGGAGCTTGGTAAACCATCTTCTGGTCCTCCGCCAATGCTCACCCCTTGAGGAATGCCATTTCGCGTTCGATGCTCAGCTCAGCAGCAGCCATAATGCTGTGTCCCACGTGAACCTCTGGTTCTGGCATGTTGTGGAGTGCAAAGTCCATGTTCTCAGCCTCTACATGTTTGGACCTAGTGGAGGACCCTGGCTTGAACTAAACAACCTGCCTCTCATCTCCCAGCACCTGAGGTTTCTGGATCTCGCTGGTGTAGAAATCCACAACAGTTTGCTTAACTTTTCAAACTGTCCAGCCTTGGAATTCCTACAGCTTTTAGGGTGTCAGTTGTCATCGGTCAACAAGATTGTGTCTGAGTCCTTGAAACGTCTTATTATCCGGTTTGTCCGTAAGCAGCTCTGATTTCGCATCCACATTTGCACCCCAAATGTTGTCTCACTACGCCTTTTTAATTTTTTTACGGAGGACTCCAATCCTTGAGGGGATGCCTTCATTACTGGAGGCATCTGTCGAAATAACAGAGGAGTGTGTGGACCGCTGCAATAATGCAAATTACTTTTGGACTTGTGTTTGTGAATCTTATGAAAGTTCTGATAGCACAGCCAATGGTAGTATCAACTGTGTGCTTCTAAGAGGTTTATCGGAGGCTAAGAGATTGACATTGAAATCTGCATCTAACATGGTATAGTTTTATGTTAAAATTTCATCTTTTACCCTTTTTTGTATTTTTAGATGTTGTCCAGTTGAAATTTGATATATGTTGCTTTTTTTTTTTTTTTTTTGCATTAACTGCCACCAACTATGGTTATGAATCAAATATGTTTGCAATGCTGATTATTTGATCTTTTTGTTTGGAGTTTGTGCAGTTTATTTTTTAAAAGAGACTTGAGATGGTGCCCGTGTTTATAAATCTAAAGACCTTGTTGCTGAATAGCTACTGGTATGTGCCTGATGATTTCCATGCACTAGCGTGCATTCTTGAACACTCACCTGTTCTAGAGAAGCTCACTTTTGAACTTCATGACATGGTATGCACTTTAGTACTTTACAAATGCTGAACTGCTACTTTGTAGAGTTATTAGTTGACAGTTGATCATGTTTTTTGGGTGGTAGGGGTTGGTTCTCAGCAGTTTAAACATAAAGTGGAAATCAAACTACGTGTCAGTTCAATGAAGAGATCAACTGCAATTTCAGAACACCTTAAGATAGTGGAGATCAAGGGTGAAGTGGTTGCGATAGAGTTCTCAAGATTATGAAGTTCCTCTGTGCATTGGATATATGTAAGATAACTTGCAACGCTCCTCATGCATTTATATTCCTAACATTTAACTTAATGTCCATTTGTATGGAACAAAGTATGCAGCCTAGTAAGTTGGTTAGAAAATCATGAATGCTCGGACCTAAGATGCCAATTTATAGATTAATTTCAACTCTCTGCCATGAATTTTCCTTTTCTTCTAGTTTTTCCCTTGCTGTGGCTACCGTTTTTGAAATTATGTTGTTACCAGTTCAAAAAGGCTGTAGTTCTGTATGATCAACCAAATGTTCATTTTTTTCATTTCTGTGTGTCTGAGATATGAAGTATCTGAGAAAATTGTGAGATATAAATTGCCAATACTGTCATATCCTACTCATTTTTTTGGTTGGTTTATTTTTTTCAATGTTGGCTTCGGAGCCTACTTTATCTGCTAGGTTTTGTATTATTAATCCATCGTATTTCATAATGACTTGGATCTGTTTTTCTGCTAGGGTTTGTGGTAGAAATGATCAGGTGAACGCTGGTAGAAAATGATCTAATAATTAATGAGCGTTAACAGCATAACACTACATTTTAGTAGAAATTTACTCAACCTTTTGGCATAACTGCATTGTTCTGAAGTTTAATCAAACGAAAATATGTCATCAACCCTCAACCGGGCCCATGGCTAGATAATTTCTAATTTCTTACTCTATTCTCATGGGATATTATTCCTATTTTTCACATTGAACAGGTTTCAGCTTGGATGAAATGAAGACTGAGTAGAAATGGGAGCCACAAGGTTGCTACATTCTATTTTTTCACATTGAACAGGTTTCAGCTTGGATGAAATGGAGACTGAGTAGAAATTTGTCTAGTCTGAGTCTGACTTCATGTATATGGTTTCAAAGGGGACTAGGAGTTCCTGAAGCCTGAAGGTGAGCTAGGTACATCAGGACGGCTAGGTGATGCCTTTGAAACAGAGTTCATGTACCCTGGATATCTCTTGCTATTAGTACTAACGTTGTTGATTCCTTGTCTAATTGTGTTGTTATCATTGAAAAAGTGAACTGCCGTGAACTTGCTTCAGTTAACTAGTATTTTTATGCTTGACAATCATATCTTCGGCCTTATTGCTTAATAACTGCTGAGTTGATGGTGCATTGCTGAGTTATGTTGACCTGTATCCATGTCTTACTGTCTTGTTCAGATTTTTCTGAATTATCTTTGGACTTTCGTTGTGTGACGGATACAACAGAGAAGAATGTGACAAGGCTGAGGTAGTTTAATAGTTGTGATTAGTTGTCAATTATGAAATCTAAGCATGCATGTGATACTTTTAAAGCTGGAAGACCATGAAAACTCAATGCTCCACTCGGCTTCTTTTTTCTTGTCCATGCATGCGGTCTTCTCTGAAATGCCCTTGTGCGGGTCAAGCCAACTGTGGCGGGGCGCCGCGGGGTCGCCGGGGAGTCTTGGCATGGGGGCGCTAGAGCAGAGCAGGGACACTTTGCTAATCCGTGACGGATTCTCCGTGACAGATTTATAGACTGTCATTGACAGACATAGTTAGACGTAATTTGTGATGAAATTTTAATTTCCGCCACAGATTAGTCCATTGGATACTCACAACCCGCTAACTTGTGACGGTTTTTATGACTACTGTCACGGTGTATGATTTTAACTTGGCTAGGAGCTAGTTAGCCCCAAACAATATGCCCACTATAATATTTAGCGTAAAGAAAATTAAAAAATGTGATTGCAAAAGTCAAGCCCACAAAACAATTTGTTAATTAAATTACTTTGTTGCATGTATATGGTGCATATGGTAAAACTAAAATATTTTGCATATATATATACGGTAGAGATGGGGAAAAATTGCAACATGTAGCAATCAAATCCAGTACCTGCAATTTAACTAGCAAGTTGCCTTACAATTGGGTTACTTTTTCTATGTGATAAAATATATTGTCAAAAAATATGTGATAAAATATATGCACTTAAAAACTTTTATTAACTAGGGGAATACCCAGCGTTGTCGCGGGGGCGTCGTAAATTATAAAAAAAGCTTTTGCATAGAATAAGAATTATAGTTGATGATTTGTTATTATTATAACTATATATAAGTATATTTTTGTGTGTGTGCGCGTGTGTTATGTAAGCATGTACATCAGTACATAGTTAACCGATACACATGGAAAAAAGGGGCGTAAAAGTGAAAAACAAACTAAATGAAAGAAAGCAATACATGACTGGGGGGCTCATGTCATGACCCAGTGGGCCAGCCGGGATAGGCTAAAAAGGGCGACCGACGCCGCCGCCCGCCCACGAGGGGGCCAGGGCGCGCGTGCGGCAAGGGGGGACCGGCGCCCCCGCCGCCATCTCCTCCCTCTCGTTCGTGTCCGACTCTGCCGTCTTCAAGTTAGGATTATCTTACGATTTTTTGTGTGTAAAAGGGAATATTCCAATCTACAAGGAAGGCCCTTATTAGGAAATAAATAAATATTGCTTGTAAAATGTATTCCAATCGTATAAGGAAACCTTATAGAGATATTGCTTAGATTACAAGTCCCACTAGCCAGGCTATATAAGCGAGAGGCATGTAATCTCTTTGGGGATAAGCAAGCAATAAAAATATTATCCATCTATCTCGCTCCCGCCCCTCCACCGCCGCCCGCCACGCGCGCCCCGGCGGCCGCCGGCCCGCGCCAGCCGCCGCCACCCCTCCCGCCATGGCTCCTCCCCTCCCGCCGTCGCCGGTGCTCTTTGCTCGCCGCCCCGACGAGAGATCGCAGCCCCCACGCCACCCCCGGCTTCAACGGTCGACGAACACGTGTGGGTTCCGGCCCAATCTAGCCTGGTTCTCGACGGCGGGTATCCGGAGACCGGGGCGATTCCACCACCCATGGCTTCCGAGATGAGGAGTTCACCGCGGCCGGAAGGCGCTCCTCGGCGACAACCTGCGCCAAGATCGGCCGACGTTTCGACGAGATGGAGACGGCGTCTCGCATCGCATGGAGTATGTCTCCATCACCTGAGGACTTCCCTCGCGTCCGGCGGCCACACCGAGGAGAGCCCGCGCTGCCCGTGCCCCGCCGCACAGGGCCGCCTCTCGGGCGCCACCCCGCCGCCGCCCTCACCGCTGCGGCCCCCGCCGACGGCTCCGATCCCGCCATCCTCCGAGGAGGCCGGAAGAGGAGGGCGTCGCCGCGTGGCCGCACCGGCCATCATCGGCGTCATCTTCGGTACCACCGCGGATTGGCTGCACTCTACTCTCCTCCGACTTTTCGTGATCGCGCGGGACTCCCAGCCAGAGACTACGTCTTCCGCGGCGCCCCCCCTCGGGCGCCACCCGTGGCGCCCGGGCCGTGGTGCCACCGCGGCATCACGTCCCGTCCCTACGTGACACTTTGCAAGTCGGGGAGTACGATGGCGGCGGCGACCCCAACCCTCCGGATTCGCAAGCTGAAGCTCTTGTTCGAGCTCAACTTGGACATCGCCCGGACTACTACGTGCGGTATGTTGCCTTCCACCTCACGGTGCTGTTGCAGTCTGGTTCCTCGATCGTCGGAGGAGGTCCCCGCTCGAGTGGGATGACTTCACACGCCGCCTGCGACATCACTTCGGACCCCCCGCCTTCCTCAACACTACGGGGGAGTATGTGCCGCCTTCCTAGGGAGGCAAGCTGGACGACTACATCACCGCTTTCGAGAACTATGCACTACGCATGGATCTGGAGGGACAGCGCCACCGTGTCAACTTCTTCGTCGAAGGCTGCGTGACATGCTTCGCACGACGCTCGAGTTGTTCGAGCCTCGTTCGATGGAGGAGGCCATCGACCTTGCCCGCCGCTACAATGGCGACAAAGCATGCCGGCGGCCGAGCGGCGCCCGGCGTTGACCATGTCGGCCACCATGTCGGCACGCACCGACATCGGCGGTGACATTGCCGCGGCCACTGGTTGACGCATGCCGGGCAAAGAACGCCTTTGCTGCGGCGATGGGCGACATCGGCGGGCCGACGGCGAACGACATGATTCTTTGAGTTGCACTTGACCACGACGACCAACAAGGAGCTCGGGATCATCGCCAACACCATCGAGTTGCGGGCAACCGCACTAGAGTGGAGCCTCCACTACTGCATCGTGAGGTACTTCCACCGTTACTACATCCCTACTGCTTCAGAGCTTCTCCAGGACTTCCTGTTGGGGGAGAACGTCCCGTTGCACGGCGTGGCAGTGGGCTTCCACCTTCCCAACCGTCCAAGGGAAGATCAGGCATTCAATGACGGCCCTCCTCTGCGGGCACACCACGACATCAGGGTCGAGGGTGCCACCGTCCTCCTCTTTGACAACAACGGCGACGTCTTCTTCCGCATCGACAACGTCACCGTTGGCGCACCATGGACGCAGGAGCGCCCGAGATGGGGCCGCCCGTCCCGGACACCGGCGACCTCCTCTACGGTTGCCACTCGACTTCACCTCCTCGCCTCCTCACGCCGATTCGACATGTCTCATCGCGAGCGGCTCCACGCAAAGGTGACAAGTGTCGGCGACCTATGCCTACACGTCTCCTCCCCAACACGCCGGATGCTCGAGCTATCGGGCACCCTCAACGCGCCTATCATGCGCCGTGCATGGGCGAACGCCCCTTCGTGCAGCCCCGCTGAACTTCAAGTTCGTGTATCTAATTTGGCGACCTCCACCTCGACTTCTCCTTCGCCCGACAAGGGCGCCCGGCATCTGCGCAGCGGCGACAGCGACAAGTGCGGCCCTCTTGTCTTCTACTTTTCGGCCGGGAGTTGTCACTTCCCGATCGGCGTGCCCTTCGCCACCACGGTGGGTTGGGCGGCCCGTGACGCCGCCGCCTCGTCGAAGCGGTGGGAAATGTCATGACGAGTGGGCCAGCCCGAGACAAGGCTAAAAGGGACTAATGCAGCCGCCGCCCGCCCACGAGGGGGGGCGCGCGGCGCGGCAATGGGGCCGGCCCCGCCCGCCGCCGTCTCCTCCCTCTCGTCCGAGTCCGACTTTACTCCGTCTTCAAGTTAGGATTATCTTAGGATTTTTGGTGTGTAAAAGGGAATAGTCCAATCTATAAGGAAGGCCCTTATTAAGAAATAAATAAATAATGCTTGTAAAAGGTATTCCAATCGTATAAAGGAAACCTTATAGAGATTGCTTAGATTACAAAGTCCGCTAGCCCGGGCTATATAAGCGAGAGGCATGTAATCTCTTTGGGGATAAGCAAGCAATAAAAATAGTATCCATCTATCTCGCTCCCGCCTCCACCGCCCGCACGCTGTCGCGCCAGCCGCCGCCGCCGCCGCCCATCGCCCGGCGCCGCCCGTGCGGCCGCCCCTCCCGCCACGGCTCCTCCCTCTTCGCTGCTGCCGTCTTTGCTGCGCCGCCGACGACGAGAGATCGCAGCCACTACAGAAAGCGGTGCCGCCGGCGGTCGCAGCGGTCGGCGAATTTAAACGGTCGGCGAAGGCCGCCCGACCGTTTTGCTCGTCGGCCCCTGTCGGGGAATTTTTGGTCGGCATAAGAGATTCACCGACCACGAAATACCACCTCGGCGTAGCCTTCGCCGACCACCAAAAGCGATGGTCGTGGCGCGCCGTTAGCGAACCTGAAGTCGACGCCGGATTACGCCATCTTTGCCGACGCGGGCGGTCGGCGAAGACGTTTTTTTTTTTTTTGCCGACCGATGCGCCTCACGGGGCTGTCGGCAAAGGTTTATTTTTATTTTTAAAAAATCGCCGCCGACCAACGTCCATGTAGGTGCTTTCGGCAAATCTTTTTTAACAAAAAAAACTTCCGCCGACCGCCTACCATCTTGATGCTCGGCGAAGGAGTTACCTTCGCCGGCCGTCGGCGGTCGGCGGAAGGGAATGTGGCCGCGGCCGGGCATTTTTCCCAGCTTTGCCGACCGCAGTCGCGAGGCGGTCGGCAAAGCCTCTTCGCCGACCGCATTGCACAGGCGGTCGGCGAAGCCTGAAAAAATGTGTTTTTTTTTGTTTTTCGCTTTCCCCCTTGACAAACAAACACATGTATAATATATATCTCATCCATTCAATCACGAGAACATATATATATCGCATTGCACACATCCGCCACATGAAACACAACGATATATCACATAAAACAAGTTGCACAAGTCTACATCGAGTCTCACAAGTCCAACATCATGTCCACAAGTCCAACATCAAGTTCACAAGAGAAACAAGTTCACAAATGATCCGACACAAGTCGCGGGGAGTCTCACAAGCTCATGCGGTTGGTGGCAAGGGTGGGAAAGGTGGAACTTGATGGTTCGGGGACGGGAAGCCTTGCTCAACACCGGAGCACCCGCGGTAGGGTGATTCGACCCCGCCCGATCCTGGAGTGGAAGCCTTGCGCAAAGAAGACAATGTTGCAGGTGTTAGACATGATTATTTGAAACGAAAATGGAAACTCTTTGCTATCATACTCACGGGAGAACCCGAACGGCCGAGTCTGCGGTGTGGAACGACCGGACCTAGGAGCCCGGTGGCGAGACTCAATCCACTGTCGTGGCAAGGAACCTAGTAAGTTCCTCGAACTTGGCCGCCATTGTCGCCTTTGGGCCTCCACCTCTGACGGCGCCTCCTTTCCTACGCTAGTTCTTTGGGCTAGCTGCGGGCCTCCACCTCAAGGGCACCGAAACGCCCCCTGTGCCACGCTTGCTCGGGCCGTATCGGCGGGTCGTGTCCGCCCTCCGCACTCGGACGTCGGAGAGTCTCAAGCGGGAGCTGTTGATGATGCCGTCGGCGACGCCCAACCTCCCGTGCTTCTTGCCTCCAAAAGTGGCCATGGCGATGTCCGTATCAATGGCATGGGCGCCCGGATCGTAGTCCTCCCCATATTTCGCCGAGTCGCCGCCGTGTACTCAACGATCCGTTGGCCCTGCTTGGAGTTGCTGTACGCCTCTGCCGGGTCGTTGACGTCATAGGAAGCGCCGAGGCGGCCCTCTTCTTGTGCGCCATGCGAAGGCCACGCCACTCATTTGCAGGTCATGCCCGGATGTGTCTTCAGTTGTGAAAAACAAAGGAAGAGGATTAGTGAGTGGAACGACGATAAAAATAAGATTGAGCTTAACAAAGAAAAGCACTCACCCATAATTTTTTGTACTCCGCAAGGCTCAGACGCCTTGGTGGTGTGATGGACCTGGCATCACCAAACGCCCGGTCCGGGCATCATCGTGCACCTTTTGCCACTCCTCCGTGAACCACTTGTCCACGATTTGATCCCAGCAATCCCCATGGCGTAACCAAGTCGGCTTCATCTACACGTCATGAAAAAGGTCGATTAGAAGATCACATTAACTATATTAAATCTCAAAACAAGCACCGCTTAGTGTTGTTCATGTACCTCAAGAACTGTTCGGCGGGTCAACATCATAGTCCTTGCATTCTCCTTTGATACTTTTCGACCCAAAGACCGTTGCATGGTAGTTTATGATGGTGCCGTACTTCGTGATCCGAAAGCATATCGGTGGAGCGTTTTTGCGGGCGTTCTCAAGCACCCTTGCGGCTAGCACCTCTTGTCCTTCCTCGCATTTGAAGAAGTTACGCATACAAATACGATATCAAATTCATGGTTTCAAGAATGCGATGTATTGAGAAAAGGCTTTGTGCGTGAGGGCGAAGTTACCCAAAACTCCGTGAGCACCAGCGCTGCCTTGTGGGTGTAGTCCGAGTCTTCTCCTTGATAGTAGGGCGGCAGCGACGGCCAGCCGTATGCCCGTGGTGCGTGGCGACGCCTTGGTAGGGGTAGTGCCGCTGCCGCGACAACCCGATGATGCTTGGGCGGCTTTGCGTGATTGACCGCCCGACACAACGATCCAGTTCTGCATAATGAAGACACGATATTAGTTTTACTCGAAGTAGGCATAATGAAGACATGAAGTAGGCATAATGAAGACAATGAAATGCGCATCTAAATCTACTTACCTTGTCCCTTGGGGGCGAATCACGTGGCGGTTCCCGATGGAGCGGAGCCTCGGGGAGTCGTGAGGGGCCTCGCAAGTAGACCTTCGCGACCCTTTGCTGCCGCCGAGTCCGAACCCCCACCGGAGGGGTTGGAGCCACAGGACGCGTCCTCCCCGCCGTCGGTGGACGTCGGCGTCGGCATCCCCGCCCGGTGGTCCCTGGCGGCCACCCGACTCGGGCGTCGCCGCCACCAGCTCCTCGTCGTCGTCCTCCTCCTCCACCTCGGGCTCGTCCTCCTCCTCCACCTCGGGGGCTGAAACACTAGTATATAAAAGCATTAGTGAGACAAGGAAAATATTTGTCTTGGGCGGTTGAGATCCGGTGGAGGATTGTTAGAATTTATATATGAATAAGTTCCCCTAAAATTCATATAAAGAAATTACGATAAATCTCAAAGGCCCAATATTTGTGTTCCCTAATGGGCTTTATTGTTTTAGCCCATGAGCAAAGGTGGGAGGTGCAATATCAATTAGTACCATATTGCTAGTTGATGTGGAGGTAGGGAGTTTTCCTCCCTATATATTTGTACCAAGCCTCCTGGGAATAGACACAACAAAACAACTACAATTGGGAGTTTCAATTAGAAAATCCTATAGTAGTAAAACAGTATTTTCCACTTCTCACTTTTTGCGTCGTCGTCGACCAATCTCCAGCCCAATCGTTCGCGTGCACCAGCGGCCGGGCGAGCAGGTCTCGGAACCGTCGTCTTTGCGATCTGCAGGAGAAGGCGAATAAGGTTTTTGGGAGCGCTATTCGCGATCGCCTCCCAATCTTCGTCCACGGCTCGTCTCTGGGGGAAGAACTTCGCGGAGGACCGCCCCAGCGCCCGTCTTCATCGACAACTTCTTTCGTCTTCAGCGATCGCCGATCGACGACAGCGACATCGATTTGGAGGACATCGGCATCGCTTTCGAACCTCTCCATTACGTTGTCCTCAACGTCGGCCCGGGTATTCTCCGGATCCAATATTCATGTTAATTATGTTCAATCTATCCAATCTATCCGAAGTGCTAGTTGTACTTACACATGTTGCTATGATCATGCTATGTTATCTATTCAATCTATCCGGTGTGCTAGTTGTGCTTTTGTTGCTATGATCATGCTATGCTATTTGTTGTTGAATCATGTTATGATCTACGATATGCGTTTATGCTATGCTATGATCGGTGTTATGCGTTTATGCTATGCTAGTATGCTTAACATGATTTATCTAGTAAATCAATTAATCATGATTTATTTTACGGAATTAATCCGGAAATTGCCTAATATTCCAACAATCCAAAAACCTTATGAGTGTAGCCCTTAGCTACGAGCCGAGCCTTGTACTTGAGTTGATCTCTAGTACGCTTCTTATTCTTTCTCAATGTCACACTAGGATCATAAGGTGTTGGAGAAGGCTTTCTATCCATAAAGCAAAAACGGCTCAGGACCTTCTCAACATAGTGAGATTGCGATAAAGTAATCCCACTCTCTTCCTTAATAAGCTTAATGTTTAGAATTACATCAGCCACTCCTAGATCTTTCATATCAAAATTCTTTGACAAGAAAAAACTTGACCTCATTTATAACATCCATGTTATTTGTTGGAATATTAGGCAATTTCAGATTAATTCCATAAAATAAATCATGATAAATAGATGTACTAGATAAAGCATGTCAAGCATACTAGCATAGCATAAACACACAACACGATCATAGCATAGCATAAACGCATATCATAGATCATAACATGATTTAACAACAAATAGCATAGCATGATCATATCAACAGGTGTAAGCACAACTAGCACACCGGATAGATTGGATAGATAACGGGCGTGGGAGCCGGAGGCCTCCCGACACGAGGAGGCCGCCTTTGTGAACCCTCGCATGCTCCGTCGACCTTGTCTTCGTGCGGTTGTAAATCTGGTCAAGGCACGGACGACCTCTCGGGGTCGTCGACCTCCGCGACCTCCACGACCTCCGCGACCTCCCACCATCTTTGTTCGATCACCTGTAATCAAAACATAAACAAGGCATAATTAGATTTACATGCATTTGTAATCAAAATATAAATAAGATATAATTACAAGTGAAAACAAAATAACATAGTATTACATGTATTAGAAGTAATCGGGATCATCGTCCGGCTGGAGCATTTCTCCGCTTCGTCATCATTTGTCAACATTGTCGAAATCACTAAGAGAATCTGAAGTAGGATTGTTGCCTTCATTGACCGTGCTCAATCTTTCTAGCATTTCTATGTCCTTCAAGTCGAACACCTCAACGCCGTCGTCGTCATCATCAGACATTTCATCGTCTACTTCCATTCCTATATCTCCAAATAGGTCTATCACAAAACTCCCTGGCAGACCCTCTTCTTGATAGAACTCTCCCTCATATGTGATTGGGTTGATCAAGTTATAATCTTCATCATTTGGGACGGGTAGTTTACCATGCGGCGCTACCTTCTGCACAACCTCCAAACCCTTAAGATAATCTTTGTCTTGGCAGGCATATGGCATGTAATAAACCTGCACGGCCTGTTGAGCCACAATGTATATATCGGATCGTGGATACACGGAATCTGGTCGAACTTCGACTAGCCCAATTGCCGGCGTACGTTTAGTACATTCAGGGTCGAACCCGGTGACATTTGAATATCACAGGTTTCGAGATGCGGGCGCCATAAAATGAAAGCTTCGTATATTTCTTCGACTACGCCATGGTACTCATTCCCATTATTATACCACCGCGCCGAGGTTTTCAATACCGCAAGAAAACAACGGCACGATGGCGACCAACACATATGCATACACATCGAACTCAATTCTTCATTGTCGGCACACATTCATATACAACGACGGTCGCGGCGGGCGGCACGATTGCTCACCTAGGTAGGGCGGTGGGCGAGCGGGCGGCACGACGGCGGACCACGGCACGGACACGAGCGGGCGGCACGAGGGCGGCGTCGATCTTCTCCCCCCCTCCTCCTCCTCTTCCTCCTCTTCCCTCCTCCTCCTCCTCCTCCTCCTCCCTCTTCTTCCCTAGCGGTGAGAGGGCCGGCCCCCCTTCTCCTCTCCTCTTCCCTCCCCTTCCACTTCTCCTCACAGCGGGGCCGCCGAGGGGACGGGGCGCGGCCGAGGCGACCTCGGCGGCCTGTGGGCGGCCGCGGCCGGCGCGTCGGGGGACGGCGCGGGACGGGGCCGGGCGCCGGGTCGGGGTCGGGGTCGGGGACGGGGCCGGCGCCTTGGTCGGCGTCGGGCGCGGGTCGGGGTCGGCGCGTCGCCGGCGGGGAGACGGCGCCGGTGCGGCCCGGCGTCGGCGGCGGCGTCGGGGGCGGCGGGACAGGCGGAGGCGGGGACGGGTGGGGGCGGGGGCGGCGGGGGACGGGCGCGGCCGGCTGCGCGGCGTGGCGGCGGCAAGCAGCGGGCGGCGCGGCCCGGCGGCGGCGGCGGCGGTGTTGCGTCGCGTCGCGTCGCGTCGCGTTTTCGTCCGTGTGTGTGGGTGTGGTGTGTGTGAGTGTGGGGTGGGAGCTGAGTAGATAGAGTTGGGGAGGGTCTTTGCCGACCGCCCCGATCCGCGGTCGGCAAAGTTGATTTTTTTAAAATTCTCTTTGCCGACAGCCCCCTTGATCCGGCGGACGGCAAAGTTGATTTTTAAAAAAAGCAACAAGGTTGGGACGCTGGGAGCGCAGCTTTTGCCGACCACCCGGCGGTCGGCAAAGTTGAAATTTTTTAAAAAAACACGATGGGCGGGCGCGGGGGACAAGGCTTTGCCGACCGCCCAAAGTGCTGGCGGTCGGCGAAGAAGACTTCGCTGAGGGCAACTTTGCGCTCTCGGCAAAATATATATTTTTTTGGATTTTTCACTTCAAATTTTTTACGTAGCTTAGATAGAGTGTTTACATCTATGTGACAAAAATGGGACATTTTTCGTACATTTTACTATTTTTTAATGCTTTCCTTCTTTTACTTGAATATTTTTTCACAACTAAAATTTGAACTGCAGGTCCTTAGAAAAATGGAATTATGTGATTGGAAAAATGATATTCTTGTTTGTTAGTATATTTTGAGCCCTCATCTATGGACACGTGAGAAAATCCAAAGATCTTGTGTGCGAGACATTTCGATTCCGTCTTGGCGTGAATCATTTTAAAATTCTAAAAACAAAACGAAGTTGGAAATTCATGAAATTTGATGAGTCATCGTTATATTGCATGTTTAAACTATGGAAAAAATTTGAAAAGGTTTCATGCAAGTTTGCATACCGGATTTCTTTGAAACACGGACATCTCAACTTGAGTTTCATTTATCACATGGGAGATGTCTTGGTAATCGCCATCCGAGTTGCAACCGTCCACGAAATTGACTCAAACTTTTTTTCATAGCGTACACATGCGATATAAGGACAACTCGTCAAGTTTCATGATTTTTCAACTCCGTTTGAATTTTATAGAATTTTAAAACAATCGGCAAGGCAAGTGAGTCGGCGTGTTTCACGCACAAGATATTTGAATTTCGGTGTCTCACCATGGATGAGGACTCAATATAGACTCACAAGCATGTTTATCATTTTTGAATCATTTAGATCCATTATTCGAATCACTTGCGATTCAAATTTTAGTTTTCAAAAGAAATTCAATTATAACATGAAAACTCATAAAATATAGTAAAAAGTTTTAAAAATTTCAAACTTGAACAATGAACTCCATGTACTGTAGCTAAGGCACGAGAAAAAGTTGTGATGGAAAATTCAAAAAAAATTTAAACTTCGCCGAGAATTTTGGAAAAGGTGCTCGACAAAGGCAATCTTTGCCGAGCACCCGATTGAGCAGTGCTTTCGGCAAAGACCATCTTTGCCGACCGCCATCCGTAGGGTGCTTCGGCGAAGTCGGCGCTTCGTATTTTTTTCCACGACACGTGGCGGCGCTGGCATTGCTTTTTATAATTTAAAAAAAAAACTTCGCCGACCACGGACTGTGGGCGGTCGGCGAAGATGTTGAACTTTGCCGGCGGCCGGACGGTGGGCGGTCGGGCGAAATAATGTCTTGGCGACAGTTAACCGTTACGTTGGTGTCAAAAATGCCCGGCGGGTTTTCTTCGCCGACCGTTTTGCGGTCGGCAAAGAGGGTGCTTTGCCAAGCGTTGCTCTTTGCCGAGAACTTGGCGGTCGGCGAAGACCTCTTCGCCGACCGTCCCTCTTTGCCAAACGCGGTTGTCGGCGAAGATTTAGAAATCTTTTTCGCCCGACCGCCAACTTTTCAAGTGGTCGGTGAAACGCAGTCCCGTCGGCGAAGATCCTTTTTCCTGTAGTGAGCCCCCTACGTCACCCCCGAAGCTTCAACGGTCGACGAACACGTGTCAGTTCCGGCCCAATCTAGCCGGGTTCTGACAGGCTCATTAAACATAGGAATGTTTTTTCCTGGACGCATGCCTGCCAGTCTGTGGCATCTACTCGGCCATCTTCCGATTGACTAACACACTTGTTTGTGAAACAACAAATAGCTCGTGTGTGGCCTAGGACAACCGCGTGGATGGCGAGTAGCAATTTGGAGGTTGTGGCGAGGTTGCATGCATGGCAGGCTTCTCAGTTCTCACGTCGGCATTTTGCACGCGGTGGCAGACAGCGGCGGCAAGCCTGGTCGATGTAAATCTGAGGAGACGGCTTCTGGATGCTGCCCACAAAAATAGTCCCATAAAGAGAGTTAGCTGAGGTGAATATCCATTACTTACTGGACACATCCTCCAACAGAAATCAAGAAAGAAACAAATCAAAATAAAAGGGTTGATCGAAAGAGGATTGGCCGGGATGCAAGTAGCTTGGCTGCGCTAATGCTTTGCATGAGCTATTGTTGGCCCTTTTTATATGGAAAGCCAACAAATGAAGTCTAACTGAATAGTGCACTGATAGAGAATGGAGAGGGATCGATGAAGTAGTTGATTAACTAAGGTAGTGTGATCGTTCAAATTATTAGTGGTGATTTGTGTGGGGAGGTGAATAAGCAAAGTGAGTGGCCAATTGATGATGCATGTGTGATGGCTAGTGGGGGAGGGCAGAAGTCACGATCCGCGGAGCACGTTAAAAGTAGCCAACTAATTGAACATCACATATTCACATGCATGGTTAGCCAACTCCGAGCGGGCAAGGTGAGCACTAAAATGCTATGATTCAGTTACCACTGACGGAAACCAAATCAGAAGGCTGAGAACTTTAAAATAAACCCCTAGTGGGATAGCCTTATAGGTGTTTTAGTTTTGGTGCTAGTGTGAGCCCACCTGCCACCGCATGGCCTAAGATTTTTTTTTCGTGTGTGCCCAGCTGCCCACGTCATGGCCCATTCCATCAACATGACCCAACACTGAAATATAAATTAATTAGAGGGAAAAAAAAAGACGGCGCTCTTGGTGAGGGTCGAACGGAGCCTGGTGAGGTGGTCGGACAGCTCCCGATGATTTCCAGGCTTACCCACATGCACCAGTACATGTCTACATGATTAGTAGAGCACACCCCTATATCTATATATATTGGCGTCCGAAGCGTCCACTCTACCCTACAACTCTCCAAGAAGGCCAGAGCCAACTCGAGCTGAGCTTTACCGCAGAGGCCCGCAGCTAGGAAATAGCCATGAAGAAAACCGTGGTTCTGTACCCTGGCCTCGGCGGCGCCGGCCACCTGATGCCGATGATCGAGCTGGGCAGGGTCTTCGTCCGGCACGGCGTCTCCGTCACTGTGGTGCTCGTGAAGCCGCCCCTCGCCCTCAACTGGCGTATCCAGCTTCTTAGAATTGAGGGTGCACCATATTTTTTTTATATACAAATCTGTGTTTTTTTTTGTTTTTTACAATTTTTAACTAGTATCTATATGCATGACAGGCGGGCCAGGGGGTCGGTGGACCCCTCAGACCCCCATTGGATCCGCCACTAGGCCTCAAGGCCTTCGACTTCCCCACCGTGGTCGCCCACGCCGTGGCCTCCAACCCGTCCATGTCCTTCCACGTCCTACGGCGTCGCCGCTGCCCGCTACTGGCTCGGTTCCAGCTCTAGCTCCGACGACGCTCCAACCAGGAAGAACGTCATCCTCCAGATGGTGGACTGCCTCAAGGCCATGAACGCTCCGCTCCGCGACTTCCTCCTGTCGCTGCCCGCCGTCGACGCGCTCGTCATCGACATGTTCTGTCCCGACGCGCTCGACGTCGCGGCCGAACTCAGGCTGCCCGTCTACTACTCCTACACCTCGTGCGCCGGTGACCTCGCCGTCTCCCTCAGCCTCGCCTTCAACCAAGACACCAACGCAGCAGCTTCCTTGAATGCTCGCGGCGGCGGCGTCGACACCACCCTTTCCTTGTCGGGCGCTCCTCCGATCAAGGCGTCGGATCTTCCGAGTGAATTTGTGGACGACCCTGAAGCATTCAATGCCATCTTGCAAAAGGCTCCAGCGGATGGCGGCGTCCGGCGGGATCCTCGTCAACACCCTTCGTGGAGCTGGAGATGCGGGCGGTGCGCGCCCTGCAAGACGGGCTCTGCGTGCCCGGCCATGCCATGCCGCCGGTCTACTGCATCGGGCCACTGGTGTCCGGCGGCGGTGGGGATGAGCAGCACACGAGTGCCTCCGCTGGCTGGACTCGCAGCCCGACCGCAGCGTCGTGTTCCTCTGCTTCGGGAGCCAGGGCAGGTTCTCTGAGAGGCAGCTGAAGGAGATCGCCGTCGGCCTGGAGAGGTCGGAACAGAGGTTTCTCTGGGTAGTGCGCGCCCCGCGCACCGTCGACGACAAGCTGGGCGAGGGCGAGGGCGAGGTGACGCAGCCAGACCTCGGCGCGCTCCTTCCAGACGGGTTCATGGAGCGGACCACGGGCAGGGGCCTCGTGGTCAAGTGCTGGGCGCCGCAGGTGGACGTGCTGCGCCATAGGGCGACCCGGTGCTTTCGTGACGCACCGCGGATGGAACTCCACGCTGGAGGGCATCAAGGCGGGGCTGCCGCTCTTGTGCTGGCCCATGTATGCTGAGCAAAAGATGAACAAGGTGTTCATCGTGCAGGGAGATGAAGCTCGGGCTGGAAATGACGGGATACGACGGTGAGGTGGTGGCGGCAGATGAGGTGGAGACGAAGGTGAAGTGGGTGATGGAATCCGAGGGCGGGCGGGCGCTCCGGGAGAGGTCGGCGGCGGCCAAAGATACGGCAGCCATGGCGATGCAGGAAGGTGGCTCGTCTCACTCTGACTTTGTCAGATTCCTCAAGGATCTTGGCAACATTTCATCGTGTTCGTGAAGGAGTGTGAAGGAGTGCCGGCTTGCTCTGCTCAATCATGTGTTGTTGTCGAATAAAGTACGCTTTTCCGTGTACAAGACACGAGTATATATGTGGATCTCTTGTATTTTTTTTTTCAAAAGATCGGTTAACCGGCTTTCATGCATAAGAGAGGAGTAAGCAATTACAGTTTTACAATGCGCAAAGGTGCACCCAATTCGCGTGGTTTCCAAACTAATTGAGAAATCCGCCACCCCTACACTTCAGTAGATCGATCAATTTACACAATATATGAAAACATCAGCAAACCATCTACTCCATTGGCCCGATCATCACAGTAGCTGCTAATTGTATGGCATCGCCGGAATCACCATGTCCAGGCCTTTATTCCCCGCGGACACCCATACTCTTACTTCATCTTGGATTGCATTGAAAAATTGCTCCACTAATCTGCTGCTCTTCTTGAAAATGCGGTGATTCCTCTCCTTGCATATTTCCGGGACAGTGAGCATGACCATGGAACGTATACCAGCTCTTTTGGTTTGTTGCACACTGCTGCTCAACTCAACAAACCACTCTTCTGTCTGTCCCCAGCAAAGGCGGACCCAACTTTCGAGCATATGGTGGTCTCCTAAAAATTTTATTATACAAATTCGATAAAACCATATTATAATTCGGTAAAACGAAGTCAGATCTTAATATAAATTGTTCAAATGGAATACAAATGCCTTGAAAAATAGCAATATGAGAGACATACTGAATTGGGCCTCCAATATCTCGGTACGGAAAATCATGAATATAAGGTTTAGGGCAACAACAACCGCCTTCTTTGATGCTTTTGAAAAAAAAAAGATTGAATGTCTCCATTTCTCTTCATAATTCATGATGACTGAAAAAAAAAAAAACACTCACCAATTATGATCAAAGAAGACTATAAAAAATTCATCAATCATGAAGAGAGGAGGGAGATTGGGAGAACTCACTCAGGATGACAATTGATAGGATTAGATGCTTGATGCCGAGAACCACTCCGAGCGTCGGCGCGATGATCGTGATCGGCGATGCCCCTCGACGCGACGGACGACGGCGCCAGAAGATCGATCGTGTCGTAGCAATGCCCCTGAGTGCGCGCGACCGCTGGGACCTGGCCTGGGCCGAGTGGCCGAAGAACAGGAGAAGTGGGCCGCGCGATGACCGCAGCCGGTGTTCACCTCGCCAGTCCGCGACGCGACGCTGTGATCGGTTTTTTTTTTTTTTTTTTTTTGCATTTTTTGATTTATACCGACCACCCTGTGGGTCCACCCTGGTCCCCACCGGTCTCAATGTGTGTATTCTTGCTTGCTAGGATGTACTACACGTGTGATCAAACCAGATTATTGACCAGACAGCAGCAACATGAAAAGATATGCAAAATATCCGTCCACGATCCGTTGTCAACTGGGCGCTGATTAGTTAGTATTAATTAGGGTGTGTTTGGTTGGGCTTTTGGCTGTGGCTTTTGCCCCAAAAGCCAAAAGCCCAACCAAAGGGGAGCTGCCACCAAAAGCCAAAGCCAAAGCGAGCTTTTGATCTAAGACAAATTTTATCAAAGCCAAAAGCACCTCTCCCCCGCGCTTTCCACTGCTTTTTGGTCCAAAATTACCCACGCCGCCACCGGTTACACACGTAACGATTCGTTTTTCTTTCTTTCTATTCCCCCGTCCGCCCGTCCCCCAACCTCCATCATCCGTCCTCCCCGGGCGCGGCGAGCCCATCCCCAAGCCGTCCACCCCTCTCCGGCTCCCCCCCCTTGACGAGCCTAGGCGGTGCACCCGACGGCGAGCCCCACGCACCGGTGTGGGATTCATCCCCAGCGGCCATGGCGGCCTGCTTCTCCCGGCGCAGCGGCAAATTCTTGACTTTGGTTCTCGGGTGTGCGGGGAACATGACGGCGGCGTGGGGAGCCCGGGCCGTGAACGCGGAGAGACCCGAGACCCATCCCGGCGGCAATCCCATCCCCATATTCCCCTCGAGCATCTCCGCCGGTCATCAAAGTTCCGCCACGCCCTCTCCTCCGTCCCGGCGGACCTCAGCGGCGGGAGCCCCGGCGGCGGTGTGGCGCGCCGCGGGAGCTCCGCGCCGCTACGGGCGCGCGAGGAGCCCCTGGCGGCCAGCACCGCGGAGACCGGCGGAGCTCCGCGGCCCGCGGCTCCGCCCGGCTCCGAGGCGCAGCTCCACCCCTCCCTGTCCATCCCCGGCGTGGCTCTTGGCCCCTCCACGTCCCTCCCCGGCGGCCCTGCCCGCCTCTACTCCTTCCACGGCTCGGTGCGGTGCGGCCATGGCCCGGCGTAGCTCCACCCATCCCGTGCACGCTGTGCGTCCTGGGGAGAAAGAGAATGGGCTGACAAGTGGGTCCCACACGTCAATGAGACTAGTGTTTGAGAAGCCCACGACTCACAAACCAAAGAGCCTTTTGGCTTCCTCCGGCTACTTTTCCAAAGCTACTTTTGAGAAAGTCACGACCCACGGCTGCTTTTTGCAAAAGCCACGGCTCAACCAAACACACCCTTAGTCTTCACGAGTATCCCTTGCTTCATACTTCATATCTGTATATAATATATGTCATGACCCGAAATCGGACCGGAAGGACGAGGCCGCCAGGACCACGGGCGCTTGGCGCCGCCCCACAGGCTCAAGGCCACCCCCCCGCCGTCTCCTCCCTTCCGCGGATTCTTTGGCAATTAATCCGAGAAATAAAGGAGGAAAATATCTAGGATTATCTTTAGGCGTTTTTGGTGTGCAAGGGGATATCTCATTTATAAGGGAGACCCTTATTAGCAAATAAATAAATAGGATATGCTTGTAAAAGGTATTCCAATCTATAAGGAAACCTTTAGAGAGATTGCTTGAGATACAAGTCCCACTAGCGGGCTATATAAGTAAAGGGTGCGTAATCTTTTCGGGGCAACAAGCAAATAAAGAAATTTATCCCAATCTCCTGCTCCTCCTCTCCCCGCGCGCCCTCCCTCCCCTCATTTGCCGCCGCCCGGGGGCCGCGCCGCCACCTTGCGCCTCCCACCAGCGCGCCCGCCACCACCATCGCTGCCATCCCCATCTCCTCCTCCCAATCCCCTAATTCACGTGTCGATTCGGCCCAATCTAGTTGGTTTCCGACGGTGGTATCCGGAGACCACTACGATCCACCCACCACCATGGACGCCGAATCGAAGAAGGCTGGCGAAGAACTTGGGGACGAGTTCGCTAAATTCAACATCGGGATGGACACGATCGAGGATAAGCTCTCTATCCTCTCGGCGGCGATCCAGCAGCGCTCAGCGCCGTCAACAACTCCATGACGCCGAGATTGCGATGAAGGCGATGTTGGAGACGGCGGCCCGCGACTTCATCAGAAGCGGACCGATGGCGGCGAACGGGGCGATCAGTCCGCAGCCCGGTGACGGAGAATCGATGAAGGGCTACTTGGGGCCGGGCCACGCCAGGGGCGCCGCCATCGGCGCATGCGCCGCCCCTCCTCCCCCTCCGGTCGACACCTTCCCGGCTCTCGCTCCCCGCTTTGCACAAGCTATCCTTCCCAACCTACGATGGCAAGGAGGATCCCTTCCCATGGATCAACCATTTGCGAGCAATTCTTCAGGGGGACAAAGGTACGCCGGCCTACGAGCAAGTCCGGTATGCCTCCTATCATCTCACGGGAGGAGCACAAACAATGGTACATGAGGCTGTCCCGGGAGAAACCGGTGGCGGTGGGCAAGCTTTGCCCAATCGTCAACGGCGCCGCCCCGGTGAACGGCGGAACCGGGTGGCAGGTGGGGCATCGCCGACGAAGACAGCAGCGTCGATGAGTACACAGAGCGGTTCCGGCACACGTGGCACGCGCAGCAACCTCGGCGACCAGCAGCGGTCAACATCTACACAAAGCGAGCTTGGGCGAACCGCTCAAGGCGGATGTCGAGATCTGAACCCCAAGGACATGGAGGCAGCCATGTCTCGTCGGGTGGCATACGGCGACGCCTCACCATCCTCTACAACACCGGCAAGCCGGCCTGAGGCAAAGGCGGGGCACCCACGCCCCCGGCCTGGCGGCCGCCCCCGGCGCCCCCTCGTCACGGCACAAGACCAGGCCGCCGTTCAAGTGGGCGGCACCGGATGAGATGGCGAACAGCGCAAGGCGGGCCTCTGCTTCAAGCGTGGACGAGCACGTTTACACGGGTCACAAGTGCAAGCACCTCGCCGACATCCGCGGTCTTCAACGCGACTACAACGGCGATACGACAAACCCCCACTGCGGACGTCAAAGAGGAGCGGTGACACGAAGGTCCTTGTCGGGGACCCCCGACTCCCCGTCGTGGTGCTCATTCTCTCTACCTGCGTCGGTATGATCTCGGCACGGTGTCAACATCATCATCGACTCGGGAGCAACGCACAACTACGCCGACCCCGCGTGGTGACCACGGCGGGCCTCGGACTTCGGCCGGTCGCGTGTCGCGATCACCTGCGGCACCGGTGCCGCCGACATGCCTAGCTGCCACCTTCGACGTACCACTACGCCTCGGCGCCCGGCACCTTCGCCCGACATCGGCGCCTATGTCATGCCAGCGGGCGGCGACGGCGTCGGCGTCATCCTGGCATGCCTTGGTTGGCAAGCACGGGACGAAAGTGACATGGGACTTCCACGACCCACGAGCTGCGATACTACCGTGGCGATCGCTCGAAAGCACGTTCACATCGGCTCCACCGGTAGCGAGGGCGCTCTCGGCCCCGGCCTGCTTTCGGTCGAGCATCTTCGCCGACATCCGGACTGCTACAACCCGGCTTGGGAAGCGTTCAAGGCATGCGGCGCCTTGGACCTCACGACCGTCCAACGGAGTCGCCCGTTCAACTTCGCCGGGCAACATTGGAGGATCGGCACCTCGCGCGCATCGCCCTCGGCGTTACCACGGGCGATGCCGCTCGGCGTGGACGCTGGAGGGCGGTCTCCTCCTCTTCGATGGCCGCTTCTACCTCCCGGCTTCCTCTCCACTATTGCGGATCTCTTTGGAGGCTTTTGCTTGGGGCGGAGTTCGTAGGGGACGAACTTCCTCGCCTTGGGAGCCTACGGCCCGAGCCAAGCGTTGGCGGTAACCAACGACATATTTTACCCGTCAACTTACTACCATAAAGGGAGTAAAATTAAATCTTTTTATACTCATATGCATTTACCACTAATAAATTCCACTTGTAGTGTCTTGTATTTTTATTTTGCAGATTTATCATAAAAGCAAGTGGAAAACCAACCAAAAACGCCTTTAGGAAAGCACATTTTTTGCCAAATCAAGCCCAAGGAGCAAATCGACCCAAAACATCAAATACGGACGGCGCAGCCCCGGTACACAACTTTTCGGGACGAAACACGACACCCCACGAGGCTCGGGCGAACCGACCTCGGGGGGCGCCAAGACACTGGCGCGCCCGCACCTCCCCGAGGCGGTTCGCGCCAACCTCGGGAGGCGGTTCGTTGACCTTCCAAACTGGGATTACCGCCTTGCGTCCGTCGGTTTTTGCGAATACATGGAAGGTTTACTAGGTCGGTTTGGTTGTAAAATAGCACTTAGGCCCCTCCTCCAAGTGTATAAATAGATCCCTCTCTCCCCTCTCTCAACACACACCATTTGGAGTCCAGCAAACCAGCAATCTCTTCCTCTACCACCTCTACCTTTCTCTCTTCTTCTTTCTTCTTCTTCTTTCTTCTTTATTCTTTCTTAGTTAACACTTGGAGTAGAAGAGCTACAAGGAGGGCTTGTCTCCTAGAAGAAAGTGCTTTGGTAATACATCCACTCTATGGAGCATTCTTCTATTTGCAAGTCTTATATTTATGTTCTTGGCCTAACTTGTGAACTAGAGTATAGTTTTGTTCATGTTCTTGTGTTGGTATATGAACTAGTATATAGTTTACATATCATGATCTTGACATGTTCATTACAGTTTATTAATGCTCATCATATGCCTAACTTGATTAGAGGTGGGATAATGGTTCATTGTACCTTCGGGTTTGCTCTTGTTCTAGTCCGTCCATTCGACGAGTGGGGATCTGGGGGGACAAGAGTAGTGCTCACGGTATGCGGGCATGGTGCGGGTATTATGACACTGTGAATATGAGTGCATGCCACGGTTGAGGGGTGGCGGCTTGGTCGTGACAAGCCTTGTCCGTCCTTGAAATCCCCCACGTTCTTTGTCTTTGTAGGAGTTCGTAAATGCTTCCTATCGGGCCGTATGGTAACCGGGGAAGTCTCCCCGTTATCCTAGACTTAACCATGTTTAGATCGGTTTGCATATGATGATTAACTATTCATTTGTATGGTCAAGGCTAGATACATTAGTGCTACTCCATTAGGATTATTCATTTATTCATTTATTCTTTATCTATTTTCTTTATCCTTTTGCTGGTGGATTTCCAAGCATGTGTCACACTATCTTTAAACCATTCATGCTTACCCCTGTTATGAGTATTTTGGTCTAAGCAAACACATGTTCCTCTATTCAAATGCCATGCTAAATTATTAATCACATGCCTTCGTTTGGGCGAATATAAATAACGATACCCTGAATATTTTCCGGGTGAAATGCTACAACGATAGATCCGTGCGCTTGCGGATGAATATCTACAATGACAAGATCTATCCCGTTAACAGTCTCATTTCGAATCACCGACACGGTGGTTTACTTGAGAATGTCGTGGCACATTTCGGCGCCTTCATCAGGGATGGGTTTTATACCTATTTCCTTTGATTGCGTTAAGAAATGTCAACAAGCATTTTCGGGCGCCGTTGCGGGGAAGGCATTGTGAAAAAAAAAAAATAGCTGGCTATGAATATGAGCGTGTGCGTGGATACCATTTGCTCATACGGGTTAATCTTTATGTTTTCTCTGTTGTGGATGAAAACGGGATAGTGTATGTCGGGTTTCCTCCTGCTTGGGGAAAACCGTCTCCGATCCGAGAGGCACTCCTAAGGAAGAACCGGACTCGTGCCGCTTCTTCCTCGGCAGGAACACCGGCGGTCGAGACCGACATCCTGCACCAACCGAACCGCAAGCTATGGCTCGGGAAAGTCATTTAGCGATTTCTCAACTCATTGTCACCTGCGTGCTCCATCGGGCCGTCGGTGAATGTGATGGACAAAAACTTCGAGCTTTTGTCTTTGGGCTGATCACCATGGTGCGGGCGGTCCATTTGTGGACTGCCGGCGAGGGCGCAAGCGCTCATCTTCAACACTTCACGGGCTGTGCGACACGATCGTCATCAAGGATGTCATTGCAGGGCGTCATCGAGGCTCCGCTGTTTCCCTTCTCCCTTGTGGGAAGGCGAAGCGATGGTTCTACAAGGACAAGGAAGTCGTCGGTGCGTGGGACAAATGTTCCACGGCGTTCCTCGCCAAGTTCTTCCCCATGGGCAAAACCAATGCCCCGGGAGGGAGAATCGCCAACTTCGCGAGAACCCCGATAGAACCCATTAGGAGGCGTGGGAAAGGCTGCAGAATACATTCAAGCATGCCCGCACCACGGGATGGAGCGGCCGGTGCTCGAGAACTTCTACAATGGTCTCACGACCATATCCAAGGGGCACCTCGACGCCCCATTCTTTGGTGGCGCATTTCTATCGCTCACCATCGATCGGGCAACAGCCACGATTGACAAAATGGTGGCAAACCGTAGCCGGGCGAAGCGAGCCACGGCCAAAACACAAAAGGCATGCATACCGTGAAGGAGGGCGGATATGCTTGCCGCAAAAATGGATCTTCTGCTGAAGAGGCGGAAGAGCGCAGCCGCAGATGCTACTACTCGGCAGCGCCCGGTCTACGCCCACGGACGCTCACATGACACGTGAGGCGTGTGGAGAGGTTGGCCACTCGGGGGATAAGCGCCACGAGACCCGTTGTTGACGGTAACCAACGACTAATTAAATACCGTCAACACAACACCAAAACAACCTAGAAATAGGATTTTCAACTAACGTATTCCAAAGTTTTGGTGTTTATTTGGACTTGTAGGTACAAACTCATGGATGATCACTTTGGGCCAAAAAGACAAAGAAAAAGAAATAAAATCAATAAATAGAAAAAGGCCCAAAGGAGCAAATGGCAAGCCCAAACAAGAATCGCAGCAAAACGTCAAAACCGGGCCGGGGCGCGGTCCGCCCTACAACTTTTTCGGGGACGAAAGACAACACCCCACCGGGCGAGGCGGGCCGACCGGCGAGGGTCTTAGCGCGCGCGCACCCCTTGGTGCGGACCGCACCCGGCCGAGGCGGTTCGGCGCCCAAAGCCGGTGAGGCGGTTTGTTACCTTCCAAAAGCGGTGAAACCGACGTGCGCTAGTCGGTTTGCGCAAAGAAGGAAGGTGTCCAATGACGGTTTTGGCTCTTTCCATGTGGGGAGAAGTATTTTCCAAAGAGCCCCCTCTCCTCTACCTATAAAGGAGGCCCTCTCCCTCTCATTCAACATAGATCAAATAGATCAATTCCATACAACACAAGGAGGAGCCACAATGTAATAGAGAGGGGAGAGTTCTATTCTTCTTCTTCTTTTTCTTCTTCTTCTTCTTCTTCTTCTTCCCCCTCTAATTTCTAATGGAGAGTGAGAGAGGAAAGGCTAGAGAGATCTTGGTTCTCTCTACCTGGAGTCTGCCGGATCGCCCCTCGGTGTTCCGCGGTTCCTAGGAGGGACCAGTGCGGACTTGTCGGTACCCGCTTCGGAAATACCTGCAAGCTACTTACACTTTGGTAAGAAAAGCTTGTGATTATCTTTTGGCTTATTGTTCTTCAAGTATATTATCTTAGCTGTTATAGACTTGCGGGATTGGTAGTCGTACCTTCGGGTCGTAACTCTTGGAGAAGGAACTCTTTGACCGGGGAACCTCGATCGACCCAAGAGTTGTGGATGGTAGTGCAAACGTGGTGTTTGGGCTAGCGTTCTCCTACCTTTGCGGTGCATCCCACGGTTGACGGGGTAGGCGGCTTGGTCGTGACAAGCCTTGTCCGTCCCTTGAAATCCCCACGTTCGGCTGCGTCGTAGAGCTAATTGCGGACTTTGTTCTTTGAGCGTGGGCCGGTGCGAAGCAACTTCTTAACAAGAGCGAAATCCCCTGCACGAAACCTAAGCCATTAAAGATACCTCACTATCCATAAGTTATCCTAGGGTAGCCCCGCGCTCAAAGATTAGGCGCAACCGTTCCTGTGGAAAATACGATACCACGAATACTTAGGGTGAAAGCTACAATGACAATTCCGTGCGCTTGCGGATTTATACGTGTGCGTTAGAAACGTCAACAAGCTTTTACGGCGCCGTTCTTGGGAACGGTAGTCGAATTCTCTCCGAGCCTAGAGCACCCGTGTGTTGTATCAAAAAAAAAAAAAAATTAAAAATAGTTATTTATTTTTCTTTTTCAAATTGAAGCCTACTCCATTTCGAAAACCTTACGCTTCAATGGGGGGAGTTCACAAGAGCCACAATCTATGTCAAAACCAAAATTTTTATCCGGCTATGAACTCACCTAATTTAAAAAAAAAAAAAAACTTTTGGTTCGGGCACTCCATCTCTCGGTGACCATTTTGAAAATCTATGTTACCACCTACGAGATTTCGAGGAATTATGATCATGCCTCAAAGCATTCCTAGCATGATCCAAGAAATTCACATGTGGAATTTGTTTCGCTCTCCCTCATAGGAAAGCAAAACAATAGTACACTATTGTCATAGGAAGTTTGAGCGGGGACCTGAGAAGAACTCGGAGACAATTTTTGTCTAGCATTCTTCCCCATCAATGCCTACCAAGGACAATCCTCGATCTCAAGTAGGATGAGAAGGAGTCCATAGGTGCAGCCTAGGCCGATTTATAATGTTTATACATGTTGGCCTAGACTTGTCATTACCGGTAGTGTGCCTTCGCGCATATGTTTTTCGGGTCTTGACATAGATGCTGCCCTATGCCTTGACATGACCATTGGAGGGTCGTTTGCGTAAACGTAAACCTACAACGGAACGTAGGAAAATCTGGAAGACATCCTAGAGAAGCTTGCTTCTCCCGATTTGTAGAACATCTTCCCTCGGCATTATTGGCATGTCAAGTATTGAGGATCCCTCATCGGTCGAGCCATTCCCGCACCGCCATTGGAACCGATTGTTGAGACCTCTCCGAACCACGAACACCGAAGGAAGGAATGCTTTGTCCTTCGGAGTTCGCGATTGAATTCAAGGATGATGGCGGAACCTCGTAAACCGAGGTGCACTTAGACTTCCATATCTCACTCATCCTTGACTTCAATCTTCTCATAGGCTACCCTCTAAAAAAAAAATTCGAAAAGACCTATAGAGGGAGCCATGATGAGAAGTTGGGAAAGAATGTTTCCGCCTCTTACACCTAGACATCCCAAAGGCAAAGCATCTTCCCAAACCAAAACCCGTTCGAGGAGGCGAAGGTTATAACTCTATTCGTTACACCCAAGTTGTTTCCACATCTTAGGGAAACGAAACACACATCACCCTCACACGAACACAAGTCATGTCCCTCGGCCGATAAAACATTGTTCTTGACACTGGTCAAGATTCAATGTTCGACCTTCATGTCACATCTTTTGAGGATAAAGCCTCATGTGCCATGGACATGCACGCAAGCAACAACTCTTAAGACCAAAGCGAAATTTGTTTTTGAGCATAACAAGTTGTCACTTGAGACTTCCTACATGCTCACCCTTGGGTCTTCTCGAGTTTGTTTTGCTTCTAGCCGAGTGCTTCGACGAAAATTACAACCACATCTTGGTTCTCTTTGTAAACCTTTTTAAGAATGGTTGCAAGCCTCGTAGTAGCATGATGACGCTAACCTTGCGACTTGAGCGTAATGCTAAATTCTTATTGGTGGCGGGAACTTCACCATCATCGGCAGCGAGGATGTTTTCCCACGGTCAAGCTTACGACCATAATGAAAGCACCGGGAGAGATACCCTGGACTATCATAAAAAAATTAGAAAAGGCGCAAAAAGTCTTTCTCTCTTCTTATTAATAAAAGAAAGAACATGTTATCAAGTTAGTATGCACCTTCGGGTATTCTTGTCGCTAACCATTTCAGGTGGAGATCGATTGAGAAGAACAAAGAGGCATGCGGCGTTTGAGAACATGAGGGCTACATCATAAAAAAAAAAAAAAAGCTACGATGTCCATGGGTGATGGAACATGCTCAAGAGGAGACCGGACCTTGCACACTTTTTTTTTTTCACAAAAGTCTAAGTGTGGGGGAAGATGGTGACAATCCCAAGTTCCATCCACCAAGGGATCATCTGAAAAAAAAAAAGAGGGTGAATAAAAGATGATGTCAGCCCCGCCTTGCTAAAAAAAAAAAAAAAAAAAAAGAGATGAAAAAAAAAAAAAGAGAGAAAAAAAAAAAGAAGAAGAGAGAAAGAGAAAAAAAAAAAAAAAAAAGTGAGAGAGAATATAGATAAAAAAAAAAATATATGTTGTTGAAAAGAAAAAAAATATATATATAGAAAAATAATAATAATAATAATAATAAGAGAGGAGCGAGTTGGCCCGCATGGTCAAGATACATACCAAAGTCTTTGCCTGACTCCACCCATTGTTGCTTCAACAAGCAAGAAGGGTTTGTCTCTCATCCTTTGCTGCTACCCTCAAGACCCATGGCCCATGCACACGTGTGTGTGTGGCCTAGCCTTGAGGTGCACTGGCAGGGCCATCACGCAAACCGCGGCAACAACTTCAATACTTCATCCGTAGATGCCGTCGATAAGTATATCCGGTATGCAAGGGAAATAAATGTTCACCAAACACTCTTACTCATTTTTGTCTCCATAGTTTCGAACATACAATTTCATGCTTCCCTTTGTTATGACATATACTTTGGGTTTGGGTACATTTACACAGCGTAATGCATCCATAGATCTTTTTAAATTGAGCATGGTGCTTAGGTTAAAAAGATCTCCTTTAATCAAAATTCGACATGGTGTTGGATCTTGGTTAATGAACTTAGAGGTTTCTTTGTCATGATCGTTGGGAGTATCTTATTTTGGAGATAAATAAAGGCTATGTTATTCATTGTTTCATTATGTTATTGGAGTAATGATGAGGTGAATAAATAAAAATAAATTAAAATAAAATAAAATAAAGTTCTCATAATAAAGGCTCCACGGTATTCTTTGCCGATAGAGCCATGTTGTTGTTTTTGTTTTGTTTGTTTCAAAATAAAACAGGTACAAGAATAAGTGTGGGGAGATCTCTCAAGCATACAAGCACACCTACCCGAGATCTCCCAAAGACAAATGCACGAACACCGAGCAATTCCGATAGAGAAGGACAAGGCGAACAACTACCATTAACTCCTTCCTCTTCAAACGGTGGTTTGTGTTACTCCCTCTCTCACATTCTCCATAAAGTTTTGAGGTTTAAAATTGAACAAATCAAAAAAGACAAAACTTCCGGAAAACTCCATCTCTAGTCTACCAATTGAGAAATGGCATGCATACTCTTTATTCCTCGCCAAAAACCATACTTTGATGAGCAACTACCTATTAGGGACCCCATGTTCATCTAAACAATTGAGCTTTGAGATATGGTAGAATGACTTGACACTTGCTCTCTTATGCAATGAGACTTGGTTTTATCTTCGAAAATTAAAATAAAGCATGCTCATGGTTTGACTTAGCCAAATCCTACCAAAGCCTGAATAACAACATGAATATCCACTATAGCTACTTCCTGCTGTATTGAGTTTTGTCAGGCTCCGTTGATCTGCGTTGACAGAGGTTCATACCCCCAAGATTGGAAAACACGTACACCCACATATACACGCCGATTCTCACAATGAGAATTGCGCACAACATGCACCCCTACCATCCACCAAATAAATACTCCATTCATTATACCATGATCATCTCCGGTTATCAAGAAAAAAATGCAGAGAGAAGGATACAGGCTGCAGAAAAAAAGAATAAGAGATGAAAAATGGACACGTGTCCGAGGGCGAGTAGAGCCCACATCTCCAAAAAAAAAAAAGAAAGAAAAGAAAAAAAAATACAGAAGGAAAAGTAGCCTGTATCTCTCCAAAAGCATAAAAAAAAAGGGAGAGATCATGAGTCAAGGAGTAACCACAAAAATACCAAAAATATTTTCCATACACTTTTGCACATTTCGATCTAGGAGTATGGCTCCCCTTTCCAACGATCGAGCTTGACCCGACAAAACATACGAGAGAATACGTATGCATCACTCCACTCAAAGATCCACAAAACCCTACAAAAAGATAGGATGAGTGAGAGCGAAGAATGCTTTGGCAAGGAAACATAAATGAGTGACTATGTGAGAATCAACCATGGAGCATTGCTACTTTATCTAAAAAATATATAATAATAATCAACCAAGTCTTTGCACATGAGTAGTAGCAAGGAGATACGATTTCATGACCGTTCCATTGTTCAATCATCCAAGAAAACATGGTAGCCACTCTTGAATGCTCACAAAGCGAGGTGAGGCCGAATAACTTGTATGCAGGTCTACATCTTGGAGATTGAACCACTTTTAGTCCCTATGCCTTCACTCGAGGGGAAGGAGTCAACACAACACCAAAACAACCTAGAAATAGGATTTTCAACTAACGTATTCCAAAGTTTTGGTGTTTATTTGGACTTGTAGGTACAAACTCATGGATGATCACTTTGGGCCAAAAGACAAAGAAAAAGAAATAAAATCAATAAATAGAAAAAGGCCCAAAGGAGCAAATGGCAAGCCCAAACAAGAATCGCGACAAAACGTCAAAACCAGGCGAGGGGCGCGGTCCACCCTACAACTTTTCGGGACGAAAGACGACACCCCACGAAGCCGGGCCGACCGGCCCGGCGGGGTGCGCGCGCGCACCTTGGTGCGGCCGCACGGCCGAGGCGGCGGTTCGCGCCCGGCCCGGTGAGGCGGTTTGTTACCTTCAAAAGCTGGTGAAACCGACGTGCGCTAGTCGGTTTGCGCAAAGAAGGAAGGTGTCCAATGACGGTTTTGGCTCTTTCCATGTGGGGAGAAGTATTTTCCAAAGAGCCCCTCTCCTCTACCTATAAAGGAGGCCCTCTCCCTCTCATTCAACATAGATCAAATAGATCAATTCCATACAACACAAGGAGGAGCCACAATGTAATAGAGAGGGGAGAGTTCTATTCTTCTTCTTCTTTTTCTTCTTCTTCTTCTTCTTCTTCTTCCCCCTCTAATTTCTAATGGAGAGTGAGAGAGGAAAGGCTAGAGAGATCTTGGTTCTCTCTACACGAGTCTGTAGGATCGCCCCTCGGTGTTCCGCGGTTCCTAGGAGGACCAGTCGGACTTGTCGGTACCAGCTTCGCTTGTACCTCTGCAAGCTACTTACACTTTGGTAAGAAAAGCTTGTGATTATCTTTTGGCTTATTGTTCTTCAAGTATATTTTCTTAGCTGTTATAGACTTGCGGGATTGGTAGTCGTACCTTCGGGTCGTAACTCTTGGAGAAGGAACTCTTTGACCGGGAACCTCGATCGACCCAAGAGTTGTGGATGGTAGTGCAAAGCGTGGTGTTTGGGCTAGCGTTCTCCTACCTTTTGCGGTGCATCCCACGGTTGAGGGGGTAGGCGGCTTGGTCGTGACAAGCCTTGTCCGTCCCTTGAAATCCCCCCCCACGTTCGCTGCGTCGTAGAGCTAATTGCGGACCTTGTTCTTTGAGCGTGGGCGGTGCCGAAGCAACTTCTTAACAAGAGCGAGAAATCCCTGCACGAAACCTAAGCCATTAAAGATACCACAATATCCATAAGTTATCCTAGGGTAGCCCTGCTCAAAGATTAGAGCGCAACCGTTCCTGTGGAAAATACGATACCACGAATACTTAGGGTGAAAGCTACAATGACAATTCCGCGGCGCTTGCGGATTTATACGTGTGCGTTAAGAAGCGTCAACACCCGTGAAGAAGCTGCCTTCATCAACAACAGCAACGGGTATCGCCAACCACAGCAGGGCTGGAACAACCAGTCCAGGCCGCCATTCTAAGGCAATCAGGGGTACAACTCCAACTATAACCCTGGTCAGCCATCACTGAAGGACCTGGTACTGGGCCAAGCCAAGATCAATGAAAACCTTACCAAAAAGATGAACCACCAAGACAAGATCTTGGAGGGTGTGAATAACAAGCTTGAAGGGTTGACGTCAGCTGTGAAGAACCAGCTCAGCTTTAACAAGATGATAGAAACACAGCTGGCCCAGATAGCTGCTCAAGTGCCAGTTAACGACTCGGGACGGATCCCAGGGCAACCTGAGGTCCCACACGAGTCAGTTAACATGATATCTCTAAGGCTCAGTCAACCCAGAGAGCTGAAAAAGATCCCTGTGGACTCGCCGTTCATTGCCAAGAAGGGCGATCCTGGACGTCCAATCATCAGCTGTGCCATTGGCCCCCACAATTTTGCAAATGCATTTTGTGACCTGGGGGCCAGTATCAACGTGATGTCTAAGGTCACCTTCAACAAGATCCATGGAGGGGCACTTACTCCTGCCCGTTTAGTCCTCCAAATGGCGAGACCAATCAACAAGGCGGCCAGGAGGATCTTCGGAAGACATGCTCATCAAAATCCAAGATGAGTATATTCCCTTGAACTTTGTGGTCCTGGATATGGGCCCAAAGGAGGATGTGTCTCTCCTCTGGGGAGGCCATTCCTCTATACGGCTAAAAGGCGACATCGATCACGGGGAAGGGCTTCATTGTCTTCCACATAAAAAGACAAAGGCGGTTAAGTGCCCATTCATTGGGTACAAGCAACAACACACCCGGCAACCATCGACATCCGGGCCGGTGTGGAATGTTGAAAGGATCGGGACTCGAAACCCCAGGGCGTAGTACCTCCGCCCGATAGCGAGGGGAAAGTCGACAGGTGACTATAAATAACACAGTAAAAAAAAAATGGGGTATATCCAAAAAGAAAAAGAAATGGGGTATATTAAAAAAAAAAATCTATATATATATATATTTATGTGTTTCATAAAATATTTTTATTAACAAAATATTTTGGAAAACTAAAATAAAAATCTTTATAAATAAAATAAATCTTTACATGAAAAATAAAGAAAAATATTTTCTACATAAAAAAGTATATACAAAAATATTTCTAAAATAATTTTTCTATTTAAAAATAAATTTATATTTGAAAATTGTTGGAGAAAATCAAAAATGGGAGAAAACGGTCGAACGGTGCGGCGCTACTTGACCCACGAACTTTTAAGTGACCGTTGAGGCGCTGGCAAAGGCTGCCCAGCGGCGGCCTCGGGCGGGGTGAGCCGCACCCCTCTTGGCGGCCGCACCTGGCATTTGGCGCCGCCCGGGCCCCGCCTTCGCCAACGGTCAGGAGCCGTTGTGAAACGCTCCCTTCGGCCGTGTGCTCGGCTATAAATAGCCCAGGCGCCGGTGTGAGAGCTCCCACCCCTCATTTTCACTCTCTCTCACTCTCACACTCTCTCCCACTTGTTCTACACTCCATTTTCTCCACCAAAAACATTGTGCCGAGCAAGATCACGGGTGTGAAAGTTTATACTTTCAACTAACCCTTGCACACCCGAGGTCTCGCTCAATTGTTTTTGCAGTAGCCATGAAGAAAACCGGGAAATTCTTGACGGGTTGAGGCGGTCATCAAGGCATAGCTCACGGCAAACAAGCTCAAGCTCCGCCCTCAACCGGCGACCTTGAAGGATCACCCATGCAAGAAGATCTTTTGTCGGGGAGGAAGAAGCTCAAGCTCCCCGACAATCGGCGAAGCCGATGCGCCCGTACCTCGACATCCGTGGAGGCCCGGGAGATGCAAGCATATCTCCTACTCAAGGATCGTGTGTTCCAACACACGCCCGGACTTGATCCCGACCTCCTCGAACAGTCAGGTATGGACGAAGAATTCCCTATCCTTTGGAGAGCAGTTGGGTGGCATGACATTCCCCCTCTCGAGGAGGAAGGTTCTCGTCTCCTAACAATTCAGTTTTTATGCACACTAGTAGAAGATCAGCTAGGAATTTCTTTCCGCCTCTTTGGTACACTTTATCACGTTACATGGGCGGACCTAGCTCGATCCTTTGGAAGTTTCATTTTAGATGTGCAACAAAGCGTAGATCTTTGCTCTCCACGGCTTTATCGAAACCACTTGTGGGAGGAAATTTCGGGTGCACATGAGCTGGTGCTTTCAAACCCCGTCACTCACGAGATCCGGCACCCATCACTTAGATTTATCCACCATTTGGATCTCAATGACTTTGTTTCCTAGACATGGGGTTAGATGGGTAAATGAAGTTGAATTGAAATTACTCTATCTTTGTTGTTCACAAGGTTAAGGTAGCCCGGTAGTGGAGATGTGCGGGAATTTTTTACATGTTATCACAAAAGTTGCTATTCTGTCACTGCGCATCATCTCGTCTCACACGCCTCGCTTTTGCGATTGGAGCTTTGGAACATCAACAAATAGAGTACATTTCCACACCCGAGATTATTGGATTTGCGCGGCTAGTATGAGGGGTCACTTGATTAAGGTTTTACCATCGGCGCGAGCTTGGTCATCTTTTTCACGGCTATGCAACTATAGTTCGGTTACCTAACCCGAACTTACGGTTGTATAAAAGCAGTACTAACATTTGAGCTCGAGGCTGGCGATAGCTTGCGCGCAGGAAGGATACCCCCATCGGTACTTTTACGCGAGTACCCGGGAGGGCGGAGAGGTGGGGATCCTCCTCCCATGGCCTCTACTCCACTCCTCGGCCACGACCACGGCCTGCACGGTGTTCGGGCAGCATGGCCTCACCCTATGGGGACCCCGGGGGTAATACCCGGGTATGACCCTAGGTGGGAGCCGCCGCCTCGGTTTCAGGCATCATCGAGTGGCTTTGAAGGAGATGCATCGGCATGGAGGGCCAACGGGTATGACTTGGACGGCGACTCAGAAGATATGCCCCCCACCGGTCCGGCCTGAAGCGGCCACCACATGGGGTGGAGGCTATCGGGATCCAGCTGCAGCACCTTGACGTCCGCACTAGGAACATTGAGCACACGCTCAATTCCCATGTGCAAAACACCAGGGATTGGCGGCAGGGCGGGGCGGCGAGCCGGCGAGAGATGGACCCGGTTGGAGTCCAACATGGCTACTCACCGTGAACGTGAGGAAGCATTCTGGAGGTTCCAAGGCTTCGACCCTGATCTTTAGGCCTCCAGATAGCTTGGGGGAGGACCCCCGCAGGTATCATTGCATTGCATATTTAATTCCCTCAATTTTATTTTATTTTAGCATGTTTACATTTCAGCAATATTGCATAAAAAAAAATATATAAAATAAAAAATAAATAAAAAAAATCCAAAAACAGAATAAGTAGCTCTTCTTTGTGCCTTAATGCTTACATATATGAGCTATAAAAATGTTTAATCTTGGTCCCCTGTTGAAATGATGAATAGTTGCTCTGTCTTATGCTTTGCATGTGCCTAGTTTATAATTCGAAGTTCTCTAAAGTTTGAGTTTAGTGGCTAATTCTGAAATTCATCCTGAAAAATCTGATTCATGTGGGTTGCATATGCTCTATCTAGTCTAAGTTGTTGCCAAGTATGATATGGTACAAATAGATTTGCTATGACTTTGTCCAAAAAGAAACTTGACATCAGGGAATCTATACTTTGAAAAAAAAGAGAAATGTGTTGGGCTATGCTTAAAAAAAAAAAAATGAGATGAAAAAGGGACAAGTGTCCGAGGGCGAGTAGAGCCCACATCTCTAAAAAAAAAAAGAAGAAAAAAAAAGAAGAAAGTAAGAAAAGAGAGGAAATAAAAGACAAAAGTCTAGGGCGAGCAGAGCCCACCTCTCCAAAAAAAAAAAAAATATATATATATATAGCAATAAAGCCCATACTTTCTTGAAAAAAGAAATAAAGAATTTTTATCTAAATAAAATCCCGGATAAAAGGTTGATCAAAAGGATGAATGATAAGCACCTCTGTTATAACCGTTCTATCTGGCAACCGCCCAAGGCTTTGAGAAAAGCTAAAAAGCCCCGCTACGATGAAAGGTAATAAAGGGTGGGAAAAAGATGTGCCATTTTATTCAAACTCTAGTAGAAAATCTTATTATAACCCTGGCACATGTGAAACATAATCGGCATAGTAGCAACTCCTGATCAACAACCAAGTACTTATCTCTTTTGCTCGAGGACGCGCAAAGGGTAAGCTTGGGGAGTTTGTTGGCGGTAACCAACGACATATTTTACCCGTCAACTTACTACCATAAAGGGAGTAAAATTAAATCTTTTATACTCATATGCATTTACCACTAATAAATTCCACTTGTAGTGTCTTGTATTTTATTTTTGCAGATTTATCATAAAAGCAAGTGGAAAACCAACCAAAAGTGCGCCTTCAGGAAAGCACATTTTTTGCCAAATCCAAGCCCAAGGAGCAAATCGACCCAAAACATCAAATGCGGACCGGCGCAGCCCGGTACACAACTTTTCGGGACGAAACACGACACCCCACCGAGGCTCGGGCGAACCGACCTCGGGGGCGCGGCGCACCACTGGCGCGCGCCGCACCTCCCGAGGCGGTTCGCGCCCAACCTCGGGGGGGCGACCGTTGACCTTCCAAGCTGGGATTACCGCCTTTGCGTCCGTCGGTTTGCGAATACATGGAAGGTTTACTAGGTCGGTTTGGTTGTAAAATAGCACTTAGGCCCCTCCTCCAAGTGTATAAATAGATCCCCTCTCTCCCTCTCTCAACACACACCATTTGGAGTCCAGCAAACCAGCAATCTCTTCCTCTACCACCTCTACCTTTCTCTCTTCTTCTTCTTCTTCTTTCTTCTTTATTCTTTCTTAGTTAACACTTGGAGTAGAAGAGCTACAAGGAGGGCTTGTCTCCTAGAAGAAAGTGCTTTGGTAATACATCCACTCTATGGAGCATTCTTCTATTTGCAAGTCTTATATTTATGTTCTTGGCCTAACTTGTGAACTAGAGTATAGTTTTGTTCATGTTCTTGTGTTGGTATATGAACTAGTATATAGTTTACATATCATGATCTTGACATGTTCATTACAGTTTATTAATGCTCATCATATGCCTAACTTGATTAGAGGTGGGATAATGGTTCATTGTACCTTCGGGTTTGCTCTTGTTCTAGTCCGTCCATTCGACGAGTGGGGATCCTGGGGGGACAAGAGTAGTGCTCTGGTATGCGGGCATGGTGCCCGGGTATTATGACACCTGTGAATATGAGTGCATGCCACGGTTGAGGGGGTAGGCGGCTTGGTCGTGACAAGCCTTGTCCGTCCCTTGAAATCCCCCCACGTTCGCCTGTGCTGTAGGAGTTCGTAAATGCTTCCTATCGGGCCGTATGGTAACCGGGAAGTCTCCCGTTATCCTAGACTTAACCATGTTTAGATCGGTTTGCATATGATGATTAACTATTCATTTGTATGGTCAAGGCTAGATACATTAGTGCTACTCCATTAGGATTATTCATTTATTCATTTATTCTTTATCTATTTTCTTTATCCTTTTGCTGGTGGATTTCCAAGCGTGTGTCACACTATCTTTAAACCATTCATGCTTACCCCTGTTATGAGTATTTTGGTCTAAGCAAACACATGTTCCTCTATTCAAATGCCATGCTAAATTATTAATCACATGCCTTCCTTTGGGCGAATATAAATAACGATACCACGAATATTTTCGGGTGAAATGCTACAACGATAGATCCGTGCGCTTGCGGATGAATATCTACAATGACAAGATCTATCCCGTTAACGGTCTCATTTCGAATCACCGACACGGTGGTTTACTTGAGAATGTTAGCGGCACATTTCGACGCCTTCATCGGGATGGGTTTTATACCTATTTCCTTTGATTGCGTTAAGAAATGTCAACCCCAACTTATTTGCACCGACCGCCATCTATTTGGGTGGCATGTGGCCTTGGCGCCACCATGTCGACCCGGCCGGGTCGCGTCTTCCTCGACGGCATGGATCGCCTCTTCTTCACCCGTCGACAGCGTCCACATCGACTACGATGCGAGAGAGGGGTGTCCACCGGCTCTCACCCTCTACGTTCGGCGTCGGCTCCATCATGTGCGATGCGATGTCAAACTTGGCCACTACTCCTCCTACTTGCTGCGACATCACCATCGGCGTCTCCTTCCGCTCTTCGTCAACGCTCCTCCAATGGCGTTTCTTGTTCTCGCAGAGCCCACCCCGCGACATGGTGCATCGGCACCTTGAGGTGGGCGTTCAAAGGAGCTCCTACTGGCGGCCCGTCGTCGAGCGGCCTCCTGGCGAGGGGCGTGTTGTTCACCGGTACATCTACCACGGCTACATCGGCAACCTACACTACCTCACGGAGTTTGATCCAAAGCGAACCGGGGAGAACATGATCCTCGGGAACCCGGTGCGGGGTCGACTCATCTTGCGAGGTTGAGCTCATCATCCCGAGGGCGGTGATCTCCACCCCGGTGTCACCGAATGGACTTTCATCCAGCGAGGACGCCCGGTCGGAGAAGGGGAGATGCCATGACCCAGAAATCGGGCCTAGAAGGACAGGCCCGCCCAGGGCGGAGCGCAGTGCGCTGCCCCCCACAGGCTGAAGGCATCGCGCGCCGTCTCCTCCCTTCCGCGGATTCTTTGGCAATTAATCCGAAAATAAAGGAGGAAAATATCTAGGATTATCTTTAGGCGTTTTGGTGTGCAAGGGGATATCTCATTTATAAGGGAGACCCTTATTAGGAAATAAATAAATAGGATATGCTTGTAAAAGATATTCCAATCTATAAGGAAACCTTTAGAGAGATTGCTTGAGATACAAGTCCCACTAGCCAGGGCTATATAAGTAAGGGCATGTAATCTTTCGGGGCAACAAGCAAATAAAGAAATTTATCCCAATCTCTCCTCCTCCTCCTCCCGCGCCCCTCCCTCCCCTCACTTGCCGCCGCCGCGAGGGCACGCCTCCACCAGCGCGCCGCCCGCCGAGGCGCGGCCACCCGCCGCCTCTCACCGCCACCACCACCATCGCCGCCGTCCCCATCTCCTCCTCCCAATCCCCTAATTCACATTGTCGTTCGGGCCAATCTAGGCGGTTCACGACAATATACGTGCCTCACGAGGCTAATATGGTACTTCACAGTACTTGTTGTTTATTAATCCATAATATCCACGAGGCGAAGGAAACCATGTGGTCAACATGCAATCTCATGCCAATTAATCAACCCGAAATTAGGACGATCTGTTACGATACTCATCTATCTCAATTGGGCCCCCCACGCCGCTTCACGCGCTGCGCCATGTATAATAATGCAATAATAATGGATATTTCAGCTCATTATGACATGTATATAGTTATTTACTTGGTTTCTTTTTTGTACAAAAGGTATGTATATATTCTAAGGAATACCCCGATATCAACGTGGCTTAATGTCGGGACCTAAATATTGGGCCCCGAGACATTCTCAAACTATGAGGATCTGCCGGCTGCCAAGGCCCAAGAAAACCTAGCCTCGCTATCATCCCGCACGACGAGGGACGGCCCGACGGACGATGGACCAGGCCATTGGCCACGACGCTCACATGACGACGAAATCGGCCCACGGACGGCCCACAAAGCGGCCCAAATGGAGTCACCACGACGTAAAGAGCTCATTACGCTCACGAAGGACAAGGTCAAGGACCTCTGCAAAACAACGAACCATGACGTTCCACGTCGACAGCAGCCAAACCATGGCTCGGACTCGATCACGCATCTCCGTTTCGTCCGAGGCTGGCCTAGCTCACCAGCCCCGGGAGAAATCTCCGCTTCGTCCGAGGGTGGCCTAGCTCACCACCCTCGGGCGCAAAAACTCCGCCTCGCCCGAGGGAGACCAGCTCTCCATCCTCGGGTGAGGCAGCCCAACTAGCCCGTCTAGGGTAGCCGACCCTCGGGCGTGGGAGGTTCCGTCCGGGAGGAAGGGGAAACCGCCGCATTCAATGCGGTTGCACGACAGCGTAGGCGCCCGGTGCCATCGATTACGCCCGATCAAATCGAGCGCGAATCGTCTCCCCAATCCGACCGATGGGACGCAAAAGCTGAACCGGTGACATGTTACGCCACCCGCACGGAAACCAGGATGACTTTGTTCATTTCCCGCAGCACCGTCAAAACGCCACGTTGGGCCAGACCCTCGGGCACTTGACACGCATAGCCAGCAACCTCTGGGACCGGCCCCGCCATGCGGATCTGTGAGGGACGCCTCACAGACCCCCGACCGCGCCGGGGGACGGCACCTCCACCATCGGATCGGGGACGCGTGTCTTCGTCAAGCAACATCCAAGCCGCCCAACCCCTCGGCGGCAAGACATGCAACCGGTGTAGCCTCGGGGAATTAGCCACCTAGGCGTCCACCGTGTAAACATTATCTCTCTCCTTCTCCTATAAAGGGGGGAGTAATGCCTCATTAGAAAAGATTCGATTCGATTCGATTCGATTCGAGCCCGCTCAACTCCAGTTCACACGGAGGAAACGGCACACCACCACCATCATAACCACGATCGTGGGGCTTGAGACCCGCGTCTCTCCCCGCGGCCGCCCAGAACCCCTACCGCGGGCTCACCTTTGAGCGCGAGGTAACACGAGCAGACACCCCCCCGCTGGGCGTAGGGCCCCGTTGGCCTGAACGGGATAAACCGCCGTGTCCCGTGTCCATCTTGCGCTACGCCATCGAGGGAGGAGGCACACGGCTTATAAATTCTTTATTGCGGCACCCGAGGCACCCCCGTTCCTCGAAACGCCGATGATTGGCGCGCCAAAGTTGGGGGCGCCGTGTGCACTGCATCTCCATCAGCCCTCATGGCATTTTCCGCCTTCGTTTCCACCCCGCTCGCCGAGCACGAGCTCCCGCCGCTGAACACCACTTGTTCCGAACGCCGGCATTTGTGGCGCCGGCCACAACTACGAGATGATCCTTCGCCCGACGCACCGGTAGAAGGAAGGGCAGGGCATCGCCGGGGCGAGCCCATCATCACGGCCGCCGCCAGCAAGGCGGCAAGGCGGACCATCGTAGCGCAAAGCGCCCAAACAACGGATTCGAATCCGTCGACGTATCCCCGGCGCCGACTTCGCGAAGGGCTCCGGGGAACCCTAGGCCCCGGAAATACCTTACCCGCCACCCGCCGTGGTAGGGTACCTCGAAACCCCAATCGCGTCGGAAAACGCCTCCGCTCCGGTCATCCCTGGAGGGAGCCCCGGTGAATCCTCGCCGCCTTGAAACCTCGCCGAAGCCTCGCTAGGAGAGCACGAGCCGAGACCACCGTCGTTCCACGGGAGCGTTATCCCATGGACATTCACTCGGAGGAGCGCATCCTCCCGGAGGACACTGGGGCGACCCCCGTCATGCCACCCCCTCGGGTTCAACCAGGGCCCGGTCCCGGAGCCGAGGGACTTCGCTCTACCGTCCGGAGAATCGAAGCCTCCCTCGGGCGTTCGGCGCACCGTGCACCGACGATGAAGACGAGTACTATGACCCCACGCGGGAATGCTTCAATGTCGAGGTCCCGCCCACGGGATGGCCGGTTCACCGACGTCTCAGCCGGACGACGTGGACGTACCGCCATGACGAGCTCCGCCCGGCGCGGCCGCCCGTCCATCGGTAGCGGGCGCCGGCGACTCGCCGCCAAAACGCCCAGCTCTACGAGATTTGCGAGGAACGATCCGGGCGGAATCTGCCGACTCCGGCGACCGGAGCGTAACATCCGGCGAGAGCAGGGCTCAACGCGAGCAGCCCCGGGGCACCTCAAGCTCACAATGGCGGCGGGCGTGGCGGACGGCCGGTGCCTCCAATCCCGGCATAGCGGCCCGATTCAACAGAGCCGCCTCAACGTGGCGGCGGTCGCCATGTTGGTACGAGAAATGCCCGAGCCCTCCACTACCGAGGGTAGGCGCATACGGGGAAGGCCTCCGGGCAACTCCTTGACAAGGCGGGCGGTGCAACAGCGCAGAGTTCCGCTTCAGGGATCGGGCCATGACGCCACGGCGGCAAGAGGAATCTGGGCGGTCGGCGGGGCTCCGTCCACCCGATCGAGCCGAGCCCCGGCAAGGCCGTCCGGGAGCGCCGGACGACAACGTTGCAACCGCCCGGTCTGGGAACGCATAGAAGACCCGCACCGCGACCGCAACCGAGGCGCCCCTGACCTCAGGGACGAGATCGAGCGGCGGGCGGGCTGCCCACGAAGGTGGCTCGCCTCGGGGACGACAAGCGGGGCGAGGCGAACAGCGGTCGAGAGGACCAAGGGTACCCACGATCCGCTCGGGCCTCGGCCTTACCGGGGGGACATCGGGGGGAGGGCACCACTCCTGCGGCGTTTCAGCCCCCGAGCCATCTCGAGAAGTCCACGGGAGAGACTCGTCCCGAGGTATGGTGGGCGACTATCGGCCGGCATGCCGTTCGCGAGGGCACACGATGACAAAGTGATAATCAAATTTGCCCTCGTGCCTCTCCGAAGTTCGCCGTAGCTTGGTCGAACACCTTCCACCCGACCTCATATCAAATCGGCGGACTTGGTGAGAACCTTCCGCGGTAACTTCCGTGGCACGTACCTACGCCCAGGGTAATTCGTGGGATCTCCGAAACCGCCGACAAAATCCGACGAATCCTCGCGCGCGACTACATCCGGGCGCTTCTCCAAGCAGCCGGACCGAGCTCCCTAATGTGACGGATTCGGACGTCATCGGGGCCTTCTTGGCCGGCACCACTTGCCGAGACCTCGTGAAGAAGCTGGGGCGCCGGACTCCCACCGAGGCAAACGAGCTAATGGACATCGCCACCAAGTTCGCCCACCGTGAGGAGGCCGCCGGGCTGTTCAATCGTGGCTCGCAAGGGAAAGCGCAAGGAAGAGGAGCCCGAGGGATCGCAACCTCGGGAGAGCAAGAAGAAAAAAGAAGAAAGATAAGAGCCGCAAGGGCAAGGGCCACGCCGCCCAAGCGCACGATGAAGACATGGTGGTCGCGTCGATCGCAAGGGGCCCCGACCCCGCCACAAGAAACCTTCGATGACATGCTCAAGAAGCCATGCCGTAACCATAGCTACCCGGTCAAGCATACCCTCGGGGGAGTGCAAGAGGGTACGCCAACATTTCGCCAAGCTCAAGGCCATCCCCGAGGGTGAAGAGGAAGAGGCTCCCGAGGGCGGCGCCAAGGGCAACGAGGAGTTCCCGAAGGTGAATAACCACTTCATGATCTTCGGGCGGCAGCACCAAAGAACATGTCCGTCAGGCGGCGCAAGAAGAAGGGAGCGTCGAGAGGTCTATGCCACGGAGCCGGCAACCCCGGCTGCGCAAGTGGTCGGACCAGCCATCACCTTCGACCGGTCGGATCACCCCCAAAGACATCCCGAACCGGGGGCTTATCCACCGGTGGTGGATCCCATCATCGCCAACACTCGGCTCACCAAAGTCCTTATGGACGGAGGGAGCAGCCTCAACCTCATCTACGAAGAAACCCTCGACCTCCTCGGGGTAGACAAGTCCAAGATCCGCCTCGGAGGGCCGGCATTCAATGGCGCCGTCCCCGGCAAGCGGCTAAAGCCCCCGGGCAGATCGACTTACCGGTTTGCCGGTGACGCCCGAACTTCAGGCAAGAGACTCTCACATTCGAGATCCTTGGGGTCCGCGGTACTTACCACGCACTCCTCGGGCGGCCCTGCTACGCCAAGTTCATGGCTGTCCCGAACTACACGTACCTCAAGCTCAAGATGCCGGGGCCGAAGGGTATCATCACGACAGGCCCCTCACACCATCATGCATATGAGTGTGACGTGGAGAGCGTGGAGTATGCCGAGGCACTCGCCATTGCCGAGGCACTCATCGCCGATGCGAAGAGAAGCTTTGACGAAATCACGATCGAGCATGAGGCCAAGCGCCGCGTGGGGAGCTTCGAGCCCTCCTTGGGCACCAAGAAGATCCCACTCGATCCCAAGAACCCGAAGGAGAAGCCGCCGACCATCACCGGACTGGACCCGAAATAGGAAGCCGTGCTCGTCGACTTCCTCCGCGCGAATGCCAAGACGTTTGCGTGGGGACCCTCGGACATGCCGGGCATACCGAGGGATGTCGCCGAGCACTCCCTAGACATCCGGCCGGGCTCAAAGCCAGTCATGCAGCGCTTGCGCCGTTTTGATGACGCCAAGCGGAAGATCATCGGCGAGGAGATCCACAAGCTACTGGAGGCCGGATTCATAAAAGAAGTATTCCACCCCGAGTGGTTAGCTAATCCTGTATTAGTAGAGAAAAAGAACGGTAAATGGTGGATGTGCGTGGACTACACTAGTCTCAACAAAGCATGTCCGAAAGTTCCCTTTCCTTTGCCTCGAATCGACCAAATTGTCGACTCCACTGCGGGATGTGAAACGTTGTCCTTTCTTGACGCGTATTCCGGTTATCACCAGATCAAAATGAAAGAGTCCGACCAGCTCGCGACCTCGTTCATAACACCCTTCGGGATGTATTGCTACCTCACCATGCCCCGGTGAGGAACTTTGGGGCAACATACCGGCGGTGCATGCAAATCATCTTCGGGGAACTCATTGGAAGGATCGTGGAGGCCTACGTCGACAACATAGTGGTCAAATCCAAGAAAACGTCGGACCTCGTGGGTGACCTTGGGGAAACCTTCGAGTGCCTAAACAAGAAGGGAGTCAAGCTCAACCCCAGAAAAATGCGATTCGGGGTCCCCCGAGGGATGTTGCCGGGTTTTATCGTCTCTCAACGAGGCATCGAAGCAAACCCAACCAAGATTGACGCAATCACCAAGATGGGTCCGATCCAAGATCTCAAGGGAGTACTGAGAAGGTCATGGGCTGCCCGGCTTCATTAAGCGTGTTCATCTCACGCCTCGGGAGAAGGGCCTGCCCCTCTACCGGCTCCTTCGCAAGTCCGAGCGCTTTGCTCGGACCCCGAGGCCGAAGAGGCCCTCGGCAACCTCAAGAAGCTCGACAAACCCACCGGTCCTAGTACCGCCAAATCCGGGAGAAACCTTGCTCTTATACGCCACCGCCACTACCCGGGTGGTGGTCGCGATGGTCGTAGTGGAGCGTCGGAAGAGGGGCACACGTTGCCGCACAACGCCCCGTTTACTTCATCGGTGAAGTGCTTTCCGACACCAAGACGAGGTATTCGCGGATGCGAGAAGCTATTGTGCGCCATCGTCATCGACACGAAGGAAACTTCGCCACTACTTCCTCGCGCACCCGGTTGTCGTGGTATCCTCGTTCCCCCTCGGGAGATCCTCCAAAACCGAGGCCACGGGAAGAGTAGCGAAGTGGGCGGTGGAGCTCATGGGCGAAACTATATCATTCTGCCCGCAAGGCGATCAAATCAGGTCCTAGCCAACTTTGTGGCCGAGTGGACAGACACGCAGCTACCCCCAACGCCCATCCAAGCCGAGTGCTGGACCATGTACTTTGATGGATCCATGATGAACGCAGCGCGGGGCTGGTTTGCTCTTCATCTCACCCCTCGGGGTTCACACGAGGTACGCCATCGGCGCATTTCTCGCCTCCAATAACGCCGCGAGAATCACGAGGCGCTAGTCAACGGTCTCGGGATCGCGGCGGACCTCGGGATCCGACGGTTGGAAACCGAGAGGGGATTCACGACCGGTCATTGATCAAGTCATGAAGGCCTCGGCGTGCCACGACCCCAAGATGGAGGCCTATTGTCGGGAAGCGCGCAAATTGGAGGAAAAATTCCATGGGCTTGAGCAAAGCATACGCCGAGACGCTACAACGAGGCCGCGGATGAACTGGCCAAGGTCGCAAAGAACCCGAGGTACCGTTCCCCGAACGCCCTCACCCGAGACCTCAATGAACCCTCGATCAAGTACACCCCTGGTACCCTCGGGGGGCTCACGAGGGCACCACACGCCAGCCGCACCGAAGCCATGGCGGTCGACCGAGACCCCGACCGGAGAGAGCCTCGGTCGAGTACCTCACCCGAGGAGCTACCCGAGGATAAGACCGAGGCCCGCCGGTTGGCTCGAAGGGCAAAATCCTTCGCACCGATTGGAGAAAAAGAGAGCTCTACAAGAGAGGGCCTCGGGGAGTATACATGCGTGCATACCCCGGGTGAAGGCAAAGAACTGCTCGAGGATACTCATCAAGGGAGTGTGGCCATCACGCCGCCCGAGGACTCTAGTCGGCAAAGTCTTCAGGCAAGGCTTTCTATCGGCCTCGGCGGTGCGAGACGCGAACCAAGTCGTGCGTACACCGCAAGGAATGCCAATTCTACGCCGGCAGACGCACCTCCCGGCTCAAGCAATCGCAAACCATACCTCTTACGTGGCCATTTGCGGTGTGGGGACTCGACATGATTGGGCCCCCGAAAAGGGCGCCGGAGGAGGACACACTCACGTCCTAGTCGCCATTGACAAGTTCTCCAAATGGATCAAGCCCGACCCGTGGTGAGCCCTCACACGTGGGAAACGGTGAAATTCTTTACGGATATCATCTCCCGTTTCGGAGTCCCGAACTCCATCATCACGGACAACGGAACCAACTTCGTGGGGAAGAAGTTCCTCGACTTTTTGCGGCGACTATGGCATCCGAGTGGATACCTCGGCCGTAGCTCACCCAAGACCAACGGTCAAGTGGAGCGTGCCAGCGGCATGATCCCCGCAAGGGCTCAAGCCGAGGATCTTCAATCAGCTGAACCAATACGGGAAAAGATGGTACCAAGAGCTGCCGTCGGTTCTATGGAGCCTTCGAACAACGAAAAGCCGGGCCACGGGGTTCAGCCCTTTCTTTCTAGTCTATGGGGCCGAGGCAATCTTGCCCACGGACATCGAATATGGGTCCCCGAGGGCGCGAGCCTACACCGAGCAAGGCAACCAAAGAAGGGCGAGGCAAGACTCCATTGACCAAGTTGATGAAGCCCGAGACGTTGCGCTCACGCACTCGAGGTACCAACAAGCTCGCGCAAGTATCACGCCAAGCGGCTGAAACCTCGGGAGTTCCAAGTCAACGACCCCGTGCTCAAGCCGAAGACAGACAACAAAGGGCGTCACAAACTCACGCCACAGGGAAGGGCCTTATTTCATCGCCGAAATATTAAGGCCCGGAACCTACAAGTTGAAGAACGAGAAGGGCGAAGTCTACTCCAACGCCCGGAACATAGAACAGCTACGCCGCTTCTACCCTTAACCTCGCACTAGAAGTCAAACACTTATGTTTTTTCGCTCAATAAAAGATCTACATCTTTTACCAAAAAGTGCTTCTCGTGCAAACCTTAAGGGAGTCTTAGCCTCGTCCAAGACAAGACTAAAACTCCCCGGGGGGGCCACATGGGGGACCCCCCTGGGGGACCCTTCCTTTTTTTTTCAAAACTTTTTCGAAAAAAGAAAAGTTTTCTTGCGCATTCTCAAAACAATCGTTTAAGTTTGCGAAGGTCGCCACGCACAAATCCAAAGCAAGATAACCGAGGCAAACGGATCGCCCCTAGTGGCATCCGTATGGACTGCCCCCCGATGGCGCCCACGGTTACCATCTCGCGAGCGGAGAAAGCAAGCGACCCGGCCACACAATAAACGAACAAACTCGAGAAAACGCAACATAAACATATAAATGCACCCGCCAAGGCCACGGACCCGGGCGGTGCCATTGTTTATATACATCCATCTCACAAGCTCCAACTTTTTCATACAACGAGAGGGGGCAGGGTGGGCTTCATCCACTTGCGCCTCACGGCCGGCCGACGAAGAAGCTTTCGGCGCGAGCAACACCCCGACAACCGCTTCCCCGAGGGAGGCGCCGGACCGGCCGCGCGTCCTCGGATCGGGGTCCACCATCTCCGTGTCCGCCTCATAGGTTGACTCTATGGGGAGTACGGGGACACACTTCATCCTCGGCGGGAGGCCAACCGGGTCGCAGCGCGTCCACCAAGTCGTGACAGCGCCGAGTCTTGGCGGCATCAGCAAGATCCTCTCGGCGGGATCAATCCTCCTCCCCGTCGTCGGAGCCGAGGAAGAAGCCTTTCGCGACGCCGTCCAAAGACCTTGACTCCATCTGGGAAGTGAGAGCGTAAGACGGCCATACATGTCCCGCACGCCGACCAAGGCGTTCCGAGCTCGACCTGAGTAGCCACCCACGGCGCTCAGCGGCTGCGGCTGAGGGGCCAACCTCTAGGTTGTCCGCCCCAAAGCGGCGAACGAAGTCCGACAAGGCCCTTCCAACTCCCCGGTACGACTTCGCTCCCGCTCCAGCCCCCGCGCCAGCGTGGCCGCGGTGTTCACGGCCTCGGTCCGGACCTCCTCCGCCTCTGGCAATTGGTGCACAAACCGAGTTAGCAAGACAAGACGATTGAAGGCAAAGCTCACTAAGGAAGAAGACGCACCCTGGCACTTCAACTGCCAGCCCAAAGATCGCTAAGAGTGCTCCTCGGCGAGCGACTCGGAGCCGCTCCTTCTCCTTCCTGAGGGTCTCGCCCTCGGACACCAACTCGCCGATGCGAGTGTTCAAGGCATCGCACATCTCCGCCTGCTTCGACGCCTCCTCCCGGGACCGGTCCCGCTCGTCATGGGCTTCCTTCAGGACCTGGAGGGACTGGATCCGAGCCTCTTCAAAATCATGGCTCATCTGAGCCATGTCAGCTGCCACTTTGCTGGCCTCAGACCTGGCCTTGACAAGCTCGGCCTCCAGGGTCCGCCGTTGGGACTCCCTCTCCTCGGCAAGGGGCAAAGCCGGGAGGTCTCGCTCCCGGGCCTCGATCAACTTCACCCGAGTTTGACCAAGGGCATTCCAGTTTAGGACGTTCCGGCGAAGGAGCTCGGACTTCTCCCGGGGGCGGCGACGGAGAGTCTGCAACGACCACATTACCCATCAAGACACAAGCGCAGAAGACATGCGGCAGGGGATGACCATCAAGACACTTACCGCGTCGACCTCCGCAAGTCGGCCGGTTATGGCATCCCCGATCCTCGCCAAGCCCTCGGCGGCCCACTGACGGATCTGCTCGTGGGTTCTCCACTCCAGACCTCGGGCGGGTCGCCGACCACCGCGGCGGTTGGGCCCCCCCGGCGTGCTACCTAGGGGTCAAAGGTGGACCGCCCCAGCGGGTCGGCTCAGAGGGATACATCTCCTCCACCGGCAACTCCCGCAGCCCGGGAACCCGCACCAATAGAAGTCCAGGGGCCTCGGAATCGACCACGGGCACCGCCCCTCGTCATGGCCGAAGACGACGCTTCCCCAAGGGCCGCCTCGAACCCGACACGTGGAGTAGCGGGAAGTCGGGGTTATACGCCTCGTGAACCCCGGATCGGGCGAGGGTCAGCGCAAGCTGGGACTTGCTGCGTCTCCGCCGCCATGAAGAGCTCCTCTTGCGAACTCCCCGACAAAGGGGCCCGACTCCTCGGGATGGGCGGCAGCGCCACGACCCTTCGAATGGCGCCATCTGCTCCGGCACCAAGCCGACGCCATGGGCCACGCCGAGCTCTCCGTGTCGACCACCATCGGCCGAGTGGCCGACCCACCATCGCCACCGGGCCCGCACCACCCGGGGGAGGCCTCGGCAGCCCGGCTCGGGTCCGACCCCCACCTGGGGCTCGGGATCGGCGCCACGGAGGACTCGACGAAGGCAGCACGATATCTTGGCCAGCGACCCCGGCTCGGGCCCCAGCCCGAGGTCGAAACGCTTAGCCTTCAAGGCCTTCTTGGGGTGCAGAGCCAACGAAGCGGCCCCCGTTTCCTGAAGTCAAGAACGTGTCGTGACAAAGCAATCATATGCCAGAAGAAGATCAAGATCGCGAAAGGCTTAAAAAGAAGCTCACGGCCCGAGGGATCGCCCCTAGGCGTGGTCGAGGCTCGAAGGTGGCGACCTAGGCGGCGGACTCGACGCTGCTGCGTGTCGTATCCCCACGACGCTCGCACGCACGGGGGCTGGATCGGACGGGGTCGCCGGCCGTCCCTCCGAACCGTGCCGCGGGCGCCGGGGTACCCGCGACAGAGGAGGCGTCAACTCCTCCCTTCGAGCCTCACCCCCGTGACGCCGAGGTACCTACATGGCCAATGCCAATGGTCCCCGAGGACTCGGCCGGAAGAGCCCTCGGGCGCACGGGTGTCAGCAGTCCCCGACGCCTCAGGTTCAGGCTCGGGCTCGTAACGAAGCCCCCGACTCGGTTGGGAGCCCCATGGCTCGGTCTATCCGAGCCGCCACGCCGCCCTCCGACGAGTTCACACAGAACCGGTCCTCCGGATCCTCGTCCTCTTCGGTGGTCGAGGTGTCAGGTGACTCGCCCCGCCTTTGTCGCCGGCCCGACGCTTCTCGCGAGCCACGTTTCTCTTCTTCCTCTCCTCTCTTCTTCAACGCCCGCCGCCGCCGCAGCCGTCCGAGCACGGTTCGCCGCCCGGCGACAAGATCCAATGCCGGCACCGGGCGGAGGGGAGTCGCGGTAGTTCGACGGCCCCCGCAGAAGAAAGAGTGAGAACCGCCATGGCGACAATGCACCAAAGCAATGCAAGGACACCGGCCAAGAAGCACTCACAGGAAATATACCCTGGTCGGGCGCATGGGGATCTCGGGATACGTGTCGGGTGTTGGACCCCAACGCATCCTCACCCGCTTGGCCGTGCCATCGGCGGAAAGCGTAAGGCCCGACATCCGCACGCGCCAAGACCGGCGGCCTCGGGGTCATCCGGCACATGAGCAAAGGGCGAGCCATCAACGGCAACACCCGACGCCGATGAAAGGCAGCAACCACGGCGGCAAGCATTCACATCCTTCCCTGAGCCGCAGACCGCCCCGCCTTAGGCCCTCCAACCGATGATGATCCTCCGAGGGGGGACCCCAGTTCCACTTCGGGCGCGGCGATGCTTGAGGACACGCCCGGTGTACACGGAAGCGCGTTCTCGCTGCTGCGGAGGTAGAACCACCGATCTTGCCACCCCTTGTTGGAAGAGGTAAGTTTGGAGACGATGTACCCATCAGCTCGTTCGGCTTCGTCTCGCGTCCGAGCGGACTTGAGCGCCTGACCCAACGCGCAGCGCCCTCCGTGGTTGGCCCTGCGCAATCGAGGCGGTGATAAGGTCCGCCTTGAAGAACCACAACCAGAGGTCCCAATGCGGCTCGATCCCCAGGAATCCCTCACAAAGGGTGACGAAGATGGCGGCCTGGGAGATCGAGTTCGGGGGCAGATGATGAAGCTCGATTTCATAGTAGTGGAGGATCGCCCGAATGAACCGGCCTGCCGGCATACCGAACCCGCGCCGGTGAAGATCCATCAAGCTCACCACATAGCCATCAGGAGGGTTAGGCTCCTCCTCAGTCCAATCCGGAGCAATCCACTCTGGCCGCACTTCATCGGTGCGGGGACGAAGAAGCCCTTCATCGACGAGACGCTGGAGCTTCTCCTCCGTCGCCGTCGTCCTCGGCCACGGCTCAGCATCGAGCACCTCCCTCGCGCCGTCACCGCTACCTGACTGCGCCATGGATGAAAGGGAGGCGAAGGGTGGCAACCACTAGCAACCCCGATCACACGAGCGCAAGGCAAGTGAATCTCTCCCTTAATCTCTCCCACACTATCTCTCTATCTCCTGATTGCTGCAGCAAGAAGGCAAGAAGGCGATGGCAAAGAGCAAGGGAGCAACTATCCGCCGCCGCGCGGCGACCCCCATATTTATAGGGAAGGGAAGGCAAACCGCCGGCCTGGGCAATCAAACCGACTCCTGGAATGGACGGCCCACGATGGAACGGAAACCACTCATCCAACGGCCAAGTCCGCTGGGTGGAACCGCCAGGCGCATTAACGCACCTTGACGGAGCCCTCGATCTCCGCCCCTGACAAGAAGACGTAAGGCCGCGTCCCATCAGACTGCAACAGTCGCGCCACCTTGGGCGAGGCGACTAGACGCCTCGTCTTCCAGTCAGGGGTAAAACCGTCCGGCCATCCATACCCAGCCAGCGCCCGACCCTAAGGGGCAAAAATGTCAGTCCGTTGACGGTTCCCCGTCCCCCGGCGGAAACCAAACGAGCCTCGGGCCGACACACCTATGTTCCGAGGTTGCCGCCGGGCCCACATGGGTTTCTGCCGCGCCTCAGGATAACTCGAGCCGAGGGACAGAGGGAAATGCACAACCAGCCTATACCCGGCCCCCGGGCTCTGGATTTCCCGAACGTGTTTAAGGCCGCGGGTGGTGCCGCTTATAGAGATGTCCCATCCGTGGGAGGCCCACAGCCCTCGGGGGTTGGTCCGCCCAAACCCCGGGATCCGCTAAGCGGTCCGTTGTGTTCTCATGGGGTGAATCCTCGGATCACATAGCCGACCCTTGCTCCGGCAGGGCACGGGCACCCCGCTTAAACAGCACCCGCTACAAAGCTCACCGGAGCACGACACATTCGGCTTATTGGGGCATTGTGACGTGTCTCCCCTCCTCCTCCCTTTCAGAGGGCGACAGAGGAGCGTATGATCAAAGTCGAGGAGGCCGGGTCGACCTTGCGCACATAAGCGGGCCTCGGCTGCCCACGCAAAAACAAACACGCTCCGCACAAACAAGCGCAATTTAAGAGTCGTTTCAGCCTTGCCAAAGATGCGAGACATAAAAGACCTCGAAGGAATCCGCCATTCCATTCGAGGCCCTGGTTACACTCCAACCAGAAGCCACGCACCCTTTGTAGACGAACCACCCCGAGAAATAACAAGGCGACGGAACGGCGGAACCCCCCGGCGAGTCCTCACCGCCGGGGCTCGGGGGCTACCGTCGGGGACCTAAATATTGGGCCCCGAGACATTCTCCAAACTATGAGAATCGCCGGCCCGCCAAGGCCCGCAAAAACCTAGCCCGCTATCATCCCGCACGGAGGGACGGGCCCGACGGACGATGGACCAGGCCATTGGCCACGACGCCACATGACGACGAAATCGCCCACCGGACGGCCCACAAAGCGCCCAAATGGAGTCACCACGACGTAAAGAGCTCATTACGCCACGGCGACAAGGTCAAGGACCTCTCGCAAAACAACGAACCATGACGTTCCACGTCGACAGCAGCCCAAACCATGGCTCGGACTCGATCACGCATCTCCGTTTAGGTCCGAGGCTGGCCTAGCTCACCAGCCCCCGGGAGAAATCTCCGTCGTCCGAGGGTGGCCTAGCTCACCACCCGGCGCAAAAAACTCCGCCCGCCCGAGGGAGACCAGCTCTCCATCCTCGGGTGAGGCAGCCCAACCAGCCCGTCTAGGGTAGCCGACCCTCGGGCGTGGGAGGTTCCGTCCGAGGAAGGGAAACCGCCGCATTCAATGCGGTTGCACGACAGCGAGGCGCCAGTGCCATCGACACGCCAAATCCAAATCGAATCGCCGAATCGCCTCCCCAATCCGACCGATGGGGACGCAAAGCTGAACCAGTGACATGTTACGCCACCCGGCACGGAAACCGGGATGACACCGTTCATTTCCCGCAGCACCGCCAAAACGCCACGCTGGGCCGCACTTCGGGGCACTTGACACGCATAGCCAAGAACCTCTCGGGACCGCCTCGCCATGCGGATCGTGAGGGACGCCTCACAGACCCCCGACCGCGCCAGGGGACGGCACGTCCACCATCGGATCAGGACGCGTGTCTTCGTCAAGCAACATCCAAGCCAGCCAACCCCTCGGCAATAAGACGTGCAACCGGTGTAGCCTCGGGAATTAGCCACCTAGGCGTCCACCTGTGTAAATATTATCTCTCCTTCTCCTATAAAAGGGGGGAGTAATGCCTCATTAGAAAAGATTCGATTCGATTCGATTCGAGCCCGCTCAACTCCAGTTCACACGGAGGAAACGGCACACCACCACCATCATAACCACGATCGTGGGGCTTGAGACCCGCGTCTCTCCCCCGCGGTCGCCCTCAGAACCCCCTACCGCAGGCTCACCTTTGAGCGAGGTAACACGAGCAGGACACACCCCCCGCTGGACATAGGGCCCCGTTGGCCTCGAACCAGGATAAACCGCTGCGCCCCCGTGTCCATCTTGCGCTACGCCATCGAGGGAGGAGGCACACGGCTTATAAATTCTTTATTGCCGGCACCGAGGCACCCACCGTTCCTCGAAACGCCGACACTTAATCTTTACTAACAAATGTGCCCGTGCGTTGCCACGGGAAACACCGAGGATCTGTTTGAATCAGTATTCAATTGTTACAATATGAGATATATAGGCAAGGTACCAAATAATCCAGGCAAAAGAAATACAACTAACATTATCAAATGAAATAATTTTGTTTATGTTTGCAAGGCTAATACTCAACTGCATACAAGGGCATAAAATACTGATAAGAGATCTTGGATCTCAACATTTGCAATGGAATAGTAAAAAAAAAAATGCAGGACATAACAAAATTAATTTGGCACATCAATAAAACTGGATAAGCATGAGTAGTGATTTACTTAAGGCTATTAGGCATATTTGCATTATGAAATCACAAATTCAAATCAATTCCTGTACGCAATATTAGAAAAACCAGTGCTATATCCAAAATCCTATACGCAAGCACGTGTGCCTTTACCCGCTGACCAATCAACAACGACAACAACTCAGCTGTTTGTATCAAACATACCAGGTTTCTAATCCGAGTTGGGGTCTTAATTAGCTTCCGATTCGATTAGGATACCCACTTGCTTTCCGATCAAGCTTCTAGTGAGATCGCGACATCGCCTTCCGTGCTGCCCATCTCCTTGCGCCACCCATACGCAGCACCTCTCCCGTGTCAGCCAGCCGCGCATCGTCCAGGGCGCTCAGCTGCTTGTCCTCGCGTAGCCCATCCACCGGTCGGGCCTCATGCCGTCGTATCTAGCTATATGACCCTAATATCATCTTCCTTTGCTCCGACCAGAGGCGGCAGCCGCTTCTCCCCGTCAGCCGGTCGTGCGTCGCCAGGGGTGCCGAATGTGTGTTATACAGAGACGGGATCGAGACATAGCGGAAGACTACGAGCACGGCGTTCGTTATGTTCTAGCCACAATACCCGTGGAGATTTTAGGAGATGGTGTTTGTGTATCACGGAGAGAACGGAACTCTGTTTTTGGGTGTGTTTAGATACCTGAAAATGGGTACGAAAAGCATTGTAGTGTACGTTTCGTTTGTTTATGGTAAATATTATCCTACCATGGACTAACTAGGCTCAAAAGATTCGTCTCGCAAAGTACATCTACCTTTGTTTTGTTGTCGGCCTCGGCCATGGACGCGGACTGGATGGCACTTTCTCCGTGAGCGGGATCGAGCAAGAGGCAGGCAGGAAGAAAAAGGTGAACGGAAAATTTTCTCTCTTTATTAGTAGGTATAAATATAGATGTGCGTGACAAAATATTTCCCTGGCTATGTCATGTGATTCGGATAATGCTCGGTGTTCCTCTGATAAAACTATACGGTCTCCATGGATCGACCTAAGTCATTGCAAATTAACCTGGCTGAGTGGCCGTAATGGTCCAAGACTCCAAGGGCCTGCTCCATGGTTTGTAAAGCTTCCCCTCTTAAAACGATGTCGTGTTCCTGCTAACATGCAGTTGTAGATGCTGTCACTCTGCCTACGTGGCTCATCTGAAAAATGTACGGCTAGATCATCTTCAAGAGTACCTAACTTTTTTTCTCGAAAACGCAAAAAGGTTTGCGCATCTTTTTGTATTTTGTATTAAGACAAAAATAGTGAAGGTTACAATGACGTGCCATAAATGACGCCCTAGGCAGAAATGGAGTTATACAATCAGTTCGGTCTTCCCAGCAGAAGGAGATCGGACGCTATTAATCACTAGCCATACTACCTAGCCATACACGATCAGATGCGGTGGCTTGTGTGGCGCCTCAACCGCATTGGCCCCTCACCAAGCCAGAGCTCTCGCAGTGCCTCTTCATGTGAAGGGTTGGGATCGTCGCTGAACATGCTCTCGTAGCCCTCCTTTGCTTTGCTATAGAGAGTTGCGTCCACTACTACAAAAATCTTTTACAAGACGTTTTCATTTTATTAACTGTGCCTCCATTAACCGTGGTGGTTATTTTTAGATAATTGTGGTGGTTATAAAGACCACCATGGTAAAATCGATTAACCGTGGTGCGGGTGACCAGATGCAAAGCAAATCCTCGCGAGAAAAATCTTAACTTGGCCCCCAATATCATTGCGGCACCCCACTCTCTCCCCTCTCATATAAACCGACATCTAGGGTTTCCTTCCCCCACTCGTTGCCGCCACTCCCTCTATCGATCTCTCACTCTCTCCCTCGCAAAATCAACCGGTGCACCCATCTTTTGTTCCCTCCTGTCCCTTCCCCCCGACGACACCCACCCTTCCCTTTCCCCCGGAGGCTCATGGGCCTGCACGTAGGGTGCCCGCGGCGCTATGGGGGCCAGCTCTTGACGACGCAGCGTAGTGTGTAGCGGTGATGGTTCTTTGCTGCGCAAATTGCTGGCCGTGGCTATAGGGCAGCAGATTTGCCGGCGAGTTGGAGGCCAAATCTAATGTTGAGCAAATTGATCCAACGAGCATCAACCGGGCGCCATCCCTCCCCTACACTCCTCTCCGGATCTAGCGAGTAGCAGCTCGATCTGGCACGGTGGATCTCGACGGCGGCGACGGCGATGATGGGTTTAGAAAAAATTTAGCGTCAAACTTCAACAGACGCTCATTGGATGCACCAATTAATCGTGGCCTTTTTCATTCGTGGCGGCTGCAAAAACCACCACGATTAATCTTTTATGTAGTATTGGTTGTCCGTTCGTCGATGAACCCCATCTGATGCATCACCAACACCTCCCCCGTTTAGAAACAGCGACATGTGATAGCGGCCCCAACGGTGATCATCTTGCCGCGGTGCCACCGTAATGTCCTAAATGGCTAGAGGGGGTGAATAGCCTAATAAAAATTCTATAAAATCACTATAGCAAACTTGTTAGAATAACAAATGGCGAAATCACAATTGCTCTAGCTCTACGGTTAGGCAAGCCTCCTATTTGCACAATTCTAGTCTACACAAAAATGAAAAGACATGGTCGCAACACGCGATTTTTTCGGGCAAAAATTCTTGTGCCACGTGCTAGCTGGGATTGAAACACGAGACCTCTATCCTCACGCGCGTAGCTCCCCTAACCATTCTCATGTTAGCACTCCAACCCTTAGTCACCTGTTAGTAAATAATCTTTACATGTGGCAGGTTTGTTAAGCTCAATTGGTCAAACATGTTCTTGTTGTCCAAAGAACACCATCTATAGGTAGAGCTTCCTCTCTCTCTGTCTCCCTAGGCGGGCACACCGGACGAGCACCGGGGCGGGGAGACGCGACAGCGCGCTAGCAGTGCTCGCACCCCCTCTCCGCCCCCGGCATAGCGAGGCCCCACGCAGATGGCCACCGACACGGGCGGGGCAGCGCGCGTGCTGGTCATACTACCCCTCTCCCCCCACCCCCGGCCCTACGGCAAGGTCGCACTCCACCGGCGCCGTCGATGCTAGCCTCTCCGACCATAGGACGGTGGCAATGCGATCTAGGGTTTCGGCACTTGCTCACCGAACTTTCTGAGCATGATGCAAAGGCAGAAGTATGTTTTTCTATTGGCATGCATATTTCATTTAGCTAATTGTATTTCTTTATGTATAATTACATGCTATTATATGTAATTTCATTCACATGTTTTTTTTCTACTTTACAAATAACCTGTTTTGTCGATTCAATTTCTAGCAGGTTGAGTATAGAAACGAGTTATGTACTGCCTTTATCTTAAAAAAAACATGCAACTATGGGATTCATGTCAGTTGACTTGAATAAAGTTTGACCAAGTTTATAACAATTAGTAATTTAATATTAATATTTATGTCTCAAACAAAATTTATTATAAAAATATATTCCATCATTAATCTATTGATACTTATTTTGTACTATAAGTGTCATTAATCTTTAATATAAATTTAATTAAAGTTAAAATCGCTTGAATTGTCGGTAAGCGAGAATGCATTTTTTTTGGATGGAGGGAGGACTTCAGAGCTGTGTATCTATGTAATCTCAAAAAAAAAAAAAAAAAATGCTAAAAAGATGTATTTATGAGGAAATTGGTTCAACATAGGCCAAGAAAGAGTTGCATAATATTCACCGAGATATATATGTAGGCTATATTTATTTTCGTATTTCCTATGCTATTTTAGAGGTGGTGTGAGCTCCAAACAAATTAAAAATAGCATATATTTATATATTTTGTAGCATCTGTCAAAATCAAAAAAGAAAAAGATTTGATTGTGGTTGAAAGTGCTGGTAACATGATCGACGACTCCAATCTCTAATGAAAATGAATGAAAAATAAAAGGAATTAAAAAAGCTTGGCGAGCACACATGTAGTGTGCTACTCGTTCTCGTACGTTCAACGTTTTCGGGACGTCACATTGCATGGCAATTTCTCATCCAATGTTTTTTCCTGGACGTTTTCTGTTGCAATTTTTTTCAAGTCATAATCTGATCGTTGCCAACCATGATTGCCTCATGGTGACACAACTGTCCAGGTTATTGCTTTTGAGGCCCCAATCAGCACATTTGAGAAGCTGTATGGGACTAAAACAAAAAACGCGCGTGGAATAGTACTATAACGGGCTAAAAAGAACAAACAGATCAATGCGTGGAGCTGGGCTCACGGAGATTCACTGGGCCCAATAGCCCAGTTCGTATCGGTCCAGCCCTCCCTGATGCCGTCGCGTCTTTTTGTTGGGTATTGGGCCGCGGCTCTGCGCGTGCTCTCCCGCTCGCCGGGCGGCCGTGAACGTCGTTGTCGCGTCGTCCAAGCAGCTTTAACACGTGGTGTCTCTAATGTTGTGGTTCAAATGCAGCGTAAAACCATCAGCTAGTCTTGCGTTCAATTCCATCGTAATGTTTCCGGCGAACATGCTTCGGGGAGATGGATCCTTCTTCGGTTCCGCCCTTTGCTCAGACGAACAATTAGGTTGATGGTCGGCAGCACGTTTGAGTAGTTTTTATGCAAATACAGAGATGCTGTTTCAATTGTTTCAACCGGCCGGCCATATCAATTTTCTATGAAGTCATATAGTCGGACTCGATGAAATCCCAGCCAAGGACGCCATAAACATGCTCCTTGATGCTCATCTGAACCGTGTATGGTCAAATCAGTATTATTGGCAATTAAACGAATGCGTTTTTTTTTTTTTTTTCTTGATTGGGCATCAACAAAGCTGCTTGTTCTTGCAATTGAACTCCTCATTGAGTCCCAAACGGACTCCACTGTGTACAGTCTCATCAGCGATTCAGCAGCGTCCAGAGCCCTGCAGCCCGGACAAAATTCTCTGCAGAAAGAGGCTAGAAAAACTCGCCAGAACGCCTAAAGGCCTAATAGGCTTCGGAAAGCACTGACAACTTCTCCGAAACTGCTGGACAAGGAAGACAAGTTCTCTGGATCGAGATGCTGGACAGGGAAGACAAGTCTACGGAGATCGAGGGCAGACGAAGCGCTAGAAAAGCCAGACAAAAAATCCTGAAACATACTTACTGTAGAGAGCAGTCAGCTTCCCAAAAAACTCGTCTCTGGCGTCACAGCTAGTTATCCGCCATTAATTATAAATTCAGTCACAGTAAACCAGTATGATTTAAACAAATTTCATGTGAGTTTTGTTCAGGATTTTGATGACATAAATACTGCCTCAAGTCTAATACTTGGGCTAAACAAACCACCACAACCATGCTCCTTGATGCAGGGAAGTCGTCACCACCACCACCGCTCGGCCCTGTTAGCCGAGCACTCCTAGCACGTTTAGGAAACAGGCCCAAGAATGACACGGCAAACTCCGTCATCAGCAAGATCGTGTTGACTCATGAGTTCAATGGTGCAGTCCATAATTGCCACTGCCGGCCCGGGTTAATTGCCCTATATCTATATTGCACCACTTCTTCTGTTGAGTTTCATTTTTTTTTTAGATAATGGAAATAAATTCCTGCCTCTACACCTCGCTGTGTGTACACAGCAAAATAACCTATTTTGTCGATTCTATTTGAGTATAGAAACGAGTTATGTACTGCCTCTATCTTAAAAAAAACATGCAACTATGGGATTCATGTCAGTTGACAGTTTGATCAACTTTATAACAATTAGTAATTTAATATTAATATTTATGTCTCAAATAAAATTTATTATGAATAATATTCCATCATTAATCTATTGATACTTATTTTGTATTATAAATGTCATTAATATTTAATATAAATTTAGTTAAAGTTAAAATCGCTTGAATTGTCGGTAAGTGAGAATGCAAGTTTTTTTTTTGAGATGGAGGTAGGACTTCAGAGCTGTGTACTCTGTGTAATCTCAAAAAAAATGCTAAAAAGATGTATTTATGAGGAAATTGGTTCAACACAGGCCAAGAAAGAGTTGCATAATATTCACCGAGATATATATGTAGGCTATATATATTTTCGTATTTCCTATGCTATTTTAGAGGTGGTGTGAGCTCCAAACAAATTAAAAAGAGCAACTTTTTACTTTTAGGACGTCCTATCCAAGGACATGAGAGCATTGATGAGTCCCTGCATATATTTATATATTTTGTAGCATCTATCAAAATCAAAAAGAAAAAGATTTGATTGTGGTTGAAAGTGCTGGTAACATGCTCGACGACTCCAATCTCTAATGAAAATGAATGGAAAAAAAAGGAATTAAAAAAAGCTTGGCGAGCACACATGTAGTGTGCTTCTCATTCTCGTACGTTCAACGTTTTCGGGACTTACCCCATTGCATGGCAAATTCCTCGTCCAAGGTTTTTTCCTGGACATTTCTGTTGCAATTTTTCAAGTCGTAATCTGATCGTAGCCAACCATGATTACCTCATGATGAAACGACTGTCCAGGTTACTGCTTTTGAGGCCCCAATCAGCACATTTGAGAAGCTGTATGGGACTAAAACAAAACGCGTGGAATAGTACTATACTATACGGGCTAAAACAACAAACGGATCAATGCGTGGAGCTGGGCTCACGGAGATTCACTGGGCCCAATAGCCCAGTTCGTATCGGTCCCCGGCTGCCGTCGCGTCTTTTGTTGGGTTCGAACGTGGGCTGTAAACGTGGTGTCTTTTTGTTGGGTATTGGGCCGCGGCTCTGCGCGTGCTCTCCCGCTCGCCGGGCGGCCGTGAACGTCGTTGTCGCGTCGTGAAATCCCAGCCAAGGACGCCATAAACATGCTCCTTGATGCTCATCTGAACCGTGTATGGTCAAATCAGTATTATTGGCAATTAAACGAATCCGTTTTGTTTTCCTTTTCTTGATTGGGCATCAACAAAGCTGCTTGCAATTGAACTCCTCATTGAGTACCAAACGGACTCCACTGTGTACTGTTAGGTTGATCTCAAAGGGGCCCGGCCCAACGGCCAAGCCCAATCCCCTTGGTCGGCCCTAATCGGGGGCATCTAACCCTAATGGTCAGTGGGCCCCGCCGCACTACGCTAATAAATAGAGGTAGGGGGTGGCGGCACAAGGAGGACGAGAGTTAACGTTGAAGTTTCACCGCCGCCACTTCCCTCACCGTCACTCCTAGTTACTCCACCGATCGGGAGAGCGCAGCCGGCGGGGAAGTACCACTACCGCCATCACCACACCGACGCTTATATTCTTTCACCTTTTACTATTGGTACTAGATTAAGTAGCCGTAATTTAGGTTAATTACTCTTGTCATTATTGTTATTCTTGTTGTTCCCTAATCCGATTTCTTCGCTAGTAAGATCCTTATATTCCATCAATGGTATCAGCCGATCTAGTATGTAGATCGGGTTTTGGGAATTGACATCGCAAGAAAATCACAGAGCAAGAATTATTTTCCTAACCCTAACGCGAGAACAGAGAAAGATCAACCGATCCGTTGCGGATCGGAAAGCCTGTAACCGATTCATTTCAGATCGGGCGGCCGGCACTACGGGCCGTTGAGCGAGACCCGACGCTACGGACATCAAGTTGTCGGGGCACCGTCGCCCATACCGCTTCGACGGCGGCGCGCTTAGCCTAGGGCGGCGCGCTTTCGCCGGGCGAGGACCGCGGCGGCGCCACCACGGTCGAAATGGAGGCACGGTCCTCTGGTTCGGCCAGCTTAGAAAGCAAGCAAGGAAGAAAGAAAGCGTGGCGGGTCGACGAGGCTCGCCGGCGAGGACGGTTGCGGTCGTGAGTCGTCACCGCCGGACGCCAGCGGCGGCGGCGGCGCCACGCGTTCTGTCGGGAACACAGGAAGGCCGGGAGCCGCATGCGGCTCGTCACCGGCGCAACCTCCGCATACCGCCACCGCTCGGCCGGGTGTCTTTGAGAGTAAAGCAAAAAGTCGGGCGGAGCGGCATAGAGAGCCGAGGGAGTCGCGTGCGGCTTCTTGCCGGCGTCCTCCGCGACGCCGCCCGGGACTAAGAAACGGGTCGCCGGTGGCGCGCCGGCGGCGGCTCTTTATTTCTTGCCCTCAGCGGCGGCGGAGACAAGAGAAAGATTAAGAGAGGCCGGAGGAGGAGCCACCCGGGCTGGCCGACGTCCTCGCCGTCTTGGTGGCCATGGTGGCCGCCCGGCAAGGCCTTTGTGTGTGCGCGCAGAGAGAAGAAGAGTAAGATAGAAAGAAGTTAGGGTTAGGGCGGGTTTTGTTACTCGAAATTGCAGCTCGTCTGTCGGATCAAGATGGACGGCTAAGATTGCTCCAAGAGACTAGTTGGGCCGGCGGCGTCTTAAGCCCAGGGGCGGGCAAGAGGCCGAGTGCGTCCGTGGGTCGAGATTCGGCAGCGGGCGAAACGTTTTACCCGGCCCACCAAGCCATAGAATGGGTTTTCCAATTTTCCGAGTAATAAAAAAAAGGGAGGCCGGACTGGGCCGTTTTAGGGGGCTGAAAGCATTGCTGGGCCGCATAGTTTGCCTACGGCCCTATAAGCACAGTAAACTTTTTCATTTAGGTTTTCAGGAGCCTTTTTTCAAGAGATATCAAGTTAAGTTTAAAGATAGATGCTCAAGATTCATCTCTAATTAGTTTGCACCAACGTGTTTACTATTTAGAGAGCAAGATTAACAAGTAATGCTTTTGAAATAGCAAGTTTTTCATGTTTCCGCTGTGCAAGTAATTATAGTTTATTCTCTTATTAAATTAAACCAACGAGATATTTAATTTGCGGCCGAGATTTTAAAGTCGAGAAATTTTAATCACAAGAAATTTTAAGCCCAATAAAATTCAAGCACAAGAAATTTTGTGATGTTGCTATTTTTTGACCAACGTTAATAATAGCAATATTACAATTTGAGCTTAGCAAGTCATAGCAAGTTGTTTTAATTTTCGCTGCGCAAGATACTCAGAGATTCTCTTATTAAATTGAATCAACGAGATATTTAATTTGAGAAGTTGAGATTATAAGCACAAGTAATTTTTGTAATGTTGTTATTTTTTGACCAACATCAATGATAGCAATATTGCAATTTGATTGAGAAGCTAAGTTTTTTTCAAGCACAAGTAATTTTGTAATGTTGTTATTTTTTGACCAACGTCAATAATAGCAATATTGCAATTGAAAGTTTGCAAGTTTCAAGATTGAAGCAAGTTATTTGTATATCTTGATTTTGACCAACGTTAAATTAAGATATGCAATTATTTCTAGTAAGAATATTGATGTTACGATAATTTTTCGGATCTCAAAGCAAAGATCCGAAACTCACATCCATGAAGTATCATGGAGGGGGGGTGAGAGATCATATCTTGAGCATGAGCACTATGGCAACCGAAAGTTACCACTACCGGATGGTTTTCTCATCCACTTGGCCCTAAAGTCACTTCCTAAAGAGTTTGCCACTTTTGTTGTTAATTACAACATACTGACTAGACAAGTGGGATTTAGAAAAGGCCATTGCCATGTGCGAGCAAGAAGAAGAAAGGCTGAAGAATTCAAAGAAGATAAGAAAGACAGATTAAGGTGGCCAAGCTCAAGTCCAAGCTATAGCAAATTTATCTCTAGTCTTAGCTAGTGGTTTCTCACATTTCGGTTATATGATGTCAGTTATGTTTTCTAAGCTAGAAATTTGATTTAATTTTGAAGTATGTGAATTGCCACTTTTGCAAGTTTATTGTAAGCTACGGGTTTAAATTCTAGTTATTTTGCACCAACGTGTAAATAATTAGAAAGCAAGAAAAGAAAGAGATTTGAATGAGAATGCATTATTTGTTAATGCAAGCACGAAAAAAGAAAAGAGAATTGATTCCTCATCGAAATTATGGTAATGTTGTGAAAGACCATATTTCGAGGGGGAGAAAAGAATGCTTACGCTAAGAATCAATCCTCCCACACAAGAAAGGAGCTAAGCTTAAGCGAGAATACTAGAATTGATTCATATGTGGACCCTTTCTAGTAACATTTGTGAATGGTTTTGATTCCTTCATAAGATTCACGAGATGGATACTCGTTATGGATAAATCTATCCAAATCAAAGAACATTCGGAAGCGTTAGATAAACTTAAGATATTCAAAGCTAAGTTGATCGAAAGATCAAGGTAGTAAGATCAGGATGTGGGGAGTATTGTCGGCATACCCCTTATGGATAGTTTTTCTAGACCTATTTGCAAGGTATCTTACGGAACCTGGCATAGTTGCCTGATTCTCCGTGCCGGGGAGCCTCAGTAGAATGGAATAGCGTAAAAGGCATAAAGCAAGATTAGCTGCTCTATGTTGCCGGTTAACTTGTGGATAGAGGCGTTAAAAACCTTTGTTCACACACTTAACCGTGTGACAAGCAAGTCGGTGTGCAAAAAACACCACATGAGTTGAGAAAAGGCAAAGAACCCTTACTCCATTATATGAGAGCTTTAGGGATCCCCCAGCAGAGGCTTAAAAGTATTTAGCTCAAATAAAGAAAAGCTAGATCCAAAGATAGTAAGCTGCCATTTCATTGGCTATCAAGAGAAATCAAAGGGATATCATTCTTGTTATCCGGACAAAGAGCACCAAGTTTGCGAGAATCAAGACATGCTAGTTTTCTAAAGCAACAGATGATCGTGGGGAGCACGGTAGTGCAAGAAAGTAACCTTGAGGAGAAGCGGCATTCGTGCCTACTCCGATGGCGCAAGAACCCTATTTTATGCTACGTGTTGTTGCTTTGGATCCACATCACAAGACATTGTGGTTGTTAAAGACTCGCTAACTGTTTCGCCTATTGGCAATAGCGACCGTAATTGAACGTCCTTCGTGAGTCGAAGTGAAGCCGTTGTCGCGCAAGAGTAGCAAGTAGCCTCAAAATGAACAGCCCTAAGTGGACAAATTGCTAGTTGCAAGGCCTTACGGCGGAACCGCAAAAGAGCTAGAAAATCTTCCATTTCGGATGATTTGCATTGTCTATGAATGCGAAGAGGTTCGAATCTGTGGTGATCCCACTTCATTTGAAGAAGCCATGAGAAGCGCCAGAGCATCTAAGTGGCATAAAGCCATGGAAGATGAATTGAGATTCATGAGCACTAGTAGGCGAAAAGAAATTCCTAATGGAGCCAAAACAATGAGACTATAAATGGGTCTACATGGTGAAATGTGACTCCAAAGGAAATGAAGAAAGGTTTAAAGGCGTGTGTTGACGGTCACTAACGACATATTTTTCCCGTCAACATCCTACCATAAAGGGGGTGAAACTATACATTATCATACTCATATACATTTATTATTGACATAATTCCACTTGTAGTGCCAAAATAATGTTTTGCAGGATTTATATACAAAACAAGTGGAAAATGCACCAAAAGGCGCCTTCTGGGAAAGCGTACCCGTAACATCTTTCACCCCAATGGAAATGAGCCCAACACGATGCAAACTGGACCGAGCAAACGGCGTGGGGCGACTTTTCGCACCCAACACGGCCCACACCCAAAGCTCGGGCCCGGGCGGGGGCCTAGGCGGTGTGGCCGCACCCTAAGGTGCGCCCGCACCCACTTTGGCGCCGATCCGGCCCAAACTTGGCGTGGCGGTGCATTAAGTTTCAAAAACGTCGGTTCGGGGGTTGGTCACCGGTACACTGCACCTGGACGCCCGGGAGATGGTCGGTTTGGGGGAATTTGGCACTTAGGCCCCTCTCCCACTTGTATAAATAGACCCCCTCACCTCTCCTCTCAACACACACCACACAAGAGAGCCTCTCTCCCTTTCTTCTTCTTCTTCTTCTTCTTCTTAGTTTGTACATAGGAGGAGTTTGGCAAGGATTATAAAAAGGAGAGCAAGACATTTTGGAGCTATTCGGTATGAGCAATTTAGAGTTCTTCATCTTGTTCTTGTTCTCTACTTATCAATATAGTCATGTTCTTGAATTAGAGCAAAGTTCTTGTGATATAATCTTGGTTGATGAACTAGTCTATAGTTCCTATATCATGATCTTGTCTTATAGAACATTGTGCTTAATCTATCATACATACATGTTTAGACCAAGAGCTAGATCGATATGATGAGTTCTACCTAGAGTTAGACTTGGTTGATGTTGGGTTGCGGGATTGATAGTCGTTCCTTCGGGGCGGCGCTCTAGTAGAAGGACCCCGGGGACGGTAAGCCTTGTTAACACGCTAGAGTGATAATCACTAGTGTAGACGCGTGGTGTCTAGGCTAAGGGTTTTCTATCTTTTTGTGGCGCATCCCACGGTTGAGGGGATAGGTGGTCGGGTTGTGACAGCCCTGTCCGTCCCCTTGTAATCCCCCACGTTCGGGTGTGGCGCGGTGCAATTGCGGACCACGTCCTTTGGGCGTGGGCTGGTGCCCGAAGTAAGTCAACGAGAGACCTTGGTGAGCTTGACTTAGAATCTCTAACGGTACAACATGTGTGTTGCGCTATCTTGACATGACTATCTAGGATATGCTCGCTCCATGTTAGACTTATTCTTTTATTCATTCTTTTACCTTTATCCTTGAGATTGGCTTGAGTGTGTGTGTCAAGTTATCCTACTACCTATCCTATTTTACCCCCTATTATGAACATTGGTCCGTTATACATTCGTGTTATCTTGACCGTGTCCGAATTAGAGACTTTTACACCATGCCTTCCTTTGGGAAAAAATATAAATAACGATACCTCGAATACTTCGGGTGAAATGCTACAACGGTATTTCCGTGCGCTTGCGGACTTGTTACGTAAACGTTGCGAATACCAACAGACATTTCTAAAGCGTGATTGCCTTTTGGTGATTGCGTTAAGAAATGTCAACAACGTGACTTTGTGGCAAAGGGGTTTACCCAAACAGAAGAGGGCAAGGATTCTTTCAGGATCATAATAGCCCTAGTAGCAAAGTTTGATCGAGAATTACGTCAAGTGGAGACTAAGAAGAAAAGAATACATGACATGACCGAAAGGTTTTTGTTGTGAAAGATGGAGAAAGAATAAGATGTCGCCTAAAGAAATATGTCTACGGACTAAAAGCAACTGACTAGATAATAGATTTCGAAGTTGGGTTTTAAAGACAAGTTGAGGACAATTGCATGTATGCAAAGCTTAAGAATGGGAAATACATTTTCCTAAAACTGTATGTGGATGACATTCTACTAGCAAGTAGTGATGTTGCTTCTCGTAGGAAACCAAAAGGGTATTGTCCTCAAGTTTGGATATGAAAGATATTGGTGAAGCCTATTTTGTTTTGGGCATAGAAACTCACCGAGATAGAAGTAAAGGGGTATTGGGATTGTCCCAAAAGCCATATATAGAGAAAGTTTTGAAGAAATTCAATATGCATAAGTACAATTTTTCACCTGCCCTATTGTCAAAAAGTGACAAATATGGGGGCATCAATGTCCCAAAGAATGAGTTTGAATGCGATCGCATGAAAGCAGTTCCATACAGCTTAGCTATCGAAAGTTTACAGTATAAGTAAGTGTGCACACGACCCGGACTTAGTTTTGTAACCAAGTCGCTTAGCGAGATATCAAAGTAATCCTAGTATGGAACACGAAGTCTAGTAAAGAAAGTCTGAAATATTATGCAAGGTATTAAAGGCTCATGAGTCCGCGAGAAATGAAAGAAAGTTCAAGTCAGGGTACCCATCTATTCGCGCAAGGAGCCATAAAAGTGAGTTGAGACAGGTGAATTGGCTTAAGAAATTTATGCCCAGTTTAAAGGTGGTTGATAGCATCAATGAACCACTAAAGTTGTATTATGACAACGAGCGGTAGTACTATATCTTCACAACAATAAGTCAAGCAAGGCCACCAAGAATATTGACATAAAGTTTTTGTTGTGAAAGATAAAATCCAGAATCACATCACTAGTTTTGAAGAATATAAGCACAGAAAGATGCTAGTGGATCCGGCTACAAAAGGCTTACCGCCCAACATGTTCAGAGAACATGTAACCGGTATGGGTTTAAGGGAAAGCCTGTGATTCCTGGATAGCAAGGGCCCAAGGCGAGAATTCATCTCTAAACAGAAAGGTGCTTGTAGCTGTCGAGTCTAACGGTTATGACTGTGACGACGAAACATGCTCAATGCGTCATTTTGTAAAGGGGTGGGTTAACGAAGCGTAAGACGATAGATGAGATCAAGGGGGAGAATGTTAGGTTGATCTCAAAGGGGCCCAACCCAACGGCTGGCCCAATCCCCTGGTCAGCCACGATCGGGGCATCTAACCCTAATGGTTAGTGGGCCCCGTCGCCGCCGCGCTAATAAATAGAGGTAGGGGTGGCGGCACAACAGGCGAGAGTTAACGCGAGTTTCACCGCTGCCACTTCCCCCTCACCGTCACTCCCTAGTTACTCCACCGATCGGAGGCGCAGCCGGCGGGGGAAGTACCACTACCGCCGTCACCAAAGGGAAGACCGCGACGGGATGAACCCTTCCACCGACGGTTATATTCTTTCACCTTTTACTATTGGTACTAGATTAAGTAGCCGTAATTTAGGTTAATTACTCTTGTCATTATTGTTATTCTTGTTGTTCCCTAATCCGATTTGCTGCTAGTAAGATCCTTATATTCCATCATGTACGACCTCATCGGCGATTCGGCGGCGTCCAGAGCCCCTGCAGCCCAGACAAAATTCTCCATACAAAGAGGCTAGAAAAACTCGCCACAACGCCTATAAGGCCTAATAGGCTTCGGAGAAATCGCGACAACTTCTCCGGGCTGGCTGGACAAGGAAGACAAGTTCTCGGATCGAGATGTTGGGCCAGGGGAAGACAAGTCTCTACGGAGATCGAGGGTAGACGAGCGCTAGAAAAGCCCGGACAAAAATCACGAAGCATTACTAGTACTTTCGGAGAGAGAGGAGACAACTTCCCAAAACTCGTCTCTGGCGTCACAGCTTGTTATCCGCCATTAATAATAAATTCCGCCCACAATAACCCGGTATGATTTAAACAAATTTCAAGTGCATTTGTTTGAGGATTTTGATGACATAAATATTGCCTCGTCTAATACTTGGGCAAAGAAAGCCACCACAAACATGCTCCTTGATGCAGGGAACTCGTCACCACCACCACCGCTCGGCCCCGTTAGCCGAGCACTCCTAGCACGTTTAGGAAACAGGCCCAAGGATGACACGACAAACTCGGTCATCAGCAAGATCGTGTTGACTCATGAGTCCAATGGTGCAGTCCAAAATTGCCACTGCCAGCCAGGTTAATTGCCCTATATCTATATGGCACCACTTCTTCTGCTGAGTTTCATCTGTGCCTAAATAAAGCTTTAAGCTGTCCCTGTATCTATAAATCTCTTGTTCTTCTCCGGTCTCCATTATGCATCTCACAGCAAATTCTCCACATCTCCGGATCTCCTCATCAGTCATCATTATCATAAGCATCATAAAGAACAGGAAAACAACTAGATGTTTGCGACCGTTGAGCCCCCTGGCGACGGCGGCGTCGCACCTCCAGTCCCCGGCCCGATCTCCCTGCTCGGCACCTCCCCCTCCAATCCAACCACAGATCCCAGTTCCCCACCTCCCGATCTACCGCTCCATGGGTGCAGCTCAGCTCCCCAGCCGCGGGGCCCCCCTTGCAGCCCCGTTAGCTAGCCGAGCACTCATAGCACGTTTAGGAAACAGGCCCAAGAATGACACGGCAAACTCGGTCATCAGCAAGATTGTGTTGACTCATGAGTCTAATGGTGCAGTCCATAATTGCCACTGCCAGCCAGGTTAATTGCCCTGTATCTATATGGCACCACTTCTTCTGCTTTGTTCCTCAATGAAGCTTTAAGCTGTCCCTGTATATATAGATCTCTTGTTCTTCTCCAGTCTCCACTATACATCTCACAGAAAATTCTCCACATCTCCAGATCTCCTCATCATCATCATAAGCACCACTTTGTTCCTGACTTGATCATGATGGCTGTGCTGCATCCCCTCTAAAATTTGATGGCGTCCGTGCACAGCATAAACCATTTGCCTCAAGTGGAGTCTAATACTGCACAACAGCTTGGAGAACAGCATTAACAGAGATATCACATTGAACAATAGCCTGAACATACACTAATGCATAATCACTGTTCAGCTTCTTTTTCACTCGTTGATTCAAGGTGTGTCCAGTCGACACGAGGAGCAGAGTTGGGTCCGTCTCTATTCAGTTTGGATATGGGCCTACAACTCCAACAGACAGAGCCCATCTACATTAAGAGGCCCATCTGGAAGAGGTCAAGTGCCCGACGCTCGAAACTGCCTTCTCACTCCCGATTTCATTCCCCAATCCCAATCGAGCAACAGAACCCTAGCTCCGCCTCCCGCCGGCGCTGCCGGGCCCGATCTCGGCCGAGCAAAGCCGCCATGCCGCGCTCGCTGCCGGATGAGGTCCTGGAGGATGTGCTCCTCCGCTTGCCGCCGCACGAGCCCAAGTTCCTCGTCCGCGCCGCGCTCGTCTCCAGGCGCTGGTGCCGCCTCGTCTCCGACGATGGCTTCCGCCGCCGCTTCCGTGAGTTTCACCGCAGGCCACCGACGCTGGGGATGCTCTCCACCCGCTTCAGCTACGAACCCGACTTCCCAAACTCCACGGCCTGGTTCGATCCCGCGACCGCCTTCTGCACCCCGCGCAAGACGTTCCGGGACATGAGCGTTCTGGATGTCCGCCACGGCCGCGTCCTCCTCGACTCGAGCGGCTATTCCCTCGTGCTCTGGGACCCCATTACGGATAAGGTGCGGAACCTTCCCTTTCCGTGGAGGAGGAGGAGGCGAGACGCAGACTGCGCTGCTGCAGTTATCTGCTCCGCTACTGGCTGCGATCACCTTGACTGCCATGAGGGACCCTTCCTCATTGTTCTTCTGTGCAGCGAGGAATGTGGCTACAACGAATCTGGCAACGCCCTCGTCTACACCTACTCATCCGATGCTGCTGCCTGGAGTGAATCTGTCTGCGCTGAGCAAAAATACCCTGTCCAGGACTTCTGGATCTGCAATGCGCTTGTGGGGAACTCTCTCTACTTTAAGAATGGATTGGGAAGCGGTAGCACAGCTCTCAAGTTCGATTTGGATTTGCGTCAAGTGTCATTCGTTCTACTACCATCTCTACTACCACGGGTAACTCTGCCTGAGTCTATGCTTGCAACCATGGATGATGGTGGATTGGGGCTTATCTACACAGAGGACTCCAAACTCTACATGTGGTCAAGGAAGGAAACTCCTGAAGTAGATGCTGAATGGGAATGTAGAGTCATTGAACTTAAGCCACTGTTCCCTGATGATGGTGCTGTGACCAGGCTTATTAGTGTGACTGGCTCTGGTGTTGGTATTATTTTCATGAGGACGGAATATCAGGTCTATACAATTGACCTTAAGACCAATGAGGTGAAGAGGGTATGTAGGGGCTCAGGTGACAAACTCTTTCCATACATGAGCTTCTACACTCCAGGTACAACTTCCTTTTCTTGGCCTACACTCAGAATGAGAAATAATTTAGCTACTAACATGGCAATAGGCCCCTGAATAACTTATTTGTGGTAGTGTAGTGTCACAATCTTATTCTATCGAACTGGGTTGATCCTACCTAAATCGTTGTGGGCAACCTTTCAAACTGATTAGATATGGGGGCCCTAGAAGGCATGCATCATGAGCTATAATAAAAATAGTTACTTGGATGAACTTGTACATTTCAGATGCCCTAGAAGGCATGCATCATGAGCTATAATAAATATTAGTTACTTCGATGAACTTGTACATTTCAGATGCCTCATGCCTATCATCAATCCTGTTTTATCTGTAGCACTCACTAATTGATGGAGACATTGGTACTAAAATTAGGGGCAATCATATCACTGAGATCATGCATGTGTTGATGTTAGCTGTTGTTGCAACAGATAGTAAATTATTGATGTTTGGTTGGGCAGGGAATAAATCTTATCTAGGGAAGTTTTATTCCTCAAATCAGCTCATATTATTTTTTAATTGCTGCAACATTGAAAGGCACTTGTATAAGTGAGGGACCAAGTGCGGGTCACTCAAGCGCATGATAAACTTAAGGTGCATGAATGAGATCTATGATTGAGTAGCACCTTGTGCATCATTGAGATTGGTGTTATCCTTAATTTCTTGCTCCTTAAGATTGTGGATTAAGTAGTTGTTTGTCTCAAACTTTTTAGCTTCATCATGGGCTTCAACGTATCGGACTTTCATGCAAGCTATGAACCCCTGCATTGTATTTGATCTGTGGTGATTTGTACTCTAGTATTACTGTCCTGAAATGCGCTAACCATTCCCTCATTTAAAAATGTCTAGGCCCAACAAAATGCAAATTGAATTCAAAGCATTGCAGTTTCATATGTTGCATGCCTGTATATTCACATTCATTCCTACATAAATTCATTATGATTCAACATCATGTGGCTTATTGGATTATGACCAGAAACTTGCTAGTTTATTGTTGTGACATTTTGCTTTAGTGGGCAACCTAATACAAATCCAAGGCCACTCCTTATTTATGCATGAATCTTGAAACAAAATGTAGTGGGGGCAAGATCAATTGATGTAGTTCAGCAGCTTGTGTGGAAGTAGACGCAAGCCCTTTTCTTTTTTTCCTTGGGGGTGGGGGAGGGCTAGGTAACTAACATCATCAAAGAATAACCAGTATATGAGTGCACATATGTGTTCTGTTAAAATTAGAAATGGGCCAGAAAAACTAATTGACATTGTGAAAGCAGTGCACATCACTTCTCATCTTGGTTAGTAGTACATTTGTGATAGTTAAGTTATTCTGTTTGATATGTGCCACAGTGTGTTGGTGAAGCTCTGCTCTGTGTTTGATTGTTTGGTTCCCTTCTTTGGAACGAGGCGTGTTTTGTGATGCTGAACTGAGCTTGCCTGTGTTGGCATCATTGAAAATGTCTGGTTAGGTTCAGTTCATTTTGAGCATGCCCAGTTGGAAGTATGCTGTATTTGTATACGTGTGAATAAATTGAAGAGCTCGTAAAAACATTAAAATGGCTGTTTGAATCAGTTTATGTACAATTTTTTTTTTGCCCTGCTGCCCACTCCCACCTCACTACTTCAAGTTCCGTCTTTCATATGCAACTATATTTTTCACCATTTTGAGCTATTGTCTGCATGCTTGGCACCCTGGCAGGGCCTCTCTTGAGGAGGCTGGTTATGCTGACCTGAACTGAAGATGCTCTTGTTTCCTTTTTGGAAAACTGACACTGCTGTTCTGTTTCAAACTTCCAGTGAAGGAGCACTAGGGTTATTGTGTCAGTTCACTTCTTTTTCAAAGAAAAGTTCAGTTATTATCTCTATGCATGTGTGGCAAATAAATATAATATAAAATATATTTGTTTTGATGAGCTTCTACACTTATGGGCTTATGCCTATTTGTAATCATATTCATCCATAGCCCTCATTTGCTTGTTTATGACATTGTCAGTCGCGAAGCTTAGGGACAATTATTTTAATGAGTTTGTGCAAGGTGTTGCTATTAACTGTTGTTGTGAATAATAATTTACTATTGTTTTCTTGGTGAGGAATAATTGTTCACTGAGGAAACATTTTGACTATTCAAACAACTAATGATATTCTAATCAAAATATGTAAATTTTGCAGCATTGGAGGTGAGGAATCAAGTGCAGGCCGGTGGCTCAAGTGCATGATAAACCTAAGGTGCCCATGTCCAAGGTCCTCAGGCAAGGAAAAGCTGGGTACTAGTAATTATAAATATTGATAGGAGATCTATGGAAGGACAGCACCATTTTGCATCAGTCAGACCTTAGGAGTTTGTCTTAAAAATTCTTAGCTTGATTGTTGGTCCCACCAGGTTATATCGAGCTTCCATGTGCCGCCAGCACTCTCCTTGACCTGTGATGTGCTATTGGTGCATCTCGGTTATATATCTAGCTTAGTTCCAGGGACATTTGAATGTGAAAACTGAATGTTAATGTATCTAGCTGTTGGAGTTATCTGAATGTGAATGCAGTTTGTGATATCATGTCAGTTTCCACTACCGCTAGAAAAACTGAATGTCAGTTTTTCACATTCATGAGTATTGTATTTAATTAATATATATATATATATTATGGTATTATATATAGTCGACCATGTTTATTTGGCATGTAGCCGTACATGATGAAGTTAGATACCTGGTAGCTAGTATACAGCCAAATGTGATGGTTGATCGCAGCAAACGCCCATAGAGTCTTGTCCTGTGGAACAGGAAGCTAGGTTCCTCCATTATTCCAAAGGATGCCTCAATGTCTCGTGGCTTATTTATAATTGTTTGGATACAACCAGAAATTTATTATGTTTTATTAGTTTATTGTTGTGACGATGGATTGTACGCGTGGTGCGTGTTGGTGAAGCTCTGCTTTGTGACAGAACTGGATGCAAAGTTACTCAGCCTTTGCTTGTTGTGTTCACTCAATTTCCTGAACGACGATCCATCAGCCATGCAGTGTGGTTCATTCCGGCGCTTGATTTCCTGTCCTAATCAAGGCTTGGCTGCAGCAGTTGCTGATGGTGAATCATAGTTCGTTTCAGTAAACTATGCTATCAAGATCTAGCATCGGGCGCTGATTTTTTTTTTGGGTATGGTTTAGCTGAACCTTAGGACATGAAATCAGCTACCACGACAACATTGTGCCGTGTTCCAATCCAGACAGCCCACAGCGCTGTCGAGCTCGCGCTAGACTCCACCATGCTATTGCTGGCCCACTCCCACGCCTCTTCTACGCCGGCCGCCTCTGTAGTCTGTCTGACTCCATGGACCACGCACGCCGCGAGACCCCAGCACCCGCGACTCCTTCCCGGAGCTAGCCGACGCTGGCCGTGCCCGCTGGCACTGGGCGGCGCCCAGTTGGATTTGGAAGGAGATGGACCTTTCGCCATTTCAGGCTCGCCACCTGGACCCTACTGTCGACGCACTTCCGACTCCCGATGTCAGTAAGGAGCATGCCAGCCTTGGTGCACGCCAAATGTTTGAGGTAGTGTCACTGCGTGCCGACCTTCTCTGCAACATCTGTATTGGCTTGGAGCTGCTGAGTCCTGTGTTCATGGAAGTCAATCAACACCAGCCACCACAAACATGCTCCTTGATGCAGGGAAGTCACCACACCACCACTCCTAGCACGTTTGGGAAACAGGCCCAAGAATGACACGGCAAGCTCGGTCATGAGCAAGATCGCGTTGACTCGATCATGAGTCCAATGGTGCAGTCCATAATTGCCACTGCCAGCCAGGCTAATTGCCCTGTATCTATATGGCACCACTTCTGGGTTACTTCTGCAGAGTTTCAGCTGTGACTGAATGAAGGTATAAGCACACCGACTCCGTAGTTGATGTGCTTCATTCATAGATCTGTTGTTCTTCTCCAGTCTCCATTATGCATGTCACAGCAAATTCTCCACATCTCCTCCAGATCTCATCATCATAAGCACCACTTTGTTTCTGACTCGACCCTGACGGCAATTGTTTTGGCTAAAGCGCACAACGTGTAAAACTCTGTTTTCTCTTAATGCAATACGTGCCAACGGTACGCTTTTGAAAAAAAAATGGCGGTGGCCGTGGTGGCTGCGCTGCATCCCCTCTAAAATTTGATGGTGTCTGTTGAGCGTAAACCATTTGCCTCAGGGGACGGCAGGGACACGTCCTTCTGGCACGATCGCTGGTTCGCTGAGGTGCCACTCGCCGAGGTCATGCCTGCGCTCCACAGCCACTTCGTCGGGCGCGGTGAATCGGTCCGCGAGGTGCTCCACGGGGCGTTGCGTGACCAATTCCAGCGCCGCCTCTCCCCTATGGCGACCAGCGAGCTGTGCCAACTTGAGGAGATGCTCCAGGAGGTGGCCCTGACCGACGAACGCGACAAGAGGACCAGCCCGTTCGAAGACGGGTAGCACCGGTTTCAAGCGGGCCTCGTCTACAGGGCATCCGTCGCCGGCGACCACAACCACCCTGCACACGGCTTCGTTTGGGGTTCATTCGTGCCACCCTGGGTAAAATTCTTTGCTTGGCTTCTGAAGAAGAACAGGATCAACTGCAGATCAGCCCTGGTACACAAGCGCATCATCGAGGATGCAAGATGCCCCATCTGCGGTGGCGCCGACGAGACGGCGGATCACATAATATCCGAGTGCCCCTTCGTCGTTGGCTTCTGGGCGTCGCTGCATTGGGACCCCTCTGGAGTGGCCAAGGTCCAGGAGCTATGGCTCTCCCAGCCCCCTCCGTCCGTCCTCAAGTCCACGATGCACCCCATCCTACTCCTTCTTTGCTGGGAAATTTGGAAGCACCGGAACGAGGTAGTCTTCCGGGGGCATGCGGTCGGACGCCGCTCGTCTCAAGGCAAGGTGCTTGGAGGAGATCAAGAACTGGGAATGCCGCATACCCGGGAAGAGAGTGAGCTTAGCGAGAGATTGGAGAAAATTGCCGACTATGTAATCTAAACCCTACCCCGCTCTCTAGTTGTAATTTGAACCAAGGCCCTAACTCCACCCACCGATCCCCCGGGGCGCGGCATCTGTGGAGTTTAATACAAAGCAGGTGGAGACCTCCAAGTCTCCCCAAGTTGCATCAAAAAAAAAAAAACCATTTGCCTCAAGTGAAGTCTAATCTTGCATCGACGGCTTGGAGAACAAAGATTAACGGAGATATCATATTGAACAAGAGCCCGAACATAAACTAGTGCAGAAACACTTACTGCCTCTATCTCTACAACATAAAAAGAACAAAACTAAGACTTCGTTTTGGTGCGACATTAGATTTGGTACTTCCATCTGCCTCCTGGTGCGAAACCGGTCCCACTGTGCCCTCAAATCCCTCCACATGCGTTCCGTAACAAAAGGAAAGAAAAAATCTCTGCTGCATGCGTTCCGTAACAAAAAGGAAAGAAGAAATCTTGGTATACCCTTCGCATGCGTTCTGTAATAAAGGCAAGAAAAAATCTTGGGATAAAAAAAAAAAAAAACATGCCATAGTTTCACCCACTCCCCACGTTGGTTCCCTTCCCTCCATGATCTCCTCACCCTCGTCCGCTAGCTTCTCTGCCTCGCCGTTGTCCCGCACCCTGTCCACCCTTGCCTACGCAACCGCGGCAGTACCGTGCTTTTGAGTCTCATGCTTCTCTGAATATTTTTTGAGCAATCAAATGTGAAAAAAATTCAACGCCGCCATCAGCTCGCTGCGGCGCAGCGAGGACACAAGGGCACCCCAGCTCCCCACGCGACGGTGCGGCGAGGCCACCAGCAGCTACCTGCTCTTCACTGAGCCGGCGCGGCGAGGTCCACCGGCCGGCACGCGAGGCGGTGCTCTCCTGCTCCAAAGCCACCAACCCCCGCCACGCGACGGCACGGCAAGGCCACGGGCCTGTGCTGCCTCTTGTTCTCCTGCCATCTAATGTGCTCCCCCGCCCATCGGAATATCGGATCCCAGTCCGTCGCAGCCGCCATCGCCGCACCGCGTTCGTTCCGCTGGTGCTAGGTACTGGATCGCTCTCCACACACGCCACCACGAGCGCCTGGATCCCTGACCTGCGCCGCCGCCTCGACAACGCCGGAGGTCTCGTCGACCTGCGTCGTGCTGCCTCCACGCCGCCGGACTTGCCAACATCGCTGCAGTTACCCACGACACCCTCTACTTAGTCATCAACCCTAACGTCAAGGCCGACCTTGCGCGCCTTGGCCGACGGGTATGATGCCGCCCATGTACAGGTGGAGAAGGACGTTCACTTCTTCTGGACCAGGCGGCCGCCTACTGTGTAGCTGTACTACTGCTGTTGCCTCGATCACCACCCACTCCGTGCATCTAATTCTTTGATTGTACAAGCTTGTATGATAGGCGTGTTGGATTGTACATGTACATGTATTTGTTGGACTTGAGCTGAAAAATGATGGATTGTATCTGCTGCACTAGCCTACTCAACGCACGGGATGCAGGTAAGCCATTTGATGAAATGCCCCTTAAAGTCAACTAAGCAGTTCTGTATTTGTTGTTGCTTTGCTGCTCACCAGTTCAAAGTTGTTTGCAGGATGATGTTCAAAAGAGGGCTCTTGAGCTGATTTTGTTAGTCCCTATAGATCTCAAAACAGCAAATAGAAGCACGAGGAAGGCCAGTAGCAGCCCAGCACCCATTGCCTACGGGCTACGGTTACGTCGTACTATATAGGTTCAGGTACCACTAAAAAAAAAAATAAGAAGATAGATTCAGGTATACCTGCTGCTGCAGCACTGCGTAGGCATCACCGAGTTAAATATATGCATGTATTATGGCCTGAAAGGAGACTTTGTTCATCCGTTAATATTTAAAAATATTATTTTTCTGATGACATAGATGATGCAAATAGGTTGGGAATAGTCAGTCTAATAGTTTGAGTAAACTATCTCATTCTCTGCCCTGAAATCTCGGCAGCAGAAAGGAGCACATCAGCACCCTGAATCATGGTCCGAAGGCAACATATAGGAGCAGGAGGAAGGCCTGAACTCCAACACCCATCACCTGCAGGTAAGACGTACTCCCTCCGTCCCCGAATAAGAGACGTTCTAGCACTGGACACGATTAACAAGGACCATGCCAGATGACCGCATGCCCCTACTCAAGTGTTCCCTCGGCTCCTGCACGTTTTTCTCTCCAAAGACGTTTGTGGTCCAGGGATCTACTTGCTCCTCCCAGGCTCCCTCGTCTCTTCCTTTCTTTTTCGTTTTTTTTATTCCCAACGACACATAGCTGATGGTCGAGACGGCAGCCTACGGTGTACATCCTAAAACGTCTTTTATTGTGAAACTTTTTGAATGCCAAAACGTCCATTATTTCGGGACAGAGGGAGTACTGGTCCTTATATATGTTGATCAAATGCGTATTCTGTTACAGGCAGTGATCATGTTCCTGTTTTTTTCATGTTTCTTGCCAAAGCTTATTACCGCAAAAGAGGGTTGTAGTCCAGTCCAAAATTTAGTATATTAGTTGCAGACTATAAAAAATAATTCCATGGACAAGCTGAGAGTTGTTTGGCCAATTCAATTAATATGTGAATTAGTGATCTTCATAATTATCTGCTTTATGAAAATTTCTATTTGTGTTAGCAAGCTGACACCTCCCACATGTATTTCATCATCGATGAGTACCTCAGTTTACCTGCTTTATGAAATCTTCCATTTTGTTTTAAATTTTTAACCACAGTTTAATACACCTCTGATAGGCGCATCAAGCTCATGCTGCATCTCATGTACAACATTTGATGCATGGTGTATGAGTTTGTATATACGACTGCATGTGCATGGTGTATATCTTGAACGCTTCATGTCAAATAATCAACCTCCATGTTGCTCCGGTGTATTGAACTTATTCGTGGATTTATTGGCGCACAAAATAAATGGATATCAAAGATTTCTTCTCGCCGATTTAAAACCTTATCTTAGGCTTAATTACGGAAAAACCCATACAATAGAGTTTACGAGCTTGCGATATCGTGCTTGTGTTACTTTCATAAAAACTTACTTGTTTGGATTAAATATTATTGTAATATCTTTGTTTAATTTCATATTATTGTTATCTTATCATGCGATCCATGTGTTTTTATATAAATTTTAGTTATCCCGAAGAACGCGCCGAGTGCGATACTATCTCAAAAAACATTGATTCGGTATTGTCCTGTGTCGACACGAGGAGCAGAATTGGGCCATCCCTATTCGGTTTGGAGATGGGCCTACAACGCCATTAGACAGAAGCCCATTTGCATTCGGATGAGTGGCCGGCCCATCTAGAAGTTGTCTAGTGTCCGACGCTCTTCCTCTCCTGCATCCTCGCTCCCGTTTTCATTCCCCAATCCCAATCGAGCAACAGAACCCTAGCTCCGCCTGCCGCCGGCGCCGCCGGGCTCGGATCTCGGCCGAGCACAGGCGCCATGCCGCGCGCGCTGCCGGATGAGGTCCTGGAGGACGTGCTCCTGCGCTTGCCGCCGCACGAGCCCAAGTTCCTCGTCCGCGCCGCGCTCGTCTCCAGGCGCTGGTGCCGCCTCGTATCGGACGCTGGCTTCCGCCGCCGCTTCCGTGAGTTTCACCGCAGGCCACCGATGCTGGGGATGCTCTGCAACAGCTACACCTACGACCCCGAATTCCCAAGCTCCGAGGCCTGGTTCGTTCCCACCACCGCCTTGTGCACCTGCGCAAAAAGGTTCGGGGACATGACCGTTCTGGATGTCCGCCACGGACACGTCCTCCTCCGCTGGGACCGCGTATCCCTCGTGGTCTGGGACCCTATTGCGGATAAGGTGCGGAAGATTCCTTTCCGACGAGAAAGAAGCGGGTCAGCTGCAGCGCTGCGGTTCTCTGCTCCGCTGCCGGCGCCTGCGATCATCTTGATTGCCACGAGGGACCCTTCCTCGTTGTTTTCTGTGCAGCTACGAAGATGGCAACGCCCAAGTCTGCACTTACTCATCCCATGCTGCTGCCTGGAGTGAATCTGTCTGTGCTCAGCAAAAATACTCCATCGACGACTTCTGGATGAGCACTGCGCTTGTGAGCAACTCTCTATACTTTAAGAATGGGATGGGAAGCGCAGATTTCAATGGGATGGGAGGCACAGCTCTCAAGTATGATTTGGATTTGCGTCAAGTGTCATTTGTTCTACTA